>VXBJ01007800.1:690905-776965 GCA_013400055.1 Nycticryphes semicollaris
CTGTGAGAGTGAACAGTTTTCTGAACAATACAGTGTTAATTTCAGAGTTTAGTTAGAAGAGGCTCGGCTGAAAAAGTAAAATTACTGAACAGAAAATTGGTTCTGTTTTACCTCAAAACAGGACAACTTTGGGTCTGATCATCTATCTAATGAAAGGGAACAGCAGGCATTTGGATATGATCTAGCTGGCTAGCATGCCCAGAAAATGCTTTTCCCCCTCCCCCAACTTGGTAGCAGAAGCAGTGGTAGCTCCTTCTCCTGCGGCTGCTCTCCCAGTGCTGGGCTGCAACGGGGCCAGCTGGCTCTTTCCTTTTGCCTGGCTACTGTGCCACCTTGGAGACACGCAGAGTCCCCACCTGTGCCGAGGCCTGAGAATTGGACGGTGGCCTGTGAATTGCAAGAAATTTGACTATGATTCAAATGGATGCCACTAAAAATATGGTTTTGGGGTTTTTTTGTGTGTTCCCCCTCCTCCCTCCCCAGCCAATATGACTGCAAAGCACATTTCCATTCGAACTGGGGAAGAGCACATTGAGCCTGACACCTGATGAAGCAGTTAGTCTCTCCCTGGCCTCATTTATTTGATGAAAGACATCACATGCGGAAGGTAGTGTTGCTGGTTCTTTTCCTCGTGACACCTGAAATACCTCAGAATGAATGGGTTGGGAAACGAGCATTTCCTGTCTCTCCATCACTTCCAACCCTAGCTCAGAACACGTTTATTTTTTTCAGTTACTTTCTGTGGTGATTTCAGTTACTTCCTGTGTATGCAGTGTTATGTCTGTGCTTGTGATTCATTACTTTGCTTACAGATGTTTAGAGTCTGGAAGCCTCCTGTAAAACATGATTTGTAAATACGTCCTCCAAGTGAGATGGGGAGGACGAGAGGACTCTAGCAGTTCACTGCCTGCTGCACTCATCAAGTATGAAAGTAGGAAATAAAAATAGCTGTCCAAAGAAATCTGTTCTCTATTGAAAGAGCTTAAAATGGAGCTTTAAAATTAAGAGGAATGGTAAATTATATATATATATATATATATGCATTTAACAGTAGGCTTAACAACTATTTGGTTTTAAATCATAGGTGCAAAATCAATTTCCCCCTTACTTTTGAGAGAGAGTGAGAGCCAGAGGGATTGAGGATGCCTCATATTAGGAGGCATGCCCAGACTCTTCCCTTCAGCCCTTCTACTTGTTCTAGACCATCAGTCAGTCTTTCTCTTTGCTCGAAGCACGGAAGCTGAATTTGGCAGCTAAATGCTGCGAGAAATTAAAGGGAGCAGTCCCACATGAGATGTGGTGGGAAATAGAGTCAGTTTTTAATCTAGTTTTCTATAACTTTGATGTCACTTTGCAACTTATCTGTATGTTTTATTCCTGCATATTACCTAGATTTAGCCACGCCAAGAACTGAGGAAACCAATGCTGCTGTAGAAGAATCATATTGACTATAATATGGCAGGGTCAATCCCCACTACTGAACATTTTAGATCCAATAGACAAATCTCTTGACTCTGACGTCGGATGACAACAGCTTGTCACTCTGTTCACAGAGTGGTCACATCATGAAAGCAAGATGAGCTTCTGCTAAAAGGTGAAGGATGGGGAATCTGGTCATCTCCAGCTCCAACAGGGTCTGAAACAGAGAGGGCTGTCTGAGGCAAGCCCAAGTGTGCTCTTCTCTTCTCCTTTGCCCTCTCCCTCCCTCAAGCACAGATCCTTTCTGTCTCATCCCAGTACTCTCTCCTCTTTCTCTGCCTTGAAATGCCAATTTCTCTCAAAATGGTTAAAACCAACTTCTTTTTCTAGCTGGGAATAGAGCCTTCCTGAAATCAAAACAGAGATCTGAACCTCGCTTTACTCAAGCACCACTACTCCACTGCAACTTGCAGCATCCAGGTGTTTGGTTTTTTTTCTCCATAACCACATAGATCCAGCCATTTGATCAGCTGCAGCACCCTGCAAGGATTGGGAAAAACAATGGCAAGCAGATTCCTGTTCAGCTAATTGAACTGTTTCAGCAATGTGAAAAAAGTGGTGCGTTCCCTTCCTCCATCAGCTCTGCTCTCTGACACAGCAGAGTAATTTTTTTCCCTGCAATGCTTCCAATAAAACTCAGCCTGGGGCGGAGAAGCTGGCATTCAACGTTTTAGTCCAAAATATAAACAACCAAAATAGGATCTTTCAATGGAAGCTGTCAGGCGACTGACAATAGGCGGTATTACCAGCTCTGTTTACTTCTGCATATATCCAGCTTTCCCATGCACACTGCGGCAAGCTCAGAGGAAAGAAAGAGTTGAAAAAGGGGGTTCAAATATTTCTCCTTAAGTTGTCTTCAGCTGTCAGAGGTTTTCCATTTTATCAGCGTCAGTGGCAGAACGTGGCTTAATGGATGCATGAATATTATTAAACAATTAGCCAGGTGTCATTTTTGGGTTTTATATTACCCTCTAGTAAATGTGTAACACTCCTACATTTGTAAGTGATTAGGTATTCTGCTGGGTCTCAGACCATAAATAATTATTTTAAAGACAGCCAAAGGAGCATTGTAAAATGCCTAAATAGAAAAGAGAGAAAATAAAGACAGACAATTCTCAAGAAGTCAAGAAAAAAACTCATACTTGTGATTTGCACTGGCTTGTAATTAGAAGATACTGAGGTAGCATAATGCACTTAAAATTACCAATGCATCAATCCCCGATAGGAAAAAATAATTATCCTTTTAGAAAACTCCAATGTTTTTACTGACATAAGAATTATTCTGAATGCCTTATACAAGTCTTTCAGAGCTTAATCATAAAAATAGCTCCTTGTCATGGCCAAGCCTTAAGTAAAAGTCATCTTCTCTAGAAACCAAGTGACAAACCTCTCCCACTTTCTAGTCAACCAAGCACAATTTGTAATCCACTCCATCCTACCAGCTCAGCCTTCTTCCCTTCTTAGAGGGGAGCTTTATCCCAGAACACCCCTTTCCCTCCCCCAAAGTACTCACAATTAGGAAATTATACTTGTTTGCTGACTCGAGACTGAAGCAGAACTGCCACCTTGTTCCCCACCAGCCATTTGAGTCCTTGCCATGTTAGAATAAACAGACTAAGTGTACTACTACTACTACTGGTATTAGTAGATGACTGAGCAGTGCATTGCTGTGAGATGGAGTGCTTTTTACCCTTCCCTGCTTGACAGTGGTGGAGAGAGATGGAAGCCAGTTCCATGACAAAATCCACATGCAGTTGAAAAGAATAATGACACCATCACCAACAATAAGAAGTACAGCAGGGCTTGTTTTCTGCCCTCTCCTCCACCGACTCATCTCCATTCATCCAGTGGTTTACATGTTCATAAGAACATCCTGCAAAGTGACTGGGACTATGTAGAGATGATCTAAGAGTCCAGCATCCTTTTTCAGTAACGTAAGGCTGGCTGTCCCAAAACCACTTTTCAGAGAGGCCAGGTGGCAACAGAAGCCTCAGAAATTTATCTGTTTCACACAAGGAGCCAGGCTGATGCTGGAGTCCTAATGGGAGAATAAGAGCAAGGCTTCCCTCCTAGTGGAGACTATGGGAGATGATCCTTTGCATCTGTATCTCTTCACCTTTTCTGGGCTGCCCAGTCTCTGATGGCTCTACCTTACACACCTGTACAAAGGTAGTGAAAGGTCCCAAACCACTTTCAGCTTACAGAGGCTTAGCTGAAAGAGTCTCAGGTAAACTTCAATGTAGAGGGGTTTTTTTTTTCCACCTTGAATGGAGGAGGACAGTAATTGATCTATACAATAGAATGAGTCCTGAGATAATTTCAATATGGAAACAATATTTAGCTGGAAATCTAATATTATTGTTTCAGTGCTGCTGGTTGGAGGAAGATTGGCATTTCCTGTGCTGTTCTTGCTGTGTTCCTTCACACT
The DNA here is from genome assembly GCA_013400055.1 of Nycticryphes semicollaris. Lineage (NCBI taxonomy): Eukaryota > Metazoa > Chordata > Aves > Charadriiformes > Rostratulidae > Nycticryphes > Nycticryphes semicollaris. The sequence goes on from VXBJ01007800.1 coordinate 694,813, forward strand.
TATGCACTGCTTAAAGTAATTTTTCAAGCAAACCCAACCCAAGCTCCTGGAAACTAACCCTTGATGGATGATGTAATTTGAATGATGGATTCCTGTATCTCCTTCTAGAGTAGAGGCACCTTAGCTGTTCCACCATCAGATATTTTACAACCAGCAGTAACAATAAAAGAAAGAAAGCAAAGACCTTGAAAATTATTCACATTTTTTCTATTGCTATGGAAACAAAATGTTGGGTGTGTTTTTTTCGCACACATCAGTACATGCTATTATGCTTTATTATGAAACTCTGGCAATGCTTGTCTTCTTATAATAGAGTTTTATGTAACTTATGTAACCTCCCTTGAATTGTTGCAGAAGTGGTAAGCCTAGACTATGACATTATGCTATACAGAACAATTTTAGCTTGAGATATTTTGCATACCAGCCTCTGTGGTCACAATAACAGGGGCTTCTCTGCCTGCCTGAGAGAAATTTGGGTGGGCTATTTGAAGGCATCAGAAAAACAGCTACAAGTGATGTCTCCAGGCAGACACTGAAGGTAGAAGAAAGATCTGAAAGGCATCTCACTATATTCAGTGAAGACAATGCTATAGGTATCTTCTCAGATGCAGACATCACTTTGAAGTTCCCTTTGCATGCTGTTAATCTCACTCTGTCATCTACCTTGTAGACTTCTTTTGTGCTGTGCTGGGGGAATCTTTTAATTTGTTTCCTCTGTCTCAGCCTCTGCTCTTCCCAGTATCCATACCTAGACCAGCTGTGGAAGCAGAAACACCTTTTTCCTTGGAGTATTAAGTAGGCAATATGTTCTGTCAAATACTCTGTGAACAGTCAGATATTTTAGAAAAGCTGAAAATTAATTAACCAGCGCCTTTTCCATGCTGTAAATGTTGCTTTTGTTGAAGTCCTACAGAGAATGTTGTTTTGACAAATACTTGCTACATGAGGCAGCTCTGACTGTGTCTAGTGCCACCCCATAAAGTGGTCAAGCCCATGTGAATTGAGTGTTGGTAGGAAGGTGTTGGTCGTGGGTGGGCTGCAGGGTGACCTCTGAGGAGAGACTGGGGGCTGCCCCATGCAGGCCAATCCCCAGGACACAGCTGAGCCTACCACCCAAACTGGTGGTGCCGTGATGAAAACATATTTAAGAAATGGCTTATTTTCCCCTGTACAATAATCAGGAGAAAAAACACATGTGACAACCTCTTATTAACACCAGCCTCTCTCAGGAGAGTTTAGGAATATGCCTTGAGGACCTTCCTTGTGTGCCCAAACCTGACTAGTGGCTGGTGCATTTGATTTGTGAGGTGAGGTTTGGGTAGCAGGGGGGCTACAGCTGTCAGAAGCTGCTAGAAGTTTCCCCCATGTCCAACAGAGCCAATGCCAGCCAGCACCAAGACAGACCCGCTGTTGCCCAAGGCTGATCCAATCAGAAATGGTGGTAGCAGCTCTGGAATAACATATTTTAGAAGGAGAAAAAAAGCCCTGCACAACTGCAGGCAAAGAGAGGAGTGAGAATATGTGAGAAACAACTCCGTAGACACCCAGGCCAGTGAAAAAGAAGGGAGGTGCTCCAGGCACCAGAGCAGGGATTCTCCTGCAGCCCATAGCGAAGACCATGGTGAGGCAGGCTGTCCCTCTCTAGCCCATAGAGGCCCATGATGGAGCAGATATCCACCTGCACCCTGTGGAGGACCCCATGCCAGAGCAGGTTGATGCCCAGAGGAAGTTGTGACCCTGTGGAGAGCCCATGCTGGAGCAGGATCCTGGTAGGACCTATGGCCCCATGGAGAGAGAAGCCCATGCTGGAGGAGGTTTGCTGGCCACTTGGGGTACTCATGCTGAAGTAGTCTCTTCCTGAAGGACTGTACCTCATGGAAGGGACCTACACTGAAGCACTTCATAATGAACTGTAGCCTGTGGGAAGAGCTCACACTGGAGTTCATGGAGAATTCTCTCATGGGAAGGACCCTGCACTGGAGCAGAGGAACCAGCAGGAGAGGACACCTCCCCCTAAGCTAGGTTCTCCAAGGACTTCTGTCATTTAGCATTCTCTGTAAATGGAAAATGGAAAAGAGTAAGGGAAGGTTCAGGATCAGGCTGAATGGCCTTGTTCTTGCAGCTGATGTCAATCCAGCTCTCTCCCAGGGCTCATAAACTGCAAACTACTGTTGCAGGCTGGCTGCCTAGAAAGAAGTATTTTCCACTTCTGGTTCTAGATTCATCTAATCTCTCTGCTGCTGGTGCCAGTCCTGCTGAGTCAGCTCCCTTCTTTGCTGGACAAGAATCTATACCTCCTGACTCTGCAATTCCTGCATTAGCAGTTTATGAATTTTCCAGCACCTTTGAGCACACAGTAGAGAATTAGGTCAAAACCAGAGACAATACCTTTGTACTGCATATCTGGAGGTGTTTTGCAATGCTGTTTAGAGAAAAACCAACCCTAGCACACCACTACTTTCTGGACTTCATGCAGAAACTGCCATGCAATCCATCCAACAGATGCAGGTGCAAGATAACGTTTTTTTTTGCTTAAACAGTGAATATACTTGCTGGAGTGGAGTTTACTGATCTTATCAGCTATCACGCAAGTCTTTTTCCACAGACACTGTGACCTCTTGGGATCCATACAGGAGGATGCAGCAAGAAAGTTGCATTCCTTTTCTGCCATGGAAAATGAGGTCTCCAAAATGTTGTCTTCCACACAGCATAGCCTGCTCACAGCAGAGATGCTTTGCTGACCTGTCTATATCATCCCCACTCTGTTTATCGTGGGAGTAAATAGTCTTGGAAACCAGCTACCTGCAATCCTACTTGGGGGTGGATGGTCTGTAGGTTTTTAGATTCTTTTAGATGACTATCTGTGTCTATCATCTGGGCTAATATGGGTGCTGAGACCACAATTCTGGCTTGGCGACAGCATTAGAAGAGAGAAACAATAGATGGGTCCATTTGCCTATATCCAGAAAATCATAGGAATCATAGGAATTGTAAGAATAAACACCTAAAATCATAGCTCATATTTGGAGTGGAATTGCCAAATACTGGCCAGTTCTGAGGTAGAGGGGAAAGAGAGGAGGTGTTTGTGTGGCCAGTATTCATCAGCATCAGGCTGAAATTTTAGAGGAAAAGTTGAATGGAAAAAACCCACACAATAAGGCTTTTAAAGAGTTGACTATATGATGTGAATTTCTGTTTAAATTCCTCTCTTTTTATTTAATGGGTAGAGACCAGGCCATTAAAACCACTGAATAATTTCTAATAATACTTGGTGGCTAATTTGAACATATTAAAAATCTTTGGTGGTATTGAAGTAGAAAACTTTGAACACTAACCATTTTGCTTTGTCAAAATATTGTAATTTCACTGTCTTTGATTTAAATGTAGTTTCTTAAATCTCAGCTACACATAAGAAGTGACTCATGAATTTAAATGGCACAGATTAAAGTCTAACCAAAAATATTCATCATTTTCACAGGCGATATTGATCTTGTCTGTCCTTTATATTGTAGCTATCTGTAATACAACATGGCTGTTACTGTCAATAGGGCATGTTCACATGAAAGGGAAGAGGTTCCAGTAAAAATATTGTGTTTCTTATTGAATGTCCATCTACCTGCAGAGCACGTATTCTTTTAAAAATATTTGTGACTGCAGTTCCCGTGTTTTCTGTTCTCATTTCTGCAAGGGAGACACTTTGTAGTCTTTGCCTAGTACACACAGCCTGGACATTTCTGAAAGATGCACTTAAGGAAAACGTATTCGTTATGTGTTTGTTAGGAGCACAGAAGCAAAAACAAGTGGATTTTTTTTTTCCTAGGTGGGAAAATGATAAAATTACAAGCTCTAACTCTCAACCTAAATACCTGAAATGACATACTTATCTGGACACATATTTTCTACAAATCTTTCCCTTTCCTCTCTGTACTGTATAGACCTTCCACTGACTTCATGATCATCAAGGTCTCTGCTACCTGAGTAGCTATGGGCTCCATGGTTGTTTTCAGTAATCACAATAGTTTGTAATAGAATCACAGAACCACAGAATAATATGGGATTAAAAGGGACTTCTGGAGATCATCTAGTCCAACCCCCATGCCAAAGCAGGTCCACTCAGAGCAGGTTGCACAGGAACGTTTCCAGGCAGATTTTGATTGTCTCCAGAGACAGAGACTCCACCACCTCTCTGGGCAGCCTGTTCCAGTGCTGTGCCACCCTCAAAGTGAAGAAGTTCCTCCTCAGGTTTAGATGGAACTTCCTATGTTCCAGTTTGTGCATGTTACCTCTTGTCCTATCACTGGGCACCACTGAAAAAAGACTGGCCCTGTCCTCTTGATACCCACCCTTTAAGTATTTATAGGTGTTGATCAGATCCCCCCTCAGTCTTCTCTTCTCCAGACTAAACAGACCCAAGTCCCTCAGCCTTTCCTCATAAGAGAGATGCTCCAGGCCCCTATTCATCTTTATGGTCCTCTGCTGTACCCATTCCAGCAATTCCCTGTCCTTCTTGAACTGGGGAGCCCAGAACTGGACACAGTACTCCAGATGGGGGAGTATAAATATATGTATGTTCCTGGTGTATGTATGGAAATGTATATATATGTGTTCCAGAATACTGCCTTATTTCAGTAATACACTTCAGGATACTAGTTATGGGGAAGAGAGATTGGAGAGTGTTGTAGGGATACTTCCTAGCAGTTTCCTACTTGCCTTTTTTCTTATATGGTACAGCATGTCTCCAGGCCCTGCGTGTGTCCTGGGGACACTGAGGTGCAGTGAGTAGGGTTTCAGTTACACCAGGCTATTAAGCAGACCTTACAACACAGAAAGAAGTTACTTGCATATTCATGGCTGTACTTCCTTTTTTAAAAATCTTGTAATGTTACACTAGCGCTTATGCATAATTCATTCTCTATCTTCTTTCCTTTGGTCTGCTTTTGCATTTGTTGGCATAGTGCTTCTAGACATAAGATTTAGTGTCAAGCTCTGACCCTTCACTTCCACATTTCATATAGTGAATCACAGGCTTTGTTTCTCTAAATAAATAGGGATTATGTCACTTGATTTTCTGGGGCTTGTCACCCTGAGTGCCAATTAGCATTATGGTTTTGCTTCTGACCTGCTGCCGTCTTAAAATCTTTATAGTGTGAAATATTTTTCTCATACAACTCTGATGTTCCCAGAAGAGTCATGTTAGCATATGTATGTGAGCTTTTTGGGATTTAAATTTGCCCTCATAATCTTTTTCATTTCAATGTTGGGGCTGGATGGTGGGTTTTGTTTGTTTGTTTTCTTCTTATTTTTTTTTCCTTCATCTGGACCTTTTTCTCCTTAATTTGCCTTATCTCCACTCATAATTTTTGCAGTTTTAGTTGAATCTTCACACACCGATACTCTACTCTTTCCCGGACCCATTTCACCCTTGACTAGTCTTTTCTACTAAGCAGTTCCTCTCTCCTTGGCCTGAGATGTTATCTGCTAACATGGGAGTCTAAGACAATAATGATTATCATAAAATGGCGTAGTCAAAGCTGCTGGGAAAAAGCCACAGTGGTCAGGAAAGGGATGATAAGGATCTGTATATGTGGCAAGACAGGGAAGGCTCACTGCTTCTGAAACAACCAAAATGATGTTGTAACAGGAGGTGAAATCATCTGGAAAACGGTTATAATTCTCACTCTAAAGCAATCTCCTACTAGGTAATGATATCAAGATGAGCATCTTAGAAACATATGAGAGAAACCTGCTGCTTTTTTCACTTCAAGACACAAAACACATTCTCGTAGAGTATCCAACTGTTTGCTTTTTGTTTGTTTGTTGTTGGGATTTTTGAAAGTTTATTTTCTTTCCTATTGCTCTTTTATTCTCTCCCACCACTTTTGTACACAGTGAAGAAGAACAAATGATAATATCAAAACCAGCCTTGAGATCCGATAGAAGATGACATTGGATGACCCCATGCTGAGCTGCAAGGTGACCGTCAGGAAGCCACTGAAGCAAGATAGTTAGCAAAGTGCTCTAAGAAGGGGGAAATACTGGAAGTAGGGCTAGAGACATGCATAGCACTTATTTGGCCTGAAGCAACGTTGGTTTTTTATGGTGGTGACATTTTATTTTTTTAATAAAAGGGGTGGGAGAGCAGTAGCTTTCTGTGAGACTGATAATTCAGGGAAGGAAAAGTAGCTGACCGTAATGCTGAGAGATGCCCTGTGGAATGAATAGAAGGTGAAAACTGGAAAGAGATCTAGTGGAGTTGGTCAGTTAGTTAACAGTTGTTATACGGAGAACAGAAGAACTGATGAAGTGGTGAAAAGTTATTGACAGCAACAACAAATCTGAGTTTAAGGCTGTCAGTCCTGTGGTACATTTAGTATGATGTCTTATTCTCCAGAAAACAGTAAGGTCAAAATCACTGTCCAAAATAAGAAAGCAGCAGCCATTTTCAGACCATCTACACTAGTACATGAAATGATCTACTGCAGCTTTTAAGCTTGAAGGAGGAATGAGCTTACTTAATTAGGGCTGATGGACCTTTGGTCCTTCCATAGTCTTTAGAAGAATGGCACCATATCAGTGCCGTTTTCAGGTTTCATAGGAGAGAGATTAAAGCAGCTTTACTAGCATTGCAAGTGTTGGATGATGTGACTTTACAAAGCCTACCTTGTCCAAAGGTATGTCCCCATCCATCTCTATGTTGCTCATGCTGCACGCTTTAAAGTAATTTCTCTTTCTTGTGTATGTACATTCTTATGAAAAATAGATGCCTTCATAGAAGACATGTTTTGGCACACCTATAAGCAGAACAGCCATGCTTGAAAACAAAAGCAGTATCACTGTTATTATTCACTGCTCCAGGATACTTACGTTAGTGAGCAAAAGTTGTCTGAGATGCTTTCAGGGTTAGCCACCATGACCATGTGGTCTCATTTTCATGTGTTGCATAAGACCTGTGCTTCTGGTTTGCTTTGACCCTGAAAGCCAGGATCTTGTGAGCCAGGAGGTGACTAAAGACCCAAGGATAGGCTTTCCTCTTGTTCAGGTAGGATCTGATCCCTGGTTTTGCAGGTGTCTGTCATACCAGAAAGGCAGGAAGGGCAAGATGAACAAATGTATGCAAATATTGTGTTCCTCCTTGCCAAAGTGTAATATGGACACAACTGAGGCCTCTCCAGTGAAGATACAACTGGGGTGGGTGCAAGAGCATCACTGAGCCTGGGAAACTGGCAGGAAGTTGTGTGATCCTACCAAAGGGCAATATGTACACAGCCTATGGCCTGTTCTGGTGCTTTAAAAGGTTATTGTCTCTGAATGAGTTGGTCTTTAATACAGCATTGTCCCTTGAGCTTCTAATAGGAGGCTGAACACAGTGCTCAAGTGAAAAATAAGTGATAAAGCTGTTTGCAAAAAACAAAAGCCAGCCTAAAAGCACTATTAATCTTCCATGGACTGCCTGATACCAAAAAAAATAATAAATTATATTAGCTGCAAGAGGCTAACATTATTGCAGTATTGTAATGTGTCCCACTCTAAACTTAAGAACTTATATTAACCTTTAGAAAACAAGTCCTTGTAGGTCAATGCCTAGAGGAAGGGAAGCAGCAAAGTTGGTAAGTCAGATGAGGAGATTGTTTTCTTGGAAGGATATCTTGTATATGCATCTTCAGAATGCTCACTGGGGGACATAGTGGTTACAGAACTGGTGGGTTATTGTTTGGACTTTGAATCATCCCTGCCTTCTTTGATTATTGTCATAAAAGACTGTCGTTAATTTGGTGGCAGGCAGAAGCTTTGTACATCCAGCTTTACATCACAGGCTTGAAAGAAAGATCATTGCCACAATTATTTTTGAACTCAGAATTCACCTCCAGAATACCCTCCAAACAGTAACAGAAGAACAAGATCAAATAATTTTGCTCTCGATCATAAAAGTAGTCCAGATGGAGAACTGGCTGTCTGTTTGAGGTTCTGTGTGGAACATCCACTTTTACAGCAAATAGCTGCTTTCAAATTTCATGTAGCTGAACATGCACACATCACTTAGCTCTTCACCTTATATATAACTCTGTTTTCCCCTAAGTAGGGCGGATATATGCAGTGGTTTCTGTTGCCCACGCCTTAATACAAGGATGAAAACAAATGAGACGCTGCAGAGATCACAACTTTGAAGTCAAATCAGAGTTCAGTTTCTGTTCAAGGTCGCACTGCAAGTATTTTTCATAACTACATTTCTATTTACATACTTTGCAAACCTGGAATTATATACCAAGCAATGGTATAGGGATCACTGGTTCTGTGTGGACACGACCAAGTGACCTTGGTACAAAACTTCAGTTTGTTCAAACCACTGTTGAGTTTTTATTTTTATGGTGGCTAATTCAACAACTTTAGGAAAAACACTCAGCTGAGATGTACAGAAAATCTTAATACTATCATTGCCAGGTGCTCCAGGTTGCTATTATTTCTTATGTCCTCCTCTTATTCTCAGTACAAGTCAAATGTATCACTTTTGAAGTACCCAAAGGGTTTTACTTAGAACTCTGATTTTGAGAAATAAAAGCCAATTTGTGCTTTTACCACTTTTCTGAAAACAGACTAAGATTACCTGCTGCCCTTTTAGGCAATTTAGGGTATTACCTTATTATGAAGTGTCAGTTTTGTCATGAAAGTTACAGCTGGAGGTATTCAAGAAATAGATTGAAGTTAGACATATACAGAAATCCTATTATGTATATGAGAGACACATATCTGCATGGTGTTAAAGGTGTAATAAATAGACATCTGCAATTTCTGTGAACCGTTTTAATGGACATAGGCACTTTGTTCTGTAAGACAGAAGTATTCTATAAACAACCCAAATACTTGGTTTTTTTGATGTCCTGGCTTTTTTTTTTTTCCCATAAATGAGAAAAATTGTGATGTAATAAGAGAGTAACTCAGATTGCTTTACACTAATTGTATTCCAAAACATTTTGCTTTTTTAGGTGGCATCATTGAAGGGGAGTATTTAGCATAATTTCTTCATACCATATAAAACTTCTGTGTTTTATGTTTTAAGTCTTCAGAAAGAAGATCTGAAATCGGCGTCAGAGGCACAAAGATGTGACCATATTTGTACTGGAGTTTCACTTTTCATATGCAATTTCACACTTGGGAGTAATTTCATGCTCAGGTGATTGATTATCTGCCTGTTTAGTTAGACACTTTTATTTACAATTATACTAACTTGCACAGAATCTCAGTAAAGGAATGGATGATATGCACGAACTATTGTTTAACTGTAGTTTAAAACTCTACATTTATATCTGCCTGAGGCACTGATGTAGTTAGTCATAACAGTAAGGAAATACAATGAAATAAATTTTTAATCCCTAAATAATTTTTTTTCGATTTCTTTAAGATTTTATGGGAATTGCAAAAGAAAGGAAAAACATCCCTAGGCCTCCATTATTGGTTATTGCTGGAGCCTGAATATGAGGTTAGAAGGACTTTTGGTCCCCTGACTTGAAGCAGTGTTTTATATGTTTTTAAAAAAGCAGTTTAAAAAAATGGATTTTTTTTCTCTTTAATAAAATGCTAAATCAATTTCACTTTGTGAGGAAATAGCCACTCTTTCAATACAGAAGTGATTGGGAGATATAATAGTGCTCTGGTATAAAGAAGAGTGAGTTATAAACTTCAGTTGTAAAGTACCTGGATTCATTTTATGGAGTGTCTTTTTGCTGTTATACAATAAAGATAATGGAGACTATTCTCAGTGCATCTGAAATACGTTCATTTTCAAACTTATGTGTTCAAGAGCTACTCTATTATTGCCCAGTAAATTTGATTGCAAAAGGAATGAACCATTTTCTCATGTCGGTTAGTACTGACTTTTTTTCTTCTGATTGCAACAATCCTGAATCATTCTTCTAATCTCTGGAGGAGTTAAAGGATTAGAGTAAAGCAATCATGCATCATGTGCTTGAAAACTTGGTTAAGTAAAAAGAGCATTGATTTATTTATTTTTTACAGTGTTGTTGATGTATTTGCCATACTGGGATTTACAACAAATCGACTACTTCTGCAGTTTTAATTAAATGCGACTGGCTTAAAATGTGAAAGTGGTAAACAGGACTTACAAATTGTTGTTTGCTTGAGGATGGGATTTAGTGTTTGAATCTTAGAAACACATTTTGACTTGAAAGTACCATTAAGATTGGCTGGTTTAATACATAGAATAAAAATTTAACACAAAAAGATACTCGGTCATTTATGAACTCATGGAGCAGATCAAATATTGAAGGACGTAGTAGAAAATTCTGGTAAACATTATAAACCTATAGTCTGTAAAGGAGTTGCTCATAAAACCGGAGGTGGTCTCTGTACACCAGTTTCCATTCTGCAGTCTGCCAGTGGAACATCAACTGTCATATCAACATTCTCAGACAGGAAGATCTACATTATAAATGATTACATACTTCATAAACTCCATGGTAATGGCTTTTGCTTGCAAGAAGCAGGCATTCATATTGTTAAAACGGTAGGGCGACTTTGTGCCATGGTTGGCTTGCAGCTTCACATTATGGCAGATTCCGTCTTCATTAGCTTATTTGTCAAACACCTTATTTTTGTAGCTGCAGATATGTGGAGGTTTTAATTAATTTTTCTGCTAGACCTTCCTCCCTGCCTCCTTCACTGGTGGATTTGTACTCTTGTGTGGGACTACTCAACGTACCCTCATGAAGCCCAAGCATAATTTGGGATATACATGGGATTTTTATGTTCCTTTTACACCATTTATAAAACACCTGCTGATGAGAGAAAGGCTTTTTGACAGACTGCCAGGTAGACTGCCGCTCACTTGGCTGTCATCAGCAGGGGACTCTTCATGGCCAGGTGACATGAGTATGATCTGACTGAAATGCCATGGGGCACACACTGCCTCTTCGGCTCTGTCACAGTGAATTTATTCTGCCTTCGCTTAATGGAGACATTTTAAAAAAGAAAACAACTATGGTGTAATCTCTCAAGGGAAAAATGATACATTTTGGCCAGTAAACTGGTGTCGAGAGAACTAAACTAGGATTCATCTGTATTGTATTGAGGATGATGGAATTCAATATTCATTGAACATTGAATGTAATATTCAATACACTGTAATATTCATTGAATCAGTGAGATGTTTTCCATTGACTGCCATGGATTTGGCTCAGAGCTTTGTTATCTCTTTTGCTGGATCATTCCACTTGGCCTCAAAACAAATAAAACTATTTATCAAGTAAAACAGAGGAAAGAATTAAAGCACTCTTTATCTGTTTTCCCTGGACTTATTTCCTGCCTCTTGGGAAACAGATTGTTTCTCAGCTTAAGACATTACTCTTGAGGAATACATGGAATCTGATATTTTAATTCGTATTACGAAAACCATGTCACTATTGATATGTTTTTTTGGTGTCAAGATGAAGGAAAATAAGAGGGTTCCACCTTGAGCTATGCCCAGGTATTGCAGATAACTGAGAGCCTCCTTAATGCTGTGTGAGCACATCTGACAATTAAAAAAACCTGTCTCCAAGTTTATGACAGTGTATAACTAGAGATGGCAAAGCATACACTCAGTAAAAGGGAAGGAAAGAAAGGTACAATGTTTATTGAAATTTTATGCCAGAGAAGCATGCTGTACAATTTGTCATTTCTTCCAGCTGCCATATAAATCTTTCTTCTTCCCCATCAATGGCAACTTTCAGCCTTGATTCTGCGAAGACAGATGCAAATGTCATTTGCTTTCTTGCAGTCCATGGGACTCCCCTTAAAGACCAACTTTATGCTTGTACTTACAGGTCTGAGCAAGTAGGCACTTGCATGCTACTGAGGTGACTTTCTGCCCTAGATAAAAAGACATGCTTCTGAAAATACATAAAATTCACAGGAGTGAAAAACCATAGCTTTGGGGTGTTCAGTGTCTCCTGTGGCAAGGGCTACTGCAGTGCTGTGAAAGTACAAAATAAGCAAATATCCTTTTGGAGGAGCATTGTCATTAAATCTGAGACTTTTTTTGCAGATATGCTTTTATTTAATTTTATTTGTGTTCCTGTTTTTTAGGTTCTAGTTTCTTCATAGGCTCTATTCAGATTCCTGTATTTTTAATTATCGCTGTCATCTAAAACTGAAAACTCATAAAGGAAAGGAAATTGTGGAGGAAATACTATAGTTGTATTATCACATTCATATTTTTTTCTTTATGGTCATTGATTTTACATGATTTTTTATTGGTAGACTTGACAATTTAAGTTCTTTTGAATCACTCAATGTTCTCAATACATTTTTTTAAATTACTTCTTATATTTGTTGCTATTGCCTTTTGTAATGATGATTTTTCTCTACAAAGTACATTATATAGTCTGACTTACACTTCCTCCATTTTATTCACTGTGGATGTAACCATGAAAGCCTACTTTTATTATCTTATATCCTGAGCACATTAAGACTTGGTTACTTAGTTGAAATCAAAATTTCTAATCTGCTGCAAAAGTTATTGTCTCCCATGACTTTATATGCAGTCTCGGGGTACTTGGAGACTCTCAATAAAGCTCTCCTTCTCAAGATATATATGACATTCTGTCTAGAAAGAAAAGTAAAATTTGGACTTTGAAAACACCAGAATTCACAAGTCAGAAAAAAGAATATCTTCACAAGCATTTTAACTCATAAATTTTACGTCAGCTTGCTTAAATTCTCAGTATTTATCAAAGAGATGGTGGTATTGCCATTACTTCTCTATGTATTATCTTCTTGCCTGTAACAGAATTATTTGTGTGCTCTGGTTCCCTCTGTGGTGCAAGATGTGAGGACTTGGGTCTCAGGAGAACTTTGCCTGGTTTACATAGGTAATGGGGAGATGTATGTATATTCAGGCTTTGAATTAACAGGAATTCTATGTTAATATTTATAATTTTTTGGTTCTATATGTGATCATGACCATATTTATTATGTTGATTTTGCCATTAGTTTTCAAATATGCATAGTTTTTTGCAGAATTTACCATAGAACCTGGACAACTCAGAGATATCTGATTCCAGAAGTAAGCATAACATGCTGCTTTATAAATCCAAAAATTTGAATAATAGCAGGTGTGATGACAGTCCAGAGAACATAACACTCCAAAAAGAAGCTTTCTGTGTCTATTATCTTCAGCTCAGTGCTTTCTAGAAAGATTTTCCTCATCACTTTTCCTAATGGAGAAGGTCAACAAAATTCTGCCTATTGCCCATTTTTGCTTCTTTTCTTTATTCTTCCTACTGTTGTACTTACTGCTTCACTCCTATTTTTCAAATGATGCTGCAGTTAGAATGAGTCATTGGCCAAGGACAACTACTGTCTAATATTGCAAGAGAAAATAAGGAAAACAAAGGCAGAGAAGAAATTTTCCAATTTGTTTCCTAGCAGTGACACAAATCTTTAATAATGTTTTCATTGATTACACTCTCTTGCTCAGCATTTACGCTAACAGAAAAATTATTACAGTCTGTAATGTGCAGGACTCCAGCACTGATGAATGATTTACTGTGTCTATCAGCTACTTAATTAGAATTAATTATTCATAGACTTCCCTGATGAAAGACCTCATTATTACAATAATCATATAATGTAGGTTGTCAGTGTTTTCTGAAATACCTTGCCTAATGGGGTTATGGAAATTGCTTGTGATTTTAGTCTAGCAAAAACAAAGATTAGAAAGAAGCCCTGAAATGTGGTCTGTTGGAATTCTCTCACTGCTCTACATCAAGGCAATCCAGCAGATTGTACAGCCCAGTGCTTGGCCCAGACCAACCCCTCTAGAGGAGCACAGGGTGAGGACCTGCCATGGTCCGAGTAGGCTGTGAGAGATGCAGTACATTCCTAGGGAGGCTGTGGCAGGACCTCAGCAAGCACGATGCAGGACTGGAATCTGGGCAGGATGTGAGCAGGTGAGTGGCCATTCTGTCTGCAGGCAAATCTCTCTAGACTCCTGAGGTGCTGGGCTGAAGCATTTCTAGAAGCTAGTGCTTCTCTAGAGAATGTCAGCTATTGCTAACCAGTGTTAATTATTGCTAGCAGATGTTAACTTGTGGGAGGCAGGAGCAAGGATAGCAGGTTCTCTGAGGAAGCAGGAGAGCCAAGGCTGTCTCAGACAGTGTAAGAGTCCTCAGGGTGAACGCCATGAAAGTTACTGTCACTGCACACTTTGCTTTCAGATCCAGATGAGATGTTGACTTCATTGGAACACCTCTGCCTTCATCGTTCCTGAACATTTTCCCTTTTTGAGGTGTTCCTTAGAGTTTCCAGTCAACTTTAAAGAACAACTACTTATTTTAGGGTGAAGTTCCTTCCATTTCATGAGGAGAAATGGCAGAAACATGGTAGTACAAAGTTAAGTTTGCTTGAAAGGAGTATTTTCTCCTTTGCCTTCATCACCTATACAGTAGCAGGGCAGCAGCTCCTGAGGAGAGCAAATGATTAGCAAATGAAATGCATGGCACAGAGAAAAGCAAGCTGTAACAGCTACACAGCTGCATATATTGTAGGAATTCCAGGTCCATTAGTTTTAATTAGGCAGTTTATTAAAAAGATATTGTTCACACAACGCATTCAAGCCTTTACTCACTGATTACAGGGAGGATAGGTTGTACAAATGGGGCTTGAGGGCTGTCACTTTGGCAGTGTGCTTAAACTCAAGCTGGAGAGAAAATCACCAGTTTACAGCTAGAAATGAAGCTACTGATATGTCATTGCTTTCTTACTCATGGTGTAAGTTGTAGTTCCTTATATTTACTTTGTGACCAACAAAAAGCTTTCAGAATTCCTCTTTTGCATTTTTAGAGATCATTTCCCAATGGCTCTAGCTATGGTACCTGATGTGTCAGAGGAGAAAGAAGCAAACAAGATTAGTGTGTTAGTGTTTTACTTAGACCAGGAAGAGAGAGTGAGAATGAAAGCAGCCTGGGAATGTGGCATCTTCTTACAAAAGTGAATTTCTGCCATGAAACTTAAGGTCTAACTCCCTATTTTGTCTTGAAGGTCTTTGGGCATCAGGGTGGGAGATTTCCTCCCAGAATTGGATCTGAACTCTTAGATATTCTAGATCTATTTGTACGCTGTCTGGAAAGATGCCTGAGCCAGGGCAACCAGCATCTATCCATCTATTCTTGGAAATGAGGCTAAGTTCACCTAACTAGATGTCAAAAGGAAGATCTCAACCTGTCTAAGCACTAAATGATCTGAACTACTTTCAGTATTGTGATTGATGCTGGATGTCAAGTCGAGCTGCTGAAGTATCTCAATTGCTCTTATTCATAGGGGTTCATCTGGAACAAACTTTTAGTGTTCTGCATGTATTGATAAATATCTAGTGAGGAAAAAGCCCCAGCTGACTGCTCTGGTGATTGCTGGCTATTAGATTGGTGCTGTTGAGGTTGTGGAGGTATGGGTTGCCTCTCACATGAGAATACAAGTTGCAGAAAGGGGGGGGAGGAGGAAGGAAAGGAGAGGGTTGGGAAAGGAAGGGAAATGGAGTAATCCCCTTCCCTCCTTCTGCAAGGAACATGAGAGACTTTGTGCAGTTAGTATGGCTCATCTGACAAAAAGCATTTAAACAATTTTGAACTTTCTGTGAAGTTAGTATAAAATAGCAGTGCTTAGAATAGCACACCATTATTAATTCTGAAATTGTTTCAAAGCTCCCCTTTTCCTCCCACTCCACACATCACATAGACACAGTTAGTGTTATTTTTATGCTTAACTCCCAGTATATCTGAAAATGAACAATAAAGTGTGCTCATATAATGGAATCAGATAAAAACACATGCATCATTGAACTCTGCTTCAGTTAGGCAGGTCTGTAACACGAATGGGGCAGCCTGTTCCTCAGCTCTGGGTTGAAACTGGCTCAACTGAAGGTAGCACTAGCCCTTTAGCTTTTTCAGTATTTGAAAACATAGACATCATTTTAGAAAATTTCTATTGACTTGCTTGCATGAAATTATTGCACTATTATCTCCTTTTCACAGAAGTAGATGTAAAGCTATAGATTTTTGTCTGAGCCTGTCAAATATTTGTGGTCATCTTGTAAATGATGAGAAGTTGCTTTTACCCGGGAGTTCTGGCTGTGATGTTGCTGTGTGCTCTGCTGACACGGAGTTGGTGGGAGCGAGATATTGCTGCCCTCAGGAAATACCCCAAGCCTGTAGTGCCATCCAGCGTGTTCTGGTCGGGGAAGGTGTGAATGATGGAATAGCCACTTCGGTGTGTTTATTTACTGAGATGCATCCCCTCCTGTGGCAGACTCTGTGTATTGCATCGACACGGGAAAAGAGAGGCTTGGAAAGCTTTAAGACCTTTGCCACTGCTGTGGCAAAATTGAACATAAGTAGATGTTATCAAATATGTCTAAAGGAAGGATCGGGTGCCAGAGGAAGGGAAGAAACTGCATGATCACGTTCCTGTTTTTTTTTTCTGTGAGCTTGAATGGGGATGAGTTCAGCAGAATTAGGCATTGTGGGTTTTTGGTTTTCCCCAGACATTTGAGAGTGTTCATCTGGGATGGTGCTAATTACGAGCCAAAACAACTCTTAGCTTCCTAAAGGAAAAAGTGCTCATAGTTATGCCAGTGACTCAAATTAATTTCACTTACCATATGAGTCAAATATGAATCATGCTGGATAGAAGCATAATTCCTGATTGTCTTGTGATTATTTGCTCTTTCTGAAAGCCCTGTGTATATGTTTGGCTACATTTTTATTTGTGGTGTATCAATATATTTCAACCTGTCATTACATTTTTGAACCACAAATATTTTTCTTTTCTCTATATGGTATTATCTTCAATATCTTTGTTCTACAACAGTTCATAACTCACTGTTTATACTGCCATAAAAGCATGCTGGGTCTATTGTGAGGGATCGAGGCACAGTTCAGGCCTGGGCATGGGACTGGGCATTCTAATAATATGGTTATGAAATATTTCAGTGACCGCTTTGAATACAAGTCTATTTACTTGCACTGGATTTCATAATGTACATTCCTTATTAGGGAGCTGGGAAAACAACGCAGTCATAGCTGTGTTAGGAAAAAAAGGTGGGTCAAAGCTAACATGACCAAAAGGCCTGGGAGGAGGAGAAGAGAAATATAAATGCAATGTTTTGTGCTGGTGTTTTACAAGATGAACACGGTTGTCACTAAGGAGAGATTTGTCTTGACATTCTTAATGCCAATGGCACTCTTACTTAACTCTCACTAAATAATGTTCTGTTGGATAAATTTACCTTTTTTCCCATGCAAATTTCAGAACTCAGTTTGCCATTATTAAGGAATCCAGGTTTTACTGAAGTTATTTTACTGAAAAATATCTGATTTTAAAATATGCCTGACTAATTAAATTCAGGCTTAAAGAAAACACAATACTTAGAAATTTTGTACTGTTCCAGGACTGGATGATCACACTGTCGTTCTTCCACAGTGTGACAGTGTAATGGTGGCAATCACAGACAGGGAATGGGGTGACTGTATATTTTGATAAAATCATAGGTCCATCTTCACTGATTGGAGTGATGTGATCACTCGTTGTAATGTCCTCTGTGTATCACAGGCCACTATATTTCTTCCATCTACTCCTGGACTGAGCCCAGTCCCTTGTGCATTCCTGAAAGGTACCTGACTTGATTTTAGAACATTAACATGCATTTGGCTTCAGTTTCTCATATTCCATGGTGTTTGAATGGAGTTGGACAGAAATTCAGCAGAGTATTGTCATATATAAATAACGTGATGCTATGCCTGGTCAGAGATCCCTGGGCTAGTTTCGAGCAAGCTGGCACATGTTCACCATGTAGGGCAGCCTCTAGCCTCTAGTGCAGGGCAGAGGCACTAGCACAAATTCTGGAAGTGATTGAGGAGGACATGAGACAAGGAGGAAACAACCCTTATCTCTCAGATGGGCTTGTTTGCGCTGCACTGCTGCCTCTGCACGACTTTCAACCACTATCCTGGCAAACACTGGCCAGTGTCTTGGCTAGTATCATGTCCACAGTTTTCTGCTTTAGGGTATTTTCTCCAGTCTTGAATCAGTTCTTTCACTCTTGACCACACTCCATGCGAGCACACACCCAAATGTTATTACCATACCCTAGCACTGGGTTTATCAATACCAAATCCTCTAGCTTATATTAATTTTCTAACAATCTAGATGAATTTCTGAATCTAGTATTACTCAGAGACGTTTTCCAAATTAATTACTTTTCTGATTCATTTGTTTTGGCTGTTTAGTTTGCATTCATTGTTTCTAGATGTAAAAACCTTTGTTTTTACAAACCTTTGAACTATGATGTTGAGGTTTGGCTTTTTTCTCCCCCCCCTCTGATTTGTTAGCCACTTCTTAATCTCTTTAAGTGCACTTTATATTGAGTGGTAGTCATATTTTTTTCTTTTTGCAGTGCATCAGGTACCTTACAGAGCTGTCTGGATTGCATCTGCTTGGTTATTTTAAATCAACAAAACATATGCTCTTAAAAATGCAATTAGATTTGTTTGACAAAACTAATCTATTTCCTATAAAACCATGTTGACTGACATTAGTTGGATTCCTGCAGTTTTTAATCTATTAAATCATGTACCAGCCTCTCCTTGATTTTATCCAGGATTGATGTAATGGAAAATTATACTCTTTTTGAATCCTTTTCTTTTCTGTTTTGCAAACACTTCTTACCAAGAAACCCGTAATAGACAGTGCATTTGTATGCAGCAGCTGGGCAGCTAAGAATGCATTAATTAGTATATTAAAGCAGTGGCACTTAGTATTTATTATGCCATCATCAGAGAACACAATTAAGTTATTGTAGAGTTGCTATGGTTTCCAAAAGAGGTACAGTGCAGACTAATTACCTCAAGATGCCAGATGGTGCTGAATAATTCCTGAGCAAATGCCCCATCACCTCTGCCTCTCCTACGTTTGCATAGTAAACAAAACATTGATAAAATGGAGGCTGAGAATGTAGTGATTTCCCTTTATAGGTCTCCACAGGTTTCTGTTTGCCCTGAGCATATTTACATTCTTCAGACTTTATTGTTTAATTTTCTCCCATCTGTGCAAAGTTCCTAATGAATGAACTGCAAACAAGCATGTAAGTAAACTCTGCTGCTGGACATCTTGACTGCAAATGCTTCATCTGCACTCTACCAGCAACTTTTATATTGTCTGTCATGGCTATCCCGAGGATATGTTGGATAGAAAGTTGCATGATGCTCTCCGCAGGGCAAGTAAGCTACAAGAGACACTTTAAGCACCATCTGTACCCAAGATTTCCCTCTAGCCTAAAACCTCACCACTTTGCAGATCGTGGGGACATCCTATGATTCAGCAATAGAGATGAACATCTATTTGGACTTTAAGGCTGACCGGTAGGATGCTCCACATAGCAACTTACATGCAAGCATTGGGTTTAAAAAAAATTGCAGACCTTAAAGACAGTGAAGTTTGAGGCCACTCGGTCTTAGAGACAAGGCTTTCTTGCAGATCTGTGCCTGATCATGTGGCTGCTTTCTCTTTCTTCTTTTTTGGTGGCCAATAGGTTAATTGGGTGCCTGCAAAATCTTCCATTATACAGCCTGAGAGGAAAATAAATAGCTGAACTCCAGGTCTGCATGTGTAGCAGGTACCAGACTATAACTTTACCATCAGGGAATACAACAAAATATAAGGCCACAAAGAAAAGTCATTGGGATAGCGAGTCACAGAGATGGATGCTGTAGTCCAAAAATTCTGGCTGTCCTAAGTGTAAGTCCACAACCAGATAACTTGTCATGTTGATTTCGTCCGAGGTAAAGTCCCAAATAGATATTACCCATCTGAAAAACACGGGCTGGATATAAACATGCCTGAAAAACATTTTCATAATCTAAGAATAAAATTTTAAAGACATAAGCCTACTTACTGTATTTATAAATCCCTTTAATTTCTTTATAAGATTCTCAGAGTAATTCTAGTAAAACTATATCATCGTCTTTCTTGTCTCCAAGATAAATTAAGAGATGTGTTTGATTAAGGTCACTCACTAATGAAATGTTGACAGCTCAGCATTAGGACTCAGGAGCTGTTTACCAGAATGCAGGAATGTGAGGGAAAGACCACTGTACTCAAAATTTAACAATGCAGCATTCAATGGTCTAGTTGGAATTTGCTCCAATTATTGAATGGGACAAGGAGGCCTAACATATCTACTTTATAAAAAAGAGTATCTAATTGATATCTCAATTTTACACAACTTCATGGGCCTTGCTTGTCTCTGAGCTAGTCCAAGCCTGGTCAGGCTCCAGGCTTTTTTAGCTTGTTTGTGGAGTTTCAGTAATTCCTGTTGCATGTACTTTCATGAACACAGCTAACAGAGGCAGCCACAGATGCAGCAGTTTGTGTGTCAGTCTCTGGGTTCTGCTTTGGGAGCTTCTGGAGACAAGGTCCAGAGTCACTGGCAAATGTTTGGGAAGCCTCTGAGAAACTTCAGGGTGCATGTTACTGCTGGGTAAGGATGAGGTAAGCAGATAGAGGGGTGCAATCCCAAGGAAGCTCTACCAGCTTCTAACCAGCGTGATCAGCTACCTTTGACCCAGAGAGACTGAAGCCTTTGTTGCAGCTGCCACCAATTAGGGAGGATCAAGCACCCTTTTAGCTAGTGCTTGGGACAGGATGATGTAACAGCTAGTTTGTGGTGGTGATACATGATAGAGCAGTTTCCTCAGAAGCTGTTTGGCACAGACTGTTCTTCAGATGGCAGATGCAGTCCTACAGTTCCTAGCCTGCCAGGAGTGCCTGGGACTTCTCTTGGATGCCAGAAGAGATGGCCTGTCCTGTAGGAGCTGTGCCACCAAGTGGAAGAGTTACAGAAGGAAGAGAGCATTGGAGAAGACGAGATCTTCTCTGAGATGCAGGACCTTGAATAGCCCTGGAACTTAACTGCAGTAGAGAAGCAGGCAGTGTTCGTGCCTAGTGATGAGAAGAAGGATGAAAACTGGTGAGTTATAGCACTAAGAGGAGGTATTGTGCTCTGTCTAAGGGCTTGCAAGTACAAAATATGTCCACTATGCTCAAAGGTGAAAAAGAGCCAGATGTGCCTTCAAGCAAAGGGTCTGGTCTACTTCTCCTCCATAAGGAGGAGTTTGGTCAGAGGAAAGGAGGTGCAGTAATGGTCAAAGGGTGGTTTTGGGAATAAAGTGTATTGGGAATAAGATATAAAACCAAAGAAGAAAGACAGGAGGGGGTGAATATTCTGATGGTTGGAGCATTGAAATCTACAAATGCTAATGGAGCTGACCTGTGGACTGGGATGCCGGCCCATCTTCTAGGATGCTGTAGAGAACTCCCTTAGGCAACCCACTGAACTTTCCATCACCTCTATGTCTGAGAGACTTGGTATGGGGTATGGTAAAGACAGATGGACTTGCAGCCAAGTACTAAGTGGTGAGGGGAAGGATAGAGCTGTAATTCAGCAGTGGTTGTGCGTGTTTCATAATATTTGAGTGATAATAGTATCATAACTGTATGCAATAATTATGCAAAACTATATAACTAAATCAGTGGTGGTGATATGCTTATTATTTGATGATATTCTTAGGCAATTACTTTCTTAGTAGTGTATTGCTTAATCAGTAAATGCTTAATCATTGTAGTCTCCTACATCAGTGATATTTCAAGCCTGTAGGTATGAGGGTGTGAGTTAGACCCATGAAGCAACAATGTCCAAAGGAGAACAGAGTTAAACCAGCAAAGATGTAAATATTAACTCTTATTTTGCAGTTTTGGACCTTAGGTACAAAAATATTTGTCTGCTTCCTCAGATTGTTTAAGCACTTAAACAAGAAATTAGTTCAATCAATGGGAAATACAGTCTTTGCCTCAGTTCAAGTTCCATTTGAAAAGATTTTTTTAATTTCTTATTCCTGCATAAATTTTAGTTCTTTCTTGGTGCCAGCAATGGAAATAATAATAATCGAAATGCCCAGTACAAATGAAACACTACACTTCTTTCCTTAAAGCACTACCTTCTCAGAAACGCTGAAGACAGATTGCTTTTTCAGGTCAACAAGTTGGAAAAGAAAGCACTGTTAAAGCATCAGCCAATTCACTTTAGGAATATGTATGTTTCCCAAGATAACACATTCAGCTGTACAGTTACAGGATAATACATATAATTCTGGCATAATAAAATTATTTCATTACAGGAGCCAGAGAGGTATGAAATCACTTCTTGCATTACACCATCTATTGATCATGAAACAGCAGATTGCATAGTTTGATAATTTGTTGGGAAATGACTTGGCTGTAATCTATCTTGTTGCAGTCAGAGGAACTATGTATTTCTTCTATATAGCTAATAAACCAGGACTCTACTGAACACAAATATTTATATTGCTGAAAGTTTACAAGCTAGACATTCTAAGTAACAATTATATATTACTGTAAAAAGTTGTGTAGGGATTTGACTCCTCCACGGAAGGATTCAAGACAGAGTTCAGACATAGAAGGCAGGCAAAGAAGTGAGGTGAGGGGTGGGACCAAAGCAGACTGAGCAGGGGATCAGAGCAATGGAGAAAATCAAACCCGTGACTGCAGAAGCTTTGCTAGATATGCAAACGTTTCTGCTATGATTGCTTAATTTGCCATGGATTTTGAATTTGATTAAAAGGCTTTCAGGAAATTGTTCATAGCAAAATATTTGCTCCTAATGAAATCATTACATGTGAAACTAAATTAATATTGTTCTTCCTCTACTTTATTTTCTAGTTAATGGTCTCCAAAAGCTAGAGGAAAATGTTTTGAGTTGGAGAAGTTTGGACAGAAGAAAGGATGTGCAAGGACAGCAAATTTGAAACTGTACAGGGGCACTAACATAAACATGAACAGTTTGTCAAATCAAACAAACAAAAAAACCCCAAAATAAATTCTTTACTGTGAGGATGGTGAGGCACAGGTTGCCCACAGAAGCTGTGGATGTCCCATCCCTGGAAGTGTTCAAGGCCAGACTGGATGGGGCTTTGAGCAACCTGCTGTAGTGGTGGGAGGTGTCCTTGCTCATGGCAGGGGGGTTGGAACTTGGGGATCTTTAAGGTCCCTTCCAACTCTCACCATTCTATGATTCTATGAAACAACAAATGCCAAAGAAGTTGTGATATACACATGAAATAAATCAATACTTTTTTTTTTCTTTTTAAGAAAGATCATCAGCATGTTTCATTTACGCTGGGGTAAAGTGAGACTCTTCTGACTCCGGCTGGTGACATCAAATTCAATTACTGCACACAAAGAAAACCTGCCAGCTCTTAAATCAGTTATCTCGCGTCTGCTGGCCAGTGCAGCCTATTGAAATAAGGGTTACAACTGTGCACCAGCAGGGAGAAAACAATTTCCCTTTTCTTCCAGAAAGAAACATAACAAGACACATTCAGGCATTTCATTCCAGTGATATCTACTCTAGCTGTAGTGATGATCAAACACAACTTGGATGGACTTAAACTTCATGTTTGTTGCAGTCAAGTATTTATCAGTATAAAGCAGTAATTTTACATTTCCTATATATTTTCAGTAATACAATCATGGTATCCTTGTAAGCCATATCATCACACTATGTGTTTACATTTATACCACACTGAACATTTTTTCAGACCTATGAACCATATTATGTGATAAGTAATGACCTTATATATATGTAATCAAGGGTGTATAAATGTCTATTTTTTTCAGTTACAGTTTTTAAGGTATTCTCTGTAGTTGTGAGTGTTATGTACATGGAAATTGACATCCTTGGGTCTCATAAAATAATCAATCTGCATTACATGGACATATAATGGTAAAACAGAGCTCATAAAACGATGGAAAGGCATTCTGTAGTAATTTCTTCAGTTTTTTGCTTCACATTCAACAAATTAATGTTTTTTAAAAAGCAATATTTTAACGCTAACTCTAAGAAAATACAGTGTTAAAGCTGTAACTGAGTTTCCAAAGCCCCAACCCCCTGCCCTCAGTGTTCCTGACATGAATTTTATCCTATTTGCTCATGTGAACAATAACTTCTGTATTTTGTGTTGCCCTCCACTGTCAAGCTGCCAGCGGCAGAGAGCAGAAGAAGCCCCCAGTTGACCCTCTCTCATCTCAGTGTGGCTTTAACCTTGTGGCTTATCGTGTGCTTCTAATATCTTTAAAGGAAAGAAGGACTGAAACAACAAAAATAAAACTTGACAGGTGATGTGGAGTTCAATTTTTTTTCATCAAGAAAGACTGGGGCAACCATTTGAGCGCTAACAGTGGGCCAGTTCAAGTCAATGCCATAGGTTACCACACTTGCTGCGTGTCTTCTGTGCTGCTGTCTTTGAGCTGCTCAGAAACTCCAGACTTAGGTCTGTTCAGTAGGAGGAAAGTGCCTAAATATTATTGAAGGTCTGGGTAATCGCGTAACATATGTGCTTACTTCAAAGGTCAGAGTGCTTCTGTCATTAGCTGCTGGGACCAGCCTTCAGAAGTCAAATTTGGCCCCGTTGCAGGCAACATGGGCATCCCTCTGCGAAAGGCCCTGGTCTGTAATGAAATATCAAAATGCTGTTGCTAAAATGCGAGGACAATTAAGGCCACATGGGCTATAGGTGGTGCTGTATCCAGCATCTGTAAAGAACTCCACCCCTGAGGTTGCTCCAAATTGCAAGTCTTCCCACAGCAAAGGGTGACGACTTGCATCCCCGCTGTTCCCAGGTTAAGCAATGCAGATAACTGATGAAAACTTTTGCACCTCATTGTGAAGAAGTTACACAAAAAGATCAGGTGCTTACACATTGCAGTAATAGGGACCCTTTAAGAACTGCCATTAGAATTCCATGTAAGCCAGTGGTTCATGCACTAGCAGATGCCAGATTCGGGGGGATCTCTTCTCACTGAAGAGAAGAACTGTTGATGTGTGACCTAGTGACTGCATTCTCTACTAGCATATATCTTACACAATATACTGTACTGATGACATTCAAGAGAGATGCAAGGTGCTGTATGCATCTTTTTTGCACCTCATCTAAGAGACTACAGTTAGTAATCCTTGCAATTTTGCTGTGTCACGATAACTGATGATCTTAAGAGTGAAAATTGTGGAGATCTACAAAACCTGATTGGACATGTTCCTGGGCAAATGCACACCTGCTGCAATAAAAGGATTGCATGAAGATCTCAGCTTCTGTGCATAGTGAGGTTGCTTTCCATGCTGTTGCAAAGAAAAGCTTGAAAATATCAAAGGGGTGCAATAACAGGATCAAGATCAATGAGAAAAAAAAATATATAGAGAGTTTAAAATCATACAATATTAACCCAGTCTGAAGATTTTAGGGGTCCTGACTTGTGATTTTTGAATATTTTGGAAATATCATTGGTGACTAAGATTCACTTGGGTCACTCACTGGGATGTCCTTAAATAACCTGATATCTGGGTTAGAGCTAAAACACCAAAATGCTTCACTTATTTAAAAGGAATCTTCAGCTGCCCAGCTGATTTAGTGTTCATCTGGGCTTTTGTTGCAGAAAAACAGTAAACAAAGCCTGCTACAGCAAAGATGAGAATCTGTGCCAAAAAATGTAAGATGGAGTAAAATTTGTGAGGGAAGTCTCACAAATTATTTGGCCTGCAACAGAAGTGCCAGTAGAATGGCAGAAGAGAGATTTTGAGTCCAATAAATGCGAGTCTTTGGAGACCACAATAAAATGTGATTCTAGTGACAGTGCATGCCTATGAAAATTCACTGCAGTATCAGACATCCCAGGTGCCTATTTTATCAGGAATCGTTATGCTGCTCAGTGTTCCAGGATCAGTTCTGGACAATGAAATAGCTTTTGCATTCCAAGAGGTGACATTTAGTCACCAGGCATTTAGCTGCTGGGCATAAAGGCCACTGCTTGTGAAAGGGGTTTGTTTGAAAGAAGAGAGTGCATGTGTGTGTTATTAACTGGAGACTAAAGGTAAGCTTTTAAATTAAATATGCTTCACCTCAGTCAATATCTTGGGATCAACATCACTGGTAAGGGATGATGGGGAGGTCTGAGCAGAAACATATTTTGTAAATTAAGGAATTTTTCATTCCTGGGAAGAAAACTAAAAAGTGGAACTATCAGGTGGTCAGTAATAATGTTATGGGGCCCGGTGCACTGAAAAGCTCTGAGAGGCAGGCTCAGTACACAGCCCTCAGACATGCCTGCTGGAAGCACAGGATTGAATTCTGTCACTGTTGCTCAGCTGTGACAAGCAGAGGTAGAGCTAGGAAGAGAGAAAAACAGAGAGAGAAAGAAATGCTTCTCCTGTTTTGAAACAGCTTTAAGATGAATCAGAAAAAAATGTGATTTAGGATGAAAACCTGTTGTCAAGTCAGTCATTATTTGTAAAGGTTCGACCAGGAAGCCTAGAGAGAAGTTCACGTGCAATTTAATATTTACTAGAGGAGAAAAACATTACAATTTTCCTTTCGATATCTTTGCCACTTTCTTTACAGGGCTCTGAACAACCTGATCTAGTTGAAGATGTCCCTGCTCATTGCAAGGGATTTGGACTAGATGACCTTTAAAGGTCCCTTCCAACCCAAACTGTTCTATGATTCCATGAGCCCATGATCCTGTTTTGGGTCTCAGGTATGAGGAAGCAGACTGATGCTGCAGCAAGAGCTTCTGAGGTTTTAAAATCCAGGGAGCGTTCTGACATTGAGGACTCCTGTGGAGACACACTGTCTTCCCCTTTCATTTGCAGTCTGGTTAATGAGCCTGTAAATTGAATTAGCTCAGTCTAAGCGCTCAAAATCCAAGCTGAAATAAAGAGAAAACAAGATTAGAATACTATATGGAGGCTATACTGGTTTTGCTGCCTTTGGTTTCCTGAGGAATGCAATAAGGCTGAAATAATAATAACAAAATAATATGTGACTGGTGACATATGATTCATTATAATGTACAAAACAATCTATTAAACAGTGTTCAAATATTGGAGTGGTAGGTACTCTGCTGGCAATTCAGTGTTTCCTGACCTAAAGAGATTAAGGGTAGCTAAAGAAGGCAGCACCTTATTTTTCTTTTTTCCCCCCCTAGTGTTCTAGTATGTACATATCCTTTTGGACAAAGTTAGGCATCTCTTTTTTTTTTGAGTAGCAAATGAATGGCCCAGGGAAGTGACTGCAAATTAGAGTTGTGAATACCTTGATTTATGATAACAGTGCAATGAAGCATGGGCAAAAGGCTGGACAGCACTGCATCATTTCTTCCTAATGATTTTGAAACAATCAGAAAGCATAATCTCTCCTCCCAAGCTTTTCTCTCTACAGATCAAGTAATACTAATTTTTCTGTTAGCAAACAGAAGAGAAAGGGCTCTCTGTTGCTGGTGCCTCTTTTGCCCCCTCTGTGCCTGCCTTGGGCTATTCTATGCTGGCATCACCCAGGGACCACTCCGACAGTACCTGAAATGCCTGTTCCGACAGGTGAATCATCAGCCCAGGCTCCGCCATTTGTGCTGGCTAAACTCTGAATTTCTGTCGGTGGAAAGCCAGTGATTTCATCCAGCTTGAACATGGATTCATCGGTCCACCCAGACATGCATTTGCTGACATTATTTCCCTGCCCATCGTAAGGGTTAGCCTGAATCCAGTCCTGTGTGAGGTGATTCCCAATAGAGTGGCTGAGATCCACAGAGCTTAAATGACTTAATGATTCATCCCTCTTGCAATCCTCTCCCTCTCTACTCTGCACTGGTGAGGCCACAACTGGAATATCGCGTCCAGTTCTGGGCTTCCCAGTTCAAGAGAGACAGGGAAAGAGTCCAGTGTAAGGCAAAAAAGATGATTAAGGGATTAGAGCATCTCCCTTATGAGGAAAGGCTGAGAGAGCTGGGACTCTTTAGCCTGAAGAAGAGAAGGCTGAGGGGGAGACCCCATTAATTCTTAGAAATATCTGGAGGGTGAGTTAAGAGGGATGGAGCTGAACTCTTTTCAGTGGTTCACAGTGACAGGGCAAGGGTCAACAGGCACAACCTGGAACATAGGAAGTTCCATTCGAATGTGAGGAAAAATTTCTTTAGGGGTGAGGGTGACAGAGCACTGGAACAGGCTGCCCAGGGACGGTGTGGAGTCCCCTTCCGTGGAGATTTTCAAGACCCGCCTGGATGCAGTCCTGAGTAATGTGCTCTGGGCAATCAGGGGAGTTGGACTAGATGATCTCTAGAGGTCCCTTCCAACTCTGACAATTCTGTGATTCCATGAATTAGCTCAACCATTAAGCAGACCCCTGCCCTCTGTCCGGTTTTCTTTGTTCACCTCTAAGAGTCAGTTACGGGTTACTGTCATCTGGAAAAGTCCAACTGGTCTCATCTCTTCTGCATCCATGCATGGCTCTTCTGCCTCCAGGTCTTGTAGAGATTTAACTTTGGGAAATCAGGGCTATTAAACTCTCCTCAGGAGCAGACAAGACAAAGCTGATATGTTTCTTTAATCCTGAAGGCTGTATGAAATGCTATCCAGGATTTAATGCATTTGTATATACATAATTATTTCCTTCACCAAAACTGACATCATCCCTGTCTTAATTTAAAAATAGCACAGCAATCCAGACATTGGATGACTTTTCTTACCAACTAGTGCCCATATGGGACATCACAGTGTATATGGATCATATTCCTTATGCAGGAGTCAGCCTGGTGTTACATACAGGAACAGCAGCTGGAAAAACCCAACTTCATAAAATTTTGGAGTTTTTCTTCTAAGCAGTGATCTGAAGACATGATGAACAAACAACATATAAGGATTTATCAAGTTCTGAATAAAAGAAACCCACAGGAAGAATACTAGCAGTAACATTAGCTAGTAATAATGGAACAAAATGAAAGCCCTTTATCTTATTTTCATCACTCTTATTCCTGCGTGTGAAGTGAGAGCTAAGCTGCATTATTATGTGTTATTATCTCTAGAGCATCTACTGTCTACAATCACAATAATGATGTGGTTTTCTAAGGAGAAAAAAAATGATAGGAAGAAAACAGTGAATATGATATTCTGTGAAAGCCAGAGATGCAGAAAAATATTCTAAATCACTAGTAGTCATATTTTTAGCTCAAAAATATATGTCAGAACTACTACATAGTGGGAAGTTTGAGAGAGACATGCAAGATCTGTGCTTCAAGTCAGATACAGAGTTTTGGTAGACATTTGCATGTTCAGCGGCAGAATTTCCATACAGTCTGCAAGCATTAACTTGTACATAATCCCACAGAAGAATAAATCTGATCAAAAAAGGACCACTGCCATATTGTTAGCATTGATTTTCTCTGAGGTAAAGTCCCAATATAAATATTAGTGATCCAAAAAACCACAGGTTTGGTATAAACATGCCTGAAAATACATTTTCATAATCTAGAAATAAAATTTTAAAAACATAAACCTACTCACTGTATTTATAAATCCCTTTAATTTCTTTATAAGATTCTCAGAGTAATTCTAGTAAAACTACATAATTAAATCTTTTTCATTTCCAAGAACATTTAAGAGATGTGTTTGATTAAGGTCACTCACTAATGAAATGTTGGCAGCTCAGCCTTAGGACTCAGCAGCTGTTTAACAGAACACAGCAACGTGAAAGAAAGACTGTACCCAAAATTTAACAATGCAGCATTCAATGGTCTAGTTGGAATTTGTCTAAAATATTGAAAGGAACATGTAGGCCTAACATACCTGCCTATTTATATAAAAAGGGCTATAGGGATTTTGTGTCTGGTATGCATATGAATATATGTATTTATGAGTCGAAAGATGACAGAAGTTTGAAATAATCTGTTTTAAATTTTATTTAACTGGTGTTACCCCTTCTTCAAGAAAATGGCTGTAAATTTAAGTGAAAAGTAGTCGTTGACTACCTTTCCAGGTACAATGTAGGTTGTCTTTCCCTGAAGAGTTTGGAAATGGAGGCTTTCTGCTACCCCTGGCAAAAAGGGTAGCAGAAAGATCCCATATGTTCTCTTACCTCCTTGTGAACTTGTGTGCATGTGCATGGCCTAGATATATGTGTTGATTTCCTCATTCCTTTAATTTGTTTATTGTATAAGTTGAAGAAACAACACAACCAACTCACTCGTAAACAGAAGCATAGACATAGAAACCCTGCCATTTTGCCTAACAGTTGTTTAACAGAAGTTAAATGAAATCTACAAATACAATGAAATGGCAGCGTAAAGCACTTGTCATATCAATAATTAGACATTATAATAGCAACAAGATGCTTGGTCTGTTCTTATCTGTAGTGTTTCCGTTTAGCAGCTGCTATGCCCGACAGAAAACTGCCAGATGCAAGAGTTCCCTGATGGATACCTGAACATGCTCCGTGTGTCCTCCTGAACTTTACTGCAGTTAAAATGTTATTCTGGACCTGCAGAAAAGTAGGCAGATGTTTTGTCACCTTAGCAAATGTGAATATTCCTTCTCTGAGCAACTGGGAAAGACACTAAATCTGTCTCAGCTAGAAACGTGTTTAGCATTCACTGTTCAAATCATCTGGTTTCTTAATCTCTAAAGCATAGAGCACGTTGTTCGCAAACTGTATTTACTTGCAACAGAAAGGACAAACTTAACTTTCCACATGAGATTTTACAAACCAAAATACCTGCTTCCCTGAGATGTAGAGCCCTTGAATGTCTGGGTCCTGATGAATACTCTGCTAATTGTGCATTAACAATGAGAGATTACAGAATATGCTTGTGATTACTACCAGTGTAATAAAGTTACAGGCCATTGCAAACAGACTCTGTAGAGTGAAGAAAAAATTAGTATCACAAGACATGTCAGTGTGAATTCACGCCATCTGTCTAATGATGAATGACACCAGTGTGAATGGTACCAAGTCAGCCTACAGATTTGCTATATATACTCAGTAACCTGCAAATACATAAGGCAAAATGGCCCCACTTGCACTGTGCATCTACACAGAGAGTATAACGCTTTGTCAGAGGGTAAACTGCTCTATTAAAATTACCACATGTTCAGAAATTAAGAAGGCATTTGTTGTTTCCAACCTGGTTTATTTCTTTTTTTGGACATCTGTTTTCTTCCAAAAGTCTCATTTTCATGATTTGGGTTTCATTTCGCTCCTATTTTAATACTACCAATTCTAGCACTTCTTTATGCTTGGCCTTTTTTTCTCTGATCAATGAGAATGTCATGAGGTCCATTTTTTACAGTAGTTCCAAATAGTACACTCTACATTTCTTCAGCAAAATGCAGACAATCTCTGCTGCTTTATACACATGGCTAGATACTCTTTCAAGCATTTTGCTACAGATGAATGTTATTAATTTGTGATCCTTTACAGAGGTGAAGCTGGTAAACTTTCAGAAATGGAGTGCCTAGGACAGATTATCTACTTGTATAAGCTGCTGAAATTGAAGAATATCTCTGTATATACATATGATGAACTCTGATAGCTAGATGTCACCTACATATTAAAGAAATTATCTCAGGATTATAAATGAGATCGAGTTTCCTTCTAGTCTCTTCTGCTGTTTTTATTCCCTTCTGGTACAGTTATAGGGGGTCTCACTTGGCATAATGTGGTGCTGGGGATATGGTGTAGGGGACAACTTCATAAAGTAGGGCTGATTGTTGGACCTGATGATCCCAAGAGTCTTTTCCAACCTGAATGATTCTATGATTCTATGATTTTAGAAAGAAGAAGTGTGGCAACCATGAATGCTATGAAATGCCATTAATCATTTGTGTTTCTATTTTGTAGCTGGAAAATAAGTAATTTTAGAGTTTAGTCATAAAAAAATGTGATTTTACTTGGGTTGAAGAGTGTTGGGGTTTTTTTGTTTCTCTTGTTCAAAAGAAATTCACAGTAACCTCCACTTAATTGCTGAAAGATTTGAGCCTGCATTTCCAAAATCTTGGTCAGAAAGCCTCCTCAGATGCTTAAAGCTTTGCAGCTGCTCATGACCACAAGCGTTACCATTCTGGCTTGGCTGAGCATCGAGGGACTCATTTCATGCCTACACTTGTTGGGGGCAGGGGGGAGAGGTGTCACAGGCTTCTAGGAAGCAATTCCATATTCATGAGCCTAGAGATAAAATGATGCTATGGAGATTGTGTAGGGACTGTTTGCCAGGATAGGGATGGAGTTCTTGATGCCTCTCTAAGGAATGCTTTGCCTTTTATTTTAAATGGAGAAAATGCACCAAATCGCACTGTAAGTAAGGGTCATCATAAAAACCCAGAACCAAGCGGTCTAAGGCACTGCTGCTACATGGTATTGAGTACACACAGCCAGAAATCTCAAGTGTGGATTTATTATTTTTACTTCTAGAGCTGGGTGCCTAACACTGCGCCAACCTCTGTGATTCGTTGGGATAGAGGAATTTACTTCCCCTGTAGTTAAATCCACATTACCCCACTTTTCTTTGTTTGATCCTTGTTGCCCCAATTAATTAGCTTTCTCTTATTCCTTTGTTCAGATTCCCTTGGCCCGGTCCCTTGAATAATTGAACCCGAACAGAGGCGGTGGTTACTGTATGGTACTAGCTGCAGCTTGGTTTTATTTAATAACACTGTGTTACTCTGTGCAACAAATTGTGACTAATTGCTTCTCTGCTGCTCTGCCAGTCTGTGAAAAGGCCAGCATCAGAAAACACCATGTCAGAGCTCTGTGCTGAATCTCTGTAAGCTTATATAAAAATAAAACTTTGGTGCATGAGGTCTGAACTGGTAGGGGAATCAAGAGTTCTGGTGAAATAAACATGCTCACCATTGACTCCAGTACTGAATTTTGCAGTTTCCCTCTCCGGTATAATATATGTAAAGAGTTTTGACTCTGCAGATCTTGTGAAAAATTCTTCCTCCTTGTCTTTCTCAGCAAACAAAAATTGCATTAATATAAACTCATGTATTTTCTGTTAGTTGGTTTATCATGCCTGGGGTTTGATTTTTCTTTTAATCAAGGAATATAATTTCTGCCTTTCTTGCTTTCTTCTTTGGTGCTAAAAAGTACACACTGGCTTTTCAATATTTAATTGATGCGATCATTTTACAGGTTTTAGTTTAAAGGTAACCATAGCACATACGCATCCATTATTAACTGCAGAACGGCAGTGTAGCTTCTTGGGATCCCTCTTTAGTTTAATATGAGAACCCCTGTCAACAGAAAACAGCGCTGATATTGTTGTTAAGTGTGACAGACTGGCAAATGCCATGGCCACCACGTTGGAACAATGCAAACTGCTTATGTCAATGGAAGAGGCGATGTTTAAAAGTGAGATGAAGGTGGAGAGCGAGAGGCTGTCGAGGAAGGTCCGATTCCGCGTTGCGTCCTCGCACAGCGGGAGGGTCCTGAAGGAGGTCTACGCCGACGGGGAGGCTGCCGACTCTCTGGACTCCGAGTACACCAGTAGCTCAGAGACTGACCAAACCAGCCGGCTGAGCGAAGTGGACGGGCAGCAGAATGGACATGTAGGGTCCGAGTGTGACGAAAATGAGAACGAGCAGGACGACTTGCTCATTTTGGTCAGAGCCACTAAAGAGAAGGGGTTTGGTACAAAGCGAGTCAACATCCTCAGCAAAAACGGCACAGTGAGGGGAGTCAAGCACAAAGTCAGCGCTGGTCAAGCCCTCTTTGACAATTTGGCAAAAGTATTTCAGGTAGGTGACATGCTCCTGCTGGCTCTAAGCCCCGTGTTCTGTCCCTTTTAACTCCCCACATTCTTCCTTCCCTGTGTTTAAGCATATCTTGTTTACGGTTTCTCAATATTCGTCTCCATTCCCATTGCTGTCTGTCTACTGCTGTTGCACAGGAGTGGCTCATTGCTCTTTCTGGTGTACTCCAGCTCCCCACTCCAAATGAAGTTTAGAATTTTGCTTTCAGATTTGACCTCAGATTTGCTGACTAGGGATGAGTAGGCTTTGTTATCCATGTATGGACTGGGAAAGAAATGTAACAGAGCGATTAACTGGGGCCTTGTTGGAGATCTGTACAGATCCACTGTACAGGGATGTGTCATGTTTCCATCTCTATATTAGTTCTAACGGGTTTACGATGTTATCTACTGTCCCCTACATGTAAATATGTATACTGGCAAATTCCATTGTGCTTAATCTGCAAAGTAGATCAAATTAGATGCAGGATGGCAGCAACGATGGTTTTCACACATGAAAATTTCAGGGGAACGAAAACTTAGTCAGAGGTCTCTTTTATTAATGTCTGTTCTCCATTTATTTTGTAAAAGGAACAGAATATCTGTGTTTGGAAAAATATATGTCACAGTGAAATCTTAGGCAGAGAACTACAGGCCTCAGAAAAAACAAGATAAATTTTCTAAAAAATTTATTTCATCTGTATATTATTTATCCATATAAGTTATTCAAGCCTTTGAAACATTAATATTTAAAGAAAGAGAAACATGTATGCAACAAACTCTTTCTAAAAGTTGTTCTAATCCAGAATTATAATGGTCACTTAAATTAACTTATAATTGGCTTCAGAGCATTGTTTTAAAGCACTTATGGAATTTTAAAGTGTGGGGAATTTGATATTAGTAGCATATTTTTTGTGTATTGAAATAAAATCTAACAGTTCTTTCTTACTTTGAAGATAAGTAATTTCATAATATGTTTAGAAATGGCTATAGATTAACATTCTCTTGCTCAATTTGTCCTCTTATGTTAGTACCTAAATTAGAAGTCTTTTTGTTGGTATCAATGTACCTGTGAAAGGTGGATATTTCAAAAATTATCTGCTAATTTTTGTTCCTCACATTGCATAGGACACAAGTAGCTTACTTGCTTTCAAGCCACTCACTGAAGAGTTTATCCTTGAATTCCCTACTCTGATAAAATTTTAACAGACTCAATTTTTCTGAGTACATATGAGTTAGGAAGTGTTAACTGGGGCACATCTGGATTCTTCTCCAACCTTTATTCCAAATACTGCGTCATGTTGTTTTGCTATGTGGAGTACACCATTTTACTTCTCTAGCCTCATTCCCTCCTAAAACCTTCCTTCTGCTGCATCAGTGCCACCAAGCTAAGAAGTTTGAATCACCTAACCAAATGGACCCATTTGAAGACTTACGTGTCTTAATTAGTGGCCCTGTCACTTTGCTGTTTCTATCTCCAGTTTTAGGCCAGAAGTTCTTCAAGAAAGGTTCATGGACTGAAATCAATGTATGTTGATTGAAATGAAGTTTCTTTTCTTCCTAGAAGAGTTACAGCTAGGACAAGCAATATTTGCATGAAGCGTTTTGCCAGAAGAAAGAAAAGATTGAGAGGAGGCCTAGCCATCTGATAACTTCAGAAAATGATATGTAGCCAAGTCTACCACAGAAGTTCATAATTAAAACCTGTAAAATAATTAAGATAAGGATCATGTATTTTGCAGCAGAAGAAAGTGGAAAAATTAAATTATCAGATGAAAACAAACTTAGAAGATTTTATATAGCAGATAGTATAATTTAAGTGCTCTGCTACAGGCACTGTAAAGGGCAAAATAATAGATGGAGTTTGAAAATGGATGAAGAAAATATATGGGGAACTGAGTAGCTTCTCCTTAGGCTGGTGTGGATGACTGATTTCCAGAAACAATTGTATATTCTTACTTTAAGTATCTACTGGATCATAGACATATATTCAATAATAAAGAGAACATCATGATTTGATGTTTCTACTCAAACAAGTTCCTGTTTCCCCAGAGATAAAGTTTGAAATCTGTTGAAAAAATGACAGTTTGCATATCTTTTATGTTATACCCTGAGACAATTTTCTGTGCCACATGGTGAACACAGAGGAGAATAAAACACAAAGGTTCACTTTGAGAATGATTGGGAATTGCTTGATCCCAATGTGAAATATGATCGAAATATATCCCATTACAAATGAAGTAATGACCTTTTGGATAAGATTAGAGGAATATTTCTAGTTTTCTGTAAGTATGTTCCAGACAATTGCACAGTAATACCACTTGAGAAACAATAGGAGTTCTGCATTCAAAGGTACGATAAAATAGAAATACATTTATATTAGAAGATATAACTTAAAATCCTTGATATGGGCATTTTTGTAATTTCTTTCTTGATTAGTGGTTGAGTCACCATCCTTGGAGGTATTTAAAAGATATTTAGATGTGACACTTAGTGATGTGATTTAGTGGTGGACTTGGCAGTGTAAGGTTAATGGTTGGACTCAATGATCTTAATTTTATTTTCCAACCTAAATGATTCTATGTGAGGTCACCTGCAGTTAAATGTTTTGCTTCTTTCAGCTAAGCAATAGCAGAAGTATAACAACAGTTGAGATGTACACAAAACCCCTTATCCCTGAGGAGAGCCCCTTTGATGATCCAGCAGTAGATGACCTCATTATACGTTACTCGGAATCAGTGTCAAAACAGGCATTTGTAACCTCATAGTATGAGCATGAACTTTCAACAATCCTAAATCCTGAGAAGCATCAGTATTCTGATTCTTAAGACTATGTCTGCAAACTCTTCTGCTATCCTATGACCCCAAATCCCCAGATGCTCCCTATGGTAGAGAACAGATCCTTTAAAACAAGTCACTTTCCTCAGATACCCTAGGGACAGGCAGGCATTCATTAAGTTGCGCAGTCAAGACCTTTGATGATTTCTGTTCAGATACCTGTGCTAAAAGCTCTTCTATGTATTCTGATGTTCCATGGAATATTTTGGGGTTTGAATATTTTGTGTTTTGAATATTTTTTCCACATTTTCTAACTACAGCCTTTCTACCTGCTTAGTTCAGACAGCTCCTTCCCATAATGAACTCATCAGAAAAATCTCATACCTTCAGGAGTTTTGGGAATATGAATAATGTAATGCAGCAAGTATTTCCAGAGGAAAAGGTAGTTTTGGTTGCGGTTGTTCTACGATACAAGTCTGGCCTGAGAATGTATATTTACTGCCAAGTAGGTATGCATCCCCTGATACATCTTCCCACAACCATGCACAAGCAATTCTATCACCAGCACAACCAGTGAGTTCCCATTTCCAACCTTCCTTGAGAAGAGAAACCAGATCCCTCACATTAGTCTGTCTGATGGCTGTCTTTGTCCCCAGACACAAGCTGCAGTGCTGTGACAATAAAAGGTCTCCTGTCGGTTCAGCCTTGCACAGCTGGTGATGCTGCTGCGAGCCCGGTGAGAGCGGGGCTGGCAGAGCTGCGTGGATGCGGTGGGACAGAGCTTCGTGGCAGGATATTTTGAGGGCAGGAAGGCAGAGAAGAGGCCATCTCTATTGATGCTTCAGGGGAGCATGGTTTCCATGGCAACACCTCCATCTTTTCCCTTCCAGGGGTGGATGCCACAGGGAGAGCGTTGACATAGCAACCACATCCCAGCAGGAAAGGTGGGAGGCCAGCTGGTTGCCGCCAGCTGGTTGCCATCAACTGGTTGCCATCAATTTCTAATCATCAGCCGAGGTGGGGGGGCAGATGGTCACACATGTCCACCTGGCCCTCACGTGGGACCAGAGGCATGACCTGCTATAGGGGTGGCAGTACGGTGGTCAAACAGCCAGGAATATTTTATTCCTGAGAAATGTGCATTACTCAAAAGCCTGAAAAAAGAGAAAGGATCTGGAGCTCCCAGTCTCCCTGTTTGTGCACCCCCTCAGTATAAATTAAATTACGTCCTGCTGAAACAATAAAATTGATGGTATTGGCAACTCCGGAACTGGGGATGTGACCTGCTAATTGCATCAAGAACATAATCCCCTTCTCTGCATATTCAAAGTAATTGTGGTCTTATTTCAGTACATTAGTAATTTTTTTTTTTATTTCTAATCCTTAGAATAGTGTTAAATGTGAACAGGTATGAACATTTCTTGTATTTTCCCATAGAAAGTAGTAGAAAAATGGTTCATGTTTCCTTGAGATAAATGTAATTCTCTCCACGACCAATTTTTATGACTAGGCCATCCATATGATGGCTGCCAGGTGACACAGAGCAAAAAAACCTTGGGTTGTCTGGTATATTACTAAGTAGTGCAATGATCATTTCATGCCAGACTGGGTTTCCATCCCAACACGCAGCATAATGGAGCTTAGCCAAAGGTTCTCCCCTTATTTCCACTGTTTTAACGTGAGTCCTTTCCTCCTTTTCCAATCTTACATGCTCCACTGGGCTTCAGACCTGCTCGGAAAGGTCACCTTCTGCTAAATTAGCTACAGATCTCATTCTCAGGCAGGGCCTGCTGATGTCTATAACGAAAGGGCAGGCCTGGTTAACAAACCTGATTAATGCCTTTGTGAACTTTCCATCAGGAGGGATATGGGTGAAGAGTCAGGCACAATGTACTCAGTCTTTAAGTTGTTTCCCAGCACGGTTTCTCAGGCAGAGCTAACGTTTAAGGTTGCAAAGTGCGAGTCAATATTCAGCCTGATAAAGAGTTACTTATTAATGTTTAGAGAGATAGGAAAGAGTTAGGTAGAAGTTTGTTAAGGAGGAAGTGCATCTGGGGTGGTTAGGTTTGCTTTCGTCTTTACTTGTAGGTGGCCTGGAAAAGTGAATACACAACAGCACATGCAGAGCTTACAAACCAGAAAGGCTAGCTAATACCATAGTGGTAATGAAATGGAAGACAGTAGCAAAAATAACTGTCTTCCAAAAAAGGCAGATGCTGCAAAGTGCTGTTAAGGAAAGTTTCTGGTGCA
This sequence comes from Nycticryphes semicollaris, assembly GCA_013400055.1. Classification (NCBI taxonomy): domain Eukaryota; kingdom Metazoa; phylum Chordata; class Aves; order Charadriiformes; family Rostratulidae; genus Nycticryphes; species Nycticryphes semicollaris. Next base: position 733,510 of record VXBJ01007800.1, read on the forward strand.
ATAGTACAAGGAGGTGTTTCAGGGTGAGTGGCACGTTGTGTACCACTTCAGACCTTGAGTCATGTGTCATTATCACCCCCAAAATTCTGGGGAAAAGAAAAAGAGAGGTTCGCACTTTCATTGGAGGAGTCACAATGTTGTCCACTTATTTGGCAGATGATCAGTGCTGACACTCCAGCGTTATTGGACTTTTTAAACTCAAAGACCTCTGCTAGGACTGGGCTGATTGCAAAAGGTCTCCTGAGCTTTCCTTTCCTATTCTCATCCATAAACACTGCCCTGTGACTCCCAAATGGGCATAGCTTGCAAAAGGAAAAGACGTACTGGGTTCCTTGTACCATCTAGTAGCAATGTTAGGAAACCTGCTGATATCCTAATGCCATAGCATTTGCTTTAGTAATGCCACTTATATGGATGGGGACAAATACCAGTGAGCTGTAGGTACCTCCTTTGAGGTGTAAAGTTCCAGTTTATGTTTCTAGTGTCAGCAAGTCTGGAAAACTACTTAGTAAACAGTGTTGCACTTAAATCCACTGAAGAATAGGAAAAAAATTAACAACAGAGAGGATCAAGTGATTATGAAAAGTATGGGGTTTTTTTTTGTTACAGAAAGTTCAGTGTTACAAGGACGACTGGATCACCATTGAAATGGGCATAGTGTCACTTCACCACTTCCTTTACCTTCCTAAGTGCCTTGATCTGTGACCACAGCGCATGGGACAGTGATTCAGCTGATTAAGTGCCAGTTGAAACAGGTAGTTTCCAGAGCTGGTGCCTGAATAGCAACACTGATTCAAAAAGGAAGATGTTGAGGTCTGTGTTTCTGGAGCACTGGGGTTGGCCAGTACTTAGGATATTGATATTTATTATTCTCATGTTGTCATATAAATCATCTGTAAAGCACTGAGCACAGGCAAGTCTATTGTTCATGATATTTTAGGGCTTGCTGCTATTGGATTTGAAATACATATTTGACATAGACTTGAAATGATCGGTAAACAGATTTTATCTAAACTCCTGAAAGTAATATACAGCTTTGAGTTCAAAAAGACTTAGCTGCCTCTTTTTTAAAAAGTTTAGGGAAGGGGTGTCTTGACTTTTCAATACACTCAGCATTGGGAAGCTTAGCAACAAAGCCATGGTTACATTTGTCACTTTTTTAAGATTAAATCAACAAATGAATAAAAAAACTCCAACTTGCTAGACTTTTATGCTGGCTGTCTGATCAGCACATACGGCACATCTGTTCAACCTTCCAGAGCACCCCATGGCCTCAAAATTATCCTTGCTCTGATGTGTCTTGATCCTCATAAAGGATCCATAAATGAGGCCACTGTTCTTGAGACACTCATGTGCACTGTATGAGGCTAAGCAGAGGCAAACCCTGGGACAATGAACATTCCTGTTCTGTGTTTATATATGTTTCTGCTTCAGAGGATAGGATAAGCAGGTACTTCGCTTCCTGAATCACACCTACAGTAAGTGAAAACTGTTATGACACTGAATTAATATTTCCTCACCAGTTGCAATATTTTTATCTGTTTATCTTAGGTAGAAATGACTACATAAAAATGCAAGACAGATGAGAAATAGTTTTTACACATTTTGCCACCAGGCAATAGTGGCACGAATGGCACAGTTTTGAACATTGTCAGGGTAGTCAGTGAACACCAGCCTTCCCTGAGACAGAGACTGAACCGACACATTTCCTAGCAAAGGTCTGTGAAGCATGCTGGAGTCTCAAGGATAACCAAGCTCTGGTAGGTGCAAGATGGAAGAGTAGAAGTGAGGAAAAGATTTTGCACTTCATTAGCACCTTCTCTCTTCTGTTGATAGACGACAACTCCTAACAACTGACTGGCACTGAATAGAGCTGCCTCAGGCTTACTTCAGCTGGGGTCTAAGTGCCTGTGGTCCCAGCAGGTCCCCTCCAGCCTGGAGGAAAAAGCAGAGCTTATGCCTTGGGCTGTGAGAGAGGACAGAATTAAATTGTTACCTCTGTGAAGTCTACACCAGGTGGCTACTTTCCCATACATAGTGACTTATTAATCAGCCACATCCCTTGGCCTTGTCTTTGGCATGACAAAGGGCATAGCAAAGAAGCTGTGCCTATACTGCAGCAAATATGTATGTACAGAATATGTAATACTAGAGTGGAATGAGACTTTAGGTATAGATTAAAAAAACCCTAGAGATTTCTGAAGAAGGGCTTAGACACTGAGCTCCAAACCTGTGGTCCTCTAAACGTCTCTTTGATGCCACTTGGTCTCAAAGGCAGCAAAAGCCTTTCATTAATGAAAATGTGAGTAATGATCTGCCTTGGCCATGTGCCTCAGCATCTCAAGTATTGACAGGACATGACAGTTACCTCCTACTCATGTCCTGTGGGAACCACAAAAAGGGCGTTCCTTTGCCTGTCTCACCTGCAGGGTTTGATGCAGTAGGTGTCCTTTGAGCATGTGTATTGGATCAGATCCTACACAAACTGTACATAAGCAGATGCTGCTTTGTTACAAATCGTGTCTGCAGGAGGCAGTGGTGGGAGTTGTACTTTGAATTAGACAGTCACAAGACAGCATGAATAAGTTGCTGGAGCAGGAATGAACACAGGCTTGCTGAGTCTCAACTTGCCATTACAAATGCTAGCCTTCAGCATTGTGCTTGGCTTCCATTTCTTTCTTTCTTGCTCTTAAGCATTACAGTGGTGGCGTTGCTTCACCATGGAGGTATCCTAGAAAAGCTGAGAGCCTGTGACTCGGTTGTTCGGGACATGAGGTAGAGAGGAGACTGAACCCAGGTAGCCAGGTCACAAGAGAGAGAAAATAACCATGTTCTGCCACCTTGTTTTGTGCTTTCTCTTCAAATCTAAAAATACATTTGCCTTCTTTTTTAAAGAAAGAACCAGTGTACTTGTTCTCAGGGAACCAGTGTGAATGCCAAATGGAAAAAGACACCTCCTGGTCTTACAAAGTGGGATTCCTAGATCTTATTGGCTTCAGGAAATTCTCTGAGCTGAGAAAAAATTAAAATAAGATGTGAGAGTATGAGGAGAAAATACCATATATGCTTGCCATGCTCTTACTTTTAATTATCTGTCTAGTAGATGACTTGGAATACTAGATGAACACTGGGTCTGAGTCCATGTACTGTTCTGGGACTTTTACATGATACTTCTTTGTGGAATGGTTCAATAAGGTCCTCAACTTTTGAATGTACAGGGAAAATGCTTCATCTTGCTTTAAAATGACTTGAAAAAAAGTAATGTTATGTAAACAACCTATTGAAAAAATTCTTAGGATGTTAGTGCAGATTTTTTTTTCTATTTATGCTAGCAGTAGATCTTTTTTTCTAAATTGGCCTCTTACAAGAAAGACGAAAAAGATGAACTGATTAGTTTTAGTCATTAATTAGTAGCAATATCCCCCCTTTTTGTCTTCAAGCTGTGGAGCTCAGCTCAGTAACTCAGCAGGGCAGGACAACTGTGAGAAAATATCTTTTTAAAATACTCTTAAGACTAGGACCATCAAGAAGACTTGGGGCTATTCCCCTTCCTTTAACATGGTGCAAGAGGCTGCTTGCTAGAGAATATGCTGTCTTCTTGCCCCTGAATATCTGCATGTCTTTGATACAGCATTCACAAAGTCTTTGGAACACATAAAGCTGAAATAAATTGCCTCCAAATATGAACCATCCTATATACTTAATTACTAGCATCATTCTTGGTCATTGACGTCTAATTTTTGTGCACAAATAAATTACTTTGCAACCATATACATAAGGGTCCTCATTGCACCTGAGTGTTGGGTGAAGTGTGTTTTAGTTATATTTACAAACATGGAAGCAAATATTTAGCTATGCTGGGCTAATTTGTCACCAGATTGCACAGCTGTGCAGTTGTGCAATTGCAAAAATATGGTAATAATGAGGATGAAATGCAGTTCCTAAAAAAAAACTCAACAAAAAAGGTCAAAAGCGTGAGGAATTATCTTTATTTTAGTGGTACGATTTTCCAGACATGTACTAATGCTTTTGGTTTCATGCCATAAAAGTCATCAGCAAAAATACTTTCTAGGAAGGTAATTACATTACAGTTCCATTTAGTTTGCAGATCTCAGAACTGTTTCAGTTCTGCAGTAGGATTTACAAATCCATACACTAGTGTTGGCAAACAGAAGCTAGACAGATATAAATGTACACGTGCCATACAGGTATCGTGCTACAATGATTCAGGAAAACAGCATTTTAGCTGTTGACCGAACCCATGTTCCAAGAGTCATGTGCTGCCAAGTTAATTGGTGTATAGGTGTCATTGAGGACTATTTCCTTCCCTCAGAGAGGAGAAATGAAGTCGTGCTTTATTTGCAGATGAGGCTTGCTAGATGGCTCTGATCTGCCAGCAGCCTGCTCTGACATTTGTCTGCTAGCACTGATGGTTTGTTACGCACTACACCACCACCAAGGACGTGATTAACATCTGGAAGAAAGAAATGGTCAAAGAGATATGGCTATTCTTGGCTGGAGCTTTAACCTGTGACTGTAACATTCAGCAGCATCATAAGTTTCTGGCTAAAAGGCAATAAAATATGCCTCAGGAGGGAATTTGCAGCCAGAGAGGAAAAGGTATGACTTTCATGCATGAAAACCTTCCCTGTTCCTGCAACATCCAATGCCAGGTAGTATGAAGCATGAAACTCAAAGCTCACCAAATTTTTCCAGAACTTGCCTGATAAATAGTAGTTAGGACAGCATCCCCAGCCTGTTGATTTTGAACAGGATATGGAAAAGCATAGCTTCCCATCCAAGCAGGCAATCTTGTGGTTTTGCTTGATACAGCAGCTGAGCTGTGGAGAGGCCACAACCTTTTACAGCCTCCATCATGCAAAACAACGGAAATGGACACTGGTGAGCAGATGCAGCCAGTGAGGTAGAGACTCATTTCACACATGGAAAGAAAGAAGACAGAAAAGCCATCATTCATTGCTAGTATGAATGGTGGAAAGCACTTTAACAAACTTAGTACAATTTTGCTTTAGAACTCTATCTCGAGACATAATCCATCAATAAAGTCAGAGGAGTATATCTTCTATACCACAGAAATACTACATGCAGACGTGTTCTTTCTCTACTCCCAGGACATATGGGAAAACTTACTGGCCAATATTTGCACAAGTTTATAACAATACAGAATGTTGCATCCTGCATTGACAAGTCAGTCAGTGCCAGTGCAAAGGCAAAGAGATTTTTCTTTACTGCAGGTAGCTTGTTTGGAACATTGCTGATTGCTAATTACCTAGCAAGTTTTAAAAATAGCAATAACTGACAGAAGTCATGGATTATTATTTAAGAAATATCTATTTGCCCATGCAAAATCTGTAAGACAGAAAGTAGCCAGTTTCTAAACCTGCAATTGAAGTTGAAGCTTTTTAAAGAAAACGTGATCTTTTTCTCCCCAGCTGCTCATGTCTTGCTCTTGGTTTAGTACATCTGAAAGCAAAAGACTCTCTCTCCTGGCCCCACAGGCAGTTGTGAAGCATGTCATTGCTGTTCAAGTGGAGAATGTCATAAGAGACAGACTGACAGACACAGTGAAAAATGAGACCTTTAAACCTTATTACTGGAGTTCCTTCCACCTATCAGAAGTCTTAATTTGTATCTTGAGAACTTCCCTTTCCAGGTGTTGGCTGATACTTTCAATCAGATTCTCAAACATGCAGTAGATAAATCTAATTGTTCTTCCAAATCCTACCACGATCCAAAAATATAACCATCTATGCAGTCCCTCCTTGTCCAAACTTAAGCTGTCATGAAGATTTTAAAGGGACAACAGTTTCTAAATGGCTTGTTCAGGAAATACATTCTGTTTATTTAAATCTGTCTGCAAAGTTTTGCTGTGGCAGCTCTTTTTTCTTTTTGGTATCTGCTGAGTGCTCAGGCCTTATGAAAACCTATCTGATTGGTCAGTGATGTTCTCATGGTTTTCCTCATGTGACAGGGAATATCCTTGAACCATGCAGTTCCTTCAACCAGGTAGTTTTATCCTCAGCTGCTCTAGCAATGCACAATGCAACACTCTTTTAAAGTTACAACAGATAAGGGCAAGAGTTGTCAAAAAAGGAGAGACATCTATTGAACTTTCTGACCTTTCTTTCATGCTGTCTCAATTCTTATTTTGGCAGAAGGTTATGCAACTGGAAGAAATGTAATCAGCATGGAGTTTCAGCATTTTTTGAAGACATGATATGATATTAGAATAAGTGTTGTTATTGAATTTTTTTTTTTTTTTTGCTTCAGGAGATTAAATAATTTCTACGAAAAGGAGACACTGAAATGTTTCTCCAAAAGAAAAGCAGATAACCAATTTAATCATCTCAGCATCTGTATTTGTAGTCATATTCCTTGACCAGAACATGTTTAACTATGACATGATATAAACTCTAGCCTATTATGAGAACATTATTATATAAAAAGTCTGATTATAAGAATAACAATTTCTGCTTTATTTAAAAAATATACCTTTCTGGGACAAATCCTGAGTCAGAGCACGAACTATTTTGACTAACAGGTTTAGGAGCTAATATAAAGCATACAACCTCCTACATTCTGATTTTCAGGCATTTTACCTACTTAATTAAAAAAGCCAAAAAAAGCTTACACCTTAGATTTTTTCAGCAAACGAGTCTCTGCTCCACAGAGATGGATGCTATTTCGCTCACACAGGAGTGATGGATGAATCATCTGTCCCCTTTTCTACTTCAAGGCTAGCAGGCACAGTATATGCTATTCTAGGGCAGAGCTGCTTTATGTATGCTGTCTAGGAGTTGCATCCTCTATGTCTGCGTAAACATCTCAAGAAAAGGAATGAAACACCATATGTGTGCAATGCAGGTGGATTTTTAATCTGAAGAAATGGAGATTGAGTGCATAACTAGTAATTAACTACTCGGAGTTTGAAGATGAAGGTACGAAAGTTCTAGGTATTATTAAGTAATGAGATAGCTGAGAGCATAGTTCCAATTAGGTTAAGTAATATAGCAGGGAAACAAAGTCTTTCATCACTCAGTGCTAATGCAGAACAAAGTGCTATAGCTTCCAGAGAACCCTTTTCATCACTTTTGTATATTGAGTGGCAAAGCTCTCCCTCATTGAGGATAAAGAACTGAATCAGCACTTCATCAGCACTTTGTTGCACTAAGCATAGCTCAACTTTGCTCCTTGTCTCCGTCAAAGACTTGTGCAAAATTCATTACCAGTTGCAGAATTTTTGTCACCCTATGTGAGAGAATACTCCGTGTCCACATAAGAAAAGATTGGAGTTTTCCTTAACTGTGCAGTACAAATGACAACATAAAGCTTTTACAGAATAGTCTGGTTTTATCTCAGCCCAGATGAGTAACATTTTCTAGTAGAATTTAATATTTTCTGGGGCAGCAAGAAAGAAAAAGTACATCTTTTTCCAGATGTTTGGAAATGAAAACTAAGCATACTGGGAGGGTACTGGTTTCCTGGTTTTGTTCAACACTCCTTGGGAGTTTCAGGATCCCGGTGCATCTGATTACAGCTTCCATTCACAGGAATACAATTAAGAATAAAATAAATTTTTATGGAAAGCTTGCTGTCTGGCAAACATGAAAATTCCATGGTGTAACCCAAATCAAAATGATACAGCCTATAACTCTTTCTTTTGATTTTATTACTTAGGAAAGTAAATTGTGAAGAATGGATCATAATTTTGAATTTTCTTGGCTACTGATTCCTGTTCAGAGTGGCACCTTATTCCATTTATGCTATTACCTTCTTCAGCTGTTTTCTGAAAGAGCAGAAGTAGTTCTGTTGTGTAAGACAGACTGACCCCAGGGTGTAATTAATCCATGATGAAAGGCTGAGCCACCTGCTAATGAAAATGCAGTAAATTTTCAACTGAGCTAAGTCTAACTAATAAGAGCTTTCTTGAATATCAGTTTTTACTTGCTGATTGTTTTTAACAGTAGTAAAGTCACCGGTGGCAGCACCGGTGCAAATAAGAAAGAAGTTAAGGATTATTGTGCTGTTCCCCATGATATTCTGGTATATTGAAGGTAAGTCGTAGGAAAACAGATCCATTCACTACACAAAGCATAGCCTGTCAAAGAAGGAAGAGCCAGGTAATATCATGAGTAGGATCTCACCAGCTAGCCATTTTATTCTCCTATGATGAATCATATTTGTAAGAACCTCAGCAGATCAGAGTTCATTTTCATAGACCACTAATGCTTTTAAATTAACCAAACTGTAATTGACATTTGGGAATTATAAAGGGGATCACTGCATGAGTAAACTGCACCTGGTTATGTTTAAATATAAAATGACTGAGCCAGAGACCTGAGCATCTATGTATTATTTATTGTTATTAGCATCTATCAGTCTCTCTAGGGAATATTTTAGAAAGGATGAGTAAGGGACTGGTGAAAGAGAGGAGAAAAGAGAAAGAGGGAAGGAATAGCAACCTTTCTTTTTTTTTCTAAAAAAGCTTGATCTGCCTGCCAGAGAACAGTAAATGAGGTTTTCCAAAGCTGCTGCCAAGTTAAAAAGAAATGGGCTAGGGCAGACGTAGTAATTTTCATGACAGCCATTTGCTGCTGATCAACACAACTCTGTGTGTCTGCAGTATGAGATGTTCTATTTAGTGAGGCAGCAGTGATTGCAGTCAGATGGGGCCAGCATGTTCAAACTAGGACTCATTTGGAGCCATGCTGCTTGCTAACTTTTCCACATGATCTGCGATATCAAACACCTTCATAGGATCACAGAATCATAGAATGGTCCAGGCTGGAAGGGACCTCTAGGGTCATCTAGTCTGACCTCACAGTCAGCAGGGACACCCCCAACTAGACCAGGGCCTTGTCAAGCCTCACCTTGAATATCTCCAGGGAAGGGGCCTCATCCGCCTCCCCAGGCAACCTGTTCCAGCGTTCCACCACCCTCATAGTAAAGAAGTTGTTCCTAATATCCAATGTAAATCTGCTCTTCTCCAGCTTGAAGCCATTGTCACTCCTCCTGTCCCTGCAAGCCTTTGTAAACAGACCCTCCCCAGCCTTCCTGTAGAACCCTTTCAGGTACTGAAAAGCTGCTATGAGGTCTGCCCAGAGCCTCCTCTTCTCCAGGCTGAACAACCCCAGCTTCCTCACCCTGTCCTCATAGCAAAGGCACTCCAACCCCCTGATCAGTTTTGTGGCCCTTCATCTTTATCTGCCAACACTCAGCAAGTCCTGCTCTAGTTCATTTCTGGCTAAAGCCATCTTTCCTTACCGAATATTCTCAAATAAGATGTAAGTTGCCCAATGAACCCCTGGACAGTAACTCAAGATTCAAACATCTTGAACAGTGTGATAATAAAAATAAAAATCTGCTTATGACAAGAGGGAATAGGATTTTGGCCCAACAACTAACAGTGTTATTTAAGACAAACATATTGCGGTGTTATTCTAATAATTAAGGGCGACATTGTTCGAAATGGTATGCAAGTAAACAGTAGAATTACCACCAAAGTCTGAGCAAGTAGTAGGAAAAAACATTCCCGCTCAAGGCATTAAATATCTTTGAAAAAGCCTACTCATATTACTAAAAAGCAAGCCACAAAGTACCTTAAAATGTGAAACAACAGTAGGAAAAGTAACTATGCGAGAAAAAATAGCTAGTCATTTATTCGTTTCATACATGCAACCAAATGTGGGCAAGTCTAGATATCTAAAGTTTTGAAGACCTTTCTGGGCACGTGACCAAACATTAAGTGTTGGTCAGAACTTTTTCACGTTGACCTACATTCTCTTTTCTTTTATTTCCAGCCCTTCTTCGTATTCAACTAGAACAAGAAAATAGAAAGGCCAAAAAAAATGAGTGAAAAAATTGAACAATGTTTTCTAAACTTGCGAAAAAGTTCCATTTTATTGAAGTACAATTCTCATTTTACTCGGTCTGTTTCTCCCTGTTGCTAGTGATAAAGAGATAGACGTGAAATAAACACTGAACAAATGTTTAATAATAATAATTTTCCATACACCTACATCTAACTTTGATCACCAAGTAGTAAATCATAGCTGTTAATCAAGGAAATTAAATGGTGTAATCTAGGACAAATCTTCTAATAATAGAGGGTGATTCTCAGATTTCCAGGGCTTGCACATTGTTTAGCTTTGTATAATTAATATTAGCATTCTTTTCATGACCCATCTGTGATCCATTGTTTCAGTTCTCTGGTTTTCTATGCTATTTACAGACATAGCTTTAGGCAGGCAGATGGTATGCAACTCAAGCCATACATTTTTAATTTACTGATGGCAGCATTTCTTTAGGTAGCATGCAGTAGACTTTCTTTTTTTTTTTTTTTTTTTTTTTTTCTCTCTTACACTAATTAGGCTCTGTTTGCAAGATACTTTGGTGTAGTAACTGAGACCTTCCAATTTGCCTGTTCTCTAACTTCATGTTGTCTGTTAGTAAACAGAAAATTAGTAGGAATAATAAATTGTGAATCTACTTTTTTTATTTTCACATTTTGTTTGACTTCCCAATTTTCCAGACATTTAAAAATAACTATATCTTTCTCATGTCAAATGCATATTGTATAAACTGTTATATTGCTGTTTTGTGAGCAGAGTCTTCAGAAAGATGTCTCCAGCTAATCAGCTGCAAACAGCCCCCTCCCCTCCTCTCTCCCTCTCCCTCTCCCTCTCTTCATGAATACTAGGAGTAAGTGGGTAAAACAAGAGGTTATTGTTGGGGGAAGAAAAGGTTTTTCTCTGAGGTGCTGAAGGTAACATGAAGGTAACTGAAGTGTCTTTGGAGAAACCTCTCCATGTAAAGTTGATAGGCTAAAATTATCTAGCATCCTTGCCAAGTTATTCTGTAGAGATATTTGAAAAGATGAATCTGAACAAGAGCCAGAAGAATTAGTAGAATTCAAAATCATGCCAAATGATACTGTAGATGCTGAGATAAAGTAACTCATTTGCAGAAAATCTCAAGTGGTAATTCCACAAGGTTTGTGACTGTGACTATGTGGGATAGGCTGGAGAAGAATAAAACACTGATATTGTAGAAGGAATAAAGGAGATAAGTCAAACCACTTGTGGAGACAAACTAAGTTTATCCATGGGGTGCCGGAGAAAGCTTCCTGCTATCTGGATTCACAGAGACACCTAGGAGGGAAATGAAAGACCTGTGTTTGGAATGTTGTTTGAAGAATTAAAAGCTGGTGTGATGGCTGTGGAAATGCCCTGTAATGTTTTTAAGTACTCTCTATTTTCAGTGTTTGTTAAGATGATTAGGTAAATGTGTTCACTTAGATTCACAGAATTCATCAACAAACTCACCAGAGAGGGAAGTGATGCTTTGAACTCATCACTTTTCAGACATTAACTGCAACCAATACACAGCTTTGAAGGTTTTGGTTCAGTCTCTTTCTGGCTTATGGCACTAGTTTGCACCAGAGTGGCAGAGTTCACCTGAAATAGTGGCATTATATGTGCTCTGGGGCAATGCATGGCAATGATCTTCATTTAGGATAAGATACATGTGACATTTTCATCAAGTAAGACAAGTCCAGAAATCTAGGAACTGTGTTCACTATAAATGCCCCTAATTTTCATTGGGGGAGGTTTATCTGCGTAGTGGTGTGAGTCCTCTGGTGGCCTTCTGTCCCATTTTGGCTGATTCATTACATGCCCCACCCTACTGAAAGGTACTGAAGAGGCACCAGATACTTCTGAGCTGGCACCATAGAAATGTACAGCTCCCAGCTGTTCTTGCAGCCTGGCTGCAGCACGGGCTTGGAATTTTGACCTTACGTAAATCTTATGAAAAGATAAGGGCTGCACTTAAATCAGTCCTTCAATAGCTGCCAGAAATGTCAAGGGTGGCAGTGAAGTACTCTGTCTTGGGAGAATAGAGCACAGAGTGAGAGGTAGGAGAAGAAAGAGTTCTGCATGCTGGGAGTGTTGGAAGAAATACAAATCTCTGCTGGAGGCCTGGGGAAAACTTAGTGATAAAGTCCTGAGAGATGACTTTGACCTGGAAGAGAGATGCAAACCAATCAGGCTTGCTGGAGGTAAAGGGTAGCTTAGTCTCCAATCTGTTCAGTTCTCTGAAGCAAAGAGAAAGAAAAAAGGACTTGGGAAACATAGGTTTTCAGTTATGGCTTGAATACAGGTTTGGCAAAGCCAAATGGATGGGAGGAAGTAGCTGGTTTTACACACCACCACCAACTGGTGACCAACATTAACAATAATCTTTTTTGTTCATTCAGTTGATTACAACTTTAAAATACCTGTATTTTAGCCACATCTATGGTGAATTTTCTACCTAACTTTGTATTAGCCAGAAGAAAAAACTCTAGCAGAATTTTTCACCAGAGCTTCTATCCTGACATAAAGAAAATCTGAAGTTTTGAAAAATTTTTGCAGTTTTTACCATTGAATTTTCCTGAATTTGGCTCCTCATCAGTATCTGACTGGCACAGCCTACTTCTTAAGATGTGGCATTAATATTTAATAAGTATTTCTAATTAGCATTTTTTTTATGCAGTCAGAGTCCTGAGAAGCAAATCAGAGAGCTTGTATCTCCTGGAACACTGTAACACGGTTTTGCAGAAGTACAGGTTTCAATTTCCCAATCCAGCGATTACATCACACAAAGAGAAATTGTTTATATCGCCGCTCAGATTGTTGAGCTGAAAACCATTTATCAGACATAGCAGATAATCAAACATTAGTGAAACTAGCTTATAACTCTCCTACTAACACTGTACTTGCAGAAAGCTATTGTTTTCCTAGTTGGATGCCAGGTTGCAGCACCCTACAATTAGTCTTTCAACACAGAGTAGGCACAGAGGAGAAATATGGAATAACCCATTGCCAAAGAAAATTCCTTGTCAGGACAGGCGCTGACTGAAGTCTGCATGATCTGTTCTGTATAGGTGAAGGTAGGTTTTGAGCATGTTCATATTAAATATTCTGTAAAACAATTATGAAAAGTAAAAGCTACTTATCAAACACAGCAGCATTTCCCCAGTGAAAAACTGAGTTTGTTTTACTGGGAAGAAGTCTTACAGGTCAGAGCTGTTCATTGTCTTGAAAGAGCCATTTCGCAAATACGGTGTTTACAAGTCAACCCAGCACCTTTCCTCTTGCATCAGGAGCCTTGTTGCTCTCAAATGAATCGATAAGGGAAGAGGAGGGTAACAGATGAACAGGCTGCTTGATGAGCAGCACCAGAGCAACTTTTAACTTTCTTTACTCTCCCCTTTCCCGCTCAGTTCATTTCAGAGCTGATGTTAGAGTTATAAGGATAACAGACAAAAGAACAAGACTGGATTACGCCCTGCCACTGAAAGCTCTCAGCGAAGATGAAGATGAATATCAGAAGAACCAAGTGTACTTCCCATGTGGTTTGAGGCCACTTTGCCCACCCGACAAGCAAAAGCCATATTTGGTAAAATGAGAAAACTGAGAAATTCCCATGGAATTTATCCAAGTGCACTCAAGAAATCGTGGGCCAAGAGCCAGAAATTCACACTATGAATTTTATTGCCAGTCAACCTTCTTAGTGACAAAGTTGTATGGTGTATTCTAGTAAATATTTCAGTTTCATTCACCATACGTAGGGAACGACTTGTGAATGGCAAAGTGCTCTCTCCATCATGTTTGCTTTTACAGGGATGAATCACAGTTATTGGTTTGGACTGGCTAAAAACCTCCAGATGTTTCTGTATCATCAGCTAAAATTACTGATACAAAATAATCATTGTAGAATAATGTTTTCTGTACCTTATAATGATTGATATACTCAGAGAAACTAAAGCAATGGGGCAACACCCAAACCCTGATTTTAGGTGCTACTTAATCAAGGAAACATTTGGCTCCAGAGTAATATTTTGCAGGTGAGATCATAATAAGGCTGAAAGATAGTGTATCAGCTTTCAACTCCCTGTTTTTGTGTGAGAACCCACAGCAGCTCACTTTCCAAAAGAAATGGAAAGTTATCATGTGCCTTGCTGAAACTCAGTTTAGATATTTCCTCACTGCTGCCTTAAAAACACACTGGTAGTTTCTGCTGTAAATGGCAAAGACCTCAAGCTATCTGTCCTAAAAAATGACTGCATATTACTTTTGCATGGTGATTGTGTTGGCTGATGAAAATTTTCTGAAATCAGGTTCTCTGGCTTGTGCTGTTAATAAAACTGCGCTGTCCTGAATTATATGTCAGATTTTTCTGATATGGATGCAGTCATAAATATTTTATTTGTACTGGTGGTGGAAGTTTCAAAGTTATTGGCAGTCCAAAGTTCACACAGGCCAACTGTAAAAGATTACCCATGGGAAAAATTGTTTGGCTCTAATGTTTTATTGCTATTTGCCTTGTGCTTTCTTGGTGTCCTTATAAGGCTGATGAGAGGGGAAGAAGATGCTAGGAATTTGAGTCACAGAGATCTATGCAACAATGAAGTTAAAAAGAAGGTAAAGTCAATTAAGTAAGAGATATCCACGATTTTCTTCTTATGACCATCGCTGGTTTATCTCAGAAAGAATTCTCAACTGCATTTAAGGACAGCATACCAGCATTTTGTCAACTAACATTGTAATTATATTTCACTTATAAGCAATGTTTTAGGCAGCTATAGTAATAGATACATAAACAGTGTATCATTCAAAGTTTTGTGACAATGCACCAGGATTATGTTTGAGGGCTTTGCATGGAAATTGATAAATGGAAAACCCATTTTGTCAATTTCACAATATCTGTTGGTTCGAGGACGATATTACCATTATTACCCCTTGTTGTAATAATATCTTCCATTACTCTCCATGAATAGATGCAACTGCCTCCTCCAAAAAAAAGGGATATGACAGAGAGTACTTCATTGAGATGTGGTTTGATCCTCTAAATGCTTACATTTTATCCTCTATAAAAAACAGTATTGTGCTGATCATGTAGGTTAGATAGGGGTCAAAAATACCCTACCATTTCCTTTAAGCCACTGTATTTACTCCAGAAAAAAGAAGGAAGATGAGATTTACTAATTTGATGAAGACTGGAAGTTATAGAAGATAGAAACACTCAACTAGTGTAAACAGCTCAGCTATTACCTATCTTAACCTACGCTCCATATGCCTGATCAAAAGTAGTTTTCATGATGTTATAGACAGTCCAGGTGTGACTTGTCTGGCTTCAGGTCTCTTCTGCTGAATACAGGAGTAGTTCAAAGAACTGTTCAACATGAGAGGAGGTTGTTGGACACTCCTTTTTCAGATAACTTCTATTGCCTCATGTAAACTGCTGAGGGCAAAACTGTTTTCAGTAGCTCTTGCTTCTTCCCCTTCAGACAGTGGGCAGCGTCCCTGTGCAACAAATAAATGCTTCTTCCTTCTTAAAAACCTATGTAACATTGCCAAGGGCTTTTCCCAGAGATTCTTTTTCTCAGGGAAGAATCTCTTGGAGATGTTGAATTGGTAAGTATGGAGAGAAATAAGGAGTGAGCAAGAAAAAGAAAGAAACAAGCATAGAAATGAGGAATGAAACAGCAAAAGAGAGAAACCAGCATTTTATCACAGTGTTGTTTCTTCCTGGGAAAACTACAGACTAGGTTAGGGTTACTCACAGCATTTTCTTGTACTTCTGATTTTCAGAGGTTTCATTTATTCCTATCATATACAAAATGGCATGAAGAAACTGATAGGAAAATATTGACAGACCTTGATAAAGCTTGAGAAATAAATCAGGCATGGAGGGATATGGATCTTCTTTCTAGTAATTTGAAGGCTGTGATAAACTGCTTAACAAGCTGATTTCCACAGCCTTGTTGAACAGCAGCTGCTTTTCCCCCCAGAGTCAGTGCCACACCTGCAGCAGGCACTTTGACTTTGACTTGTCTACACAAGTGGAAGCATCAGGCTCTAGCAGAGACCACGAACCCTAGGGAGATAACCTGTTCGCCTACCTGAGCTTGGGTCACAGGAGAGTGGGCTGCATCCTGGTTGTATGGATGTGTGCTGGATGAACCTTTAACAAGGACACTGGGAGGTGAGCCCAGCTGTAGCCTTTGTACCTTCTGAACCTGCTAATAGTTGAAGTATTGCAAAGAGCAGGGAGAGACAGGGTCATGCCCTGCGTTCCTTTGCTGTGGTAATGCAAGTATTTTTTCTGCTTTGAAATGAAAACACTTTGACATTGCCTGAACAGTGGGTGTGTGCCAGGAGATACGTGGGAAAGCCTGCACAGTGGCAGAAGAAAAGGTATGAAGTTATACTGTATTTAGTGAGGAACAGAAAGGATCACAACACCCATACACCCGGTTTTAGAGGATGTAAGCCCTCCTTTTTTTTTTGTTGTTTAATATTTAAACAAGTGATTTTAGGATAAAAAGAACATTATAAATATCATGTGATATTATTATTACTTTTGTTATTTTCACTGACATCCTCAAAATTGATATATGACATGAAAAGGACAAATGAATTGCAAAATATATATGCTATACCAATGTCTTACATATAATACCTATTTTAGGCTGCAGCTGTTGAACAATTTTGAGGATGCCCACTGTAAGGAGGTAAAACTGTGCTATTTTACAATCACCAGTATGTGGTGAGCGTGTACATAAGAGAGACGACAGTCACCCAGGAGTTAGAAGATCAAAGAATTCAGGTTCTTGCTGGATCACAGACCTTCTCTATAACTATGACCAACTCCTCAGAGTTGAAACTGAAATGGGAAAAAATGAGATGTTTCACACCCCATGTTGGGGCATTCAATCAGGCAGAGGAGCCTGCTCTCCTACACAGTTTTTGGAAATTAATGTATTCCTGCTGTTTGTGAGGGAGGTGAATGCCAGAATGTGAGCAGACAAAAGGCACGCAGGTACCTGTGCTATTTTAAAAGCTGAAACAGTGACCTGATGCCTTTCTCAGGGAAAGCAAAACTCATATCTGCATTTGGGAGTGTCCCAGACTCTCTGGCTGCATTGTTTAGGGGTTCAGCTCTCGATGCCCCCACTTGTAAATTGGTATTGAGAGACCTTCCCACCTTGCTGATGGTTACAAGGATGGTAACTGGTGGTATCATTTCACCGTCCCAATGACACAGGGTCACCGACTCTGAGTCCTACAGTTATGGTTCCTGTAATTACCAAAACTGGTTAAGAAAAAGTGTAGTGTTTCTGAAGCCATGTTTTTCAGAGAAAGTCAGTACATGCTTTGAATTGAATATATGACTTGCACTATTGCAAGTCTGTATTCTACTGAGCTCTATTAAAATGCACAGTTTTCTGAATTTAATACAGTTCGGGTTCTGAGTTTTCCTGAATATTGATATATTGCCAGGTCCTTGAAGTCAATGCAAACAGGACTACAGCCTTAATGTAATAAAGCTCTTAAGAGGGTGCTTAAATTTGAATGTAAGTGTTCACTGTGCTTTGCTGTGTGAGAGCTGATGGAGGGTTGAAAC
This sequence comes from Nycticryphes semicollaris, assembly GCA_013400055.1. Lineage (NCBI taxonomy): Eukaryota > Metazoa > Chordata > Aves > Charadriiformes > Rostratulidae > Nycticryphes > Nycticryphes semicollaris. Next base: position 750,982 of record VXBJ01007800.1, read on the forward strand.
TGCAGACAGTGAAATGGAAGGCAACGTGATTTTGTAGAGAGAGTGCACACCATGGTCAGGGACCACTTGCAATTCCTCTTGTAAGCATAAACAGGGCTTACCTGCCAAAGAAAAATTGGTCGATGGAGTCTGTTTGTTGGAATAGGTCTTCTGGCCAGCGATTCAATTCTTTCTGAAAAATGCCATTAAACCTTTAATTTGAAGCAGGTAACCAACAATGAAACACAGAAGGGACTGGTTCACAACTCCATTAGCATTGGGCTGTACTGTTGTGATGGCACATATTACAGCTTTCACTAGAACACAAACCTCCAATCTCCAGCCATCTCATCCAAAGGCTGTTACACATTTTCACCTAAATAGTGACAGGAGGAAAAGCTGTAACTTTTGGAAAGCATGTGTGTTCCGATTAAATGTCACGTAGAAGAAACCAGAAACATTTTGGTGCTAACTTTTGCTTTAAAATGAGCTTTTCAGAAAGAATACATTTTTTTCTAGCTAACATTTTAAATTCCTTTTAGAACTCTAAAGCTTGTAAAGGCTTTTCTGTCTTGTAGAAATGAAATGTTTAAATTGATTATTTCTTCTGCAGAATTTCTTCAACAAGAAAGTGGTAGCTGTTTTCTTCTGTTTCTGAGTGGAAAAGAAAAACAAAAAGACTAAACCAGCTTGTGGTCAGAAAATCAGTGTTAGACCAAAAATTCTTCTTGCTACTCAGTTATTGAAGATAATTCAGGCTATAAGCTATGCGATACCAAATATGAAGTGAGCTGCTAAATTTAAAACTTTGTAGATATGCGAGCATACATAAAAATATAGGCATATGGCCATATATGCACACATACATGCATATATATAGACTGATTTTCTCTGGCTCAACAATTTCTTTAGGTCGTGGATGTTGCATTTCCTCACTGAAGCATCCCTGGTGCAGGGTTTGTAATGCGCTCTAGATTCCTGCCTCAGGCAGCTCAGTGGACAGCAGATACTTCTGCCAGTCTGACAGTATCTAATTACAAAGCCAAGGGGTGCATATTTCAGTAGCACACCCTGAGATGCTGAAAGATGATATTTTGAGACAGAGAAGGGCATATCAGCCATTGATTTAGGTCACAGAGGCAATTCACCGCTGCATGAATAACATTAGCTGAATGTTATATCCAAACATAACAAAAACCTTTAAAAATCTTCTATGTGATAAAGGTTGGCATTAACATTTCAGCTTCTGCCAAAGTACTATACTAGCCCATTAATCTTAGCAGAAGAATACTCTGCTTTTGCTAGAATGCAGTTACTCATACAATACATATAATGCAAAGTACAGAGTGGGTTTGGTGGTTTGGCTTTATTTTATTTTTGTATTTCTTACTTTGCACTTTAAAAGAAACAAGTGTAAATTTGTGGGTGATACCACCATTGAAATAAATTAGATATGGATGTGCATGTAAATAGCTATAATAATTTTCACACCAATGAGGTTAAAACACAGTTATGCCTTCTACCCAGAGAAAGGGTTAAAAAAAGTATAATCCCATGAATATTTCTGCAGTGCTACTGTCATAGCTTTCATTTGCAACCAAGTAAAAATTAGGTTAACACCATCAATATTACTGCTGGCTTTCTCTGTCTACTCGCTTGCAGACAGTCACATACAAAGGTTTTTGGAAAGCAAATGTTACCACAGTTTTAGGAACAATTGTTTTATGCCACAAGGTGCACCAGTGGTCCTTACACCACAAGTGGAAATGCATTGGCTTGAACCACTTCCTCTGCTCTGAATTTGGCCAGCTCTTAGCTGTGCTGTAAAAAAACCCCACGTTATGAGTTTTGTTCCAAAGATAAAGAGCCACTCAAAGTCAGGAAGGCAGACATAAAGATGTCATAAAAGATATTAAAGAAAATATATAGCCTTGGGAAAATAATTAATGAAAAGTAAGTTGAAGAAATAATCTAGCATTATGATTCAATATTGCATTTTATAATTTCTCCTCACCAATACGGGAATACCTGCTCAGCCTGGGGGGGACTGGTCAGGGTCAGGGAAGCTGTGGGACCAGTAGAGAAACACGGGTTCTTTTTGCCTCTCCTTTGGCTGCAGCTGGATCCAGAAGCCAGGGATAAGATACAGTGGGGAAGGTCTGAACACAGAGATGTCTGTGGGAGTTTTATGGTGTACTTATTTAACTGGCTTTCAGAAGCACCATGGAAACACCTGACTGTTATACAATATTTTCAGAGCTACTGAGAAGTCTGTTATTATTGTCATTGCAGCTGCTATACATAAAAAGTAAATTCTGAAACACATATTTTAGGAGTATGGTTCCCAAATATTTCCTATTTCTGCAGCTCCAGTAATATACAAAGTTTTTTTTAAAAATACCTCAAAATATTGAAACAACTTGGAGATTCGCATATTCTGTAATACATTATTTTTTGTACACTTATATTTGGTACATGGATTTCTTTTAAAAGAGGTTCAGGAAGTCATATTTCAATCACCTTTTCTCTGTTTTATCATTTCATTTATTTCATTCTTTGTCTCTTTTTTTGTGTCACATTTTTATGGTGTTATTTCTACATTTAGTTTGTTCTACCCTTTGTCAGTATCCCAACATTTTTGGGTTTTGGTTTATTATCTATTTTTGGTTATTTCTGTCTTTTCAGCCATTTTTCTGTTCCCTGGATCCCTCCATTTTTGTTGCTCGTCGCTTGCTCTATTAAGATTTCTCTGTTTCATCACCAATTTCTTTTTCTGTGTTGTGGTCTCTCTTGCTGCTAAGCTTTTGTATTTAGCTTCATGCTGTTTGCAGAAGACTTGCTCAGATAATGATTACTTTTAGTTGCAACCATGCCAGGTGCATGCCAGTGGGATGGCAGAGGGAGAGGTTTCCCATAGTTGTATACCAAAGTGTAACTAAATTTTCACTTGTGAAAGCCCTGATCCAGTTGATAGAAAAGTGGGAAAGGGCTTGAGTCAGGTGCAAAAGCAGAAAGATCTTTTGGTTTTCTCAATTTCAACCATGAACAGGATTGAACAGGTGAAATAACTGCTTTTTCTCTATATATTGAGAAAAAAAAGGCAGCTGTTTCCAAGTCACTGGGAGTGGTGTCTGTGCCATGAAGTGATGAAGGTTGTGCTGCATCTGGTGCTGCCTACTTGAAGCTCTCAAGCAAAATACAAGCTCTTCAGGCTGATGCAGTGAAACAGATGCTGCTTTTGGATTTTTTGGTAGATGATAGCACTGTGCTGTTAAACTGAAATCTGTAAATGATGTTGAGGTTCATTACTAAAGCAATTGTATTTCCCTCTGAAACCTTAAATCCCTTCCTTGGCAGTCTTTCTACATGGACACCTTCTTTGAAGCACACTCTTTGCTTCAGGTTTTTCTGAATGCATGGGGTTTTCTGAGTCTGACAGAAAAATTGCCACCTCAGCCAAAAAGTTTCCACGAGCTTCAGGTTTCAGTGAGAATCCCTCTCACAGGAAGTGTGAGAAAGCAGTCAATGTAAGTTGCTCCAAATCTTTTGGTTTGTTCATCTGTCCAGCTTCTGCAGCTCAAGTAGTTTTGTCATGCCCATTAACCAGAGCGCTACCTTTTCTTCACCTGCAGCTAAAATTTAAAGTGCATCTGTGAGTTTTAGGAGATGATTGTAGTTTGAAGGTTGTTATGCAAAACTGGAAAAGTTCATTTTCTAAAATGTCTTTCTATTAATTTGTTTACTTTACTTGCTATTTATTATGTTTTTGCCACAGTTCCAACCTAGGAAGGAAGGAAGGAAGGAAAGGAAGAAGGAAGGAAGGGAGGAAGGAAGGAAAAGCACAGTGTTCAAGCATTATTCTGCTGATTTACTTAAAAAATGTATTCTAGTCAGTAAATATTGCAGATTGTAGTAATGAAACTGGGTGCAAAACAGGAATTATCATGGATTGTCATAAAGAAAAAACATGTACATCTCTCCAACTGTCTTGACTCCTACTTTTAATTACCAGTGTGGTTCAGGACAGGTGACAGGAAGGATTTTCCCTGGCATGATAAAGTCCTGCCAAGTACAAGTTCTGTGTGTTAGTAGCACAAAAAATTAGGTGTTTACTAAAATTTCCCTAAGGAATGATTTAGTCAGTGCCCTTGATACTTCTTTGCAGGGCAAACAAGGGTATTTCTTCACTACCACATTAGGAAGAAATGAAGGAATAAACATAAAAGTGACTCTACTTAGACACCTTCCACTTGATATCTTTCCAGATCACTTTACAGCTTTCCATTTTTCCGTCTCTTCAGCTGCTTATTTGTATGCTGTAGGGATACCACAGTCCTGATGCTTCGGTAGATAATGACTGTCTGTATCTACGCTGGCAGCCGTTGGTGTCTGGGAACAAAGAGCATTAAAGAGTAGAGCTATGTAGGAACAAGAATTTCCACCCTGTTGAATGGTTTTCCACTTCAAAATGTATTTTCACTCCAAAGAGGAGAAAACAATGAGAGTGTGAAATTTTCTTTTGAAGGAATTTTTTAAGAAATCCTTTCGAATCCTTCTGAAAACAAGCAGCAACCAGCAATCCGTCCTGCAACCCATGCATGGGCAGTGTTTATGTAGACTATTTGTCTTATAAGCAGCAGAGGACAAACTAATCTGCTCACTTGGAATGTGTGAATATATGCTGGAGAAGAGTCAATGCTCCAGCAGCAGCAATTCTGGATTTTCAGCCTAGAAAACAGACTGGGGAAAAGTAGCCCACTTTTTATAACATCTGCTCCTAAAATTGAATTTCTGACATCTATTCAAAATGAAATAAATACTGACCTGTCACAGCATGCTTCCTTCCCAGAATGGGAGACAGACAACTCATAAGTTACAAATATTTGCAACTACACTTCCAATATTCTGTAAGTGATCTGTAAAACACAAGTGTTTTTCCTGAAACCTCTTCACTGAACACTGAACCTTGTAAACACCTTTTAAGCAGAGTATTCTTTTCACAGTGACTATTGTTTTGCCTTTACATAAATCATGACTCCATTATTTGGCAAAATCTACAATGGCATCTATAAGTTTACAATTTTATTTTTACAGGTTTTACATGACATAGTTCAAAAATAATCCATTTGTCTATCAAAGTTAATTTTCCATAGATTGCTACAGTGCATTATAGGTATCTTTCTCTACTATTTTCTAACTTGTGGTTTTAATCCTCAAATACTGCTGAAGTGATTACCATTTGCTGAACATAGTGGATAATTCAAAAAGCTTGGAAATGCCTTACCACCTTCTAAAAAAGCTAGGATTTTAGCTCTTTATCTGAACACAGTATCTTTGATTAAAGCAATGATTTTCATGCTTTTTGAATATGTACCACTCTGGGACAAACTAGTCCCTTAGTCTTTATCCTCCCTAATTGTTTTCATCCGAGAAAGGAAAGATGTGGCATAAACTTTTACATATGAAGAAGTGGGGTAAAAAATAAAATCTGAATTGTAGTATGAAACTTGTTACAGCCAAGGTAACTGCCTCCCCTAGCTGCAGTGGGCTTTGAATGGGACACTGAATACACACAAAATGTTTTTTTTTTTAATTGTTGGTTGGATATTAGAATAATTTGATGTGGATCTCCACTAAAAATCTTTCTCCTCTGCAGTCATAATCTAGTTCAGCTTGGAGACACCAAAAGTATTGTAATTTAGTGTTGACTCAGGACGTAATGGAATTTAGCTTAGGCTCTTGTCCTTCCTTAAAGGAGTCTGCAAACAGCACCTGAGCTAGTAAGTTTAGTCTGGGTGCCACCGGGCTGTGTTTGTGCCAACACACACAAATCACTATTATGACAGAATCAGACATCTCTAAAAATGACAGGGTCAGGGGAGACCTACATTCATGTTGCTATTGCCCCTTTGAAGAATTTGTGTTTTAATAGATGAGGGGGGATTAACTCACAGCATTGTGTTTTCCTGCCTGGGGAAGAAGAGGTGAGTCTGTGTACAGGACAACAACAAATGGGTGATGACGTACTTACATTTGGAAGTTGACCAGGATCTAAAATGTATCTGTTTCTTGAAATCGTTGGGCTTGATTCACCACATCCAAAGCTTTCCAAGAAAAGTACAGTTGCACCTTACTTAGATAAACTGCTTAAATTGCAACAACTTCCTCCTCTTCCATCTTTACATTTGAAAAACATACATTGTCAGATTATGTTTTCTAGATATTAAATATTTTAAATGAAATTGCTCCATACTTGGAAACTATTAACAGTTTTTTACATGTAACTAGAACTGTTTTTTTTTTTTTTTTTTTTTCCCCAGGTATCAACAGTGCCAGAATTTGGCCGTATAGTAATTTATACAACCAGCCTTCGTGTGGTGAGAACCACTTTTGAAAGATGCGAACTGGTTAGAAAGATCTTTCAAAATCACAGAGTGAAATTTGAAGAAAAAAACATTGCTCTGAACAGTGATTATGGAAAAGAACTAGATGAAAGATGCAGGAGGGTCTGTGAAGTTCCCTCACTCCCTGTTGTGTTTATCGATGGCCATTATCTTGGGGTAAGTAAAGCCCAAGCTTATGTTTTATTCTGCAGGCTGGAAGAACAGATAAAAAATTTGATGAATGAGAAGCAAGGTTTTTAGAAAATTGTTTGCAATGCTGGAATGATGGGAACAATCAAAGACAGAGATCCCTTTGGGTATGTGAAGTGCAGACCCTCATTGATAAGTTTGATCTGAAGATGCAAAAGATAACTGGGGAGAGACTATCAAGAGGGAAATAAGATGCAGTAATGTATTCTAAGTTATCCCATGTTTCTTAAAAAAACAGCTTATCTTTGTAGCTGAAACCACAAAAATCTAGAAAAATGGATTTTTTTTCCTCCTGGGAACCTGTGTGTGTGGTTGACCCAGGAAGATGAACACACACAGCATAAATCTGTCATTTAGTAATATCTGTGTTGAATATGAAACTAACAGCTTGGTGTGCCAGACCTTAAACATTCATTGAAATTTACATGATGTAATCTCTATCCGGCATCTGTAATCAACTGAACATTGTTTCAGGTACAAAATTGCTAAATACTTAATTTTAGAAAAGCCTAGCAGTAAAAGAGAGAGAAAACCAACTCTGCCCTGCTGCAAGACAAACTCCAAATGGAAAGCTATAATACAAATTTGTACTCTGATACTCCGGGCCTAAAAGCCTGATGGTATTTGAAATCACCTATTCATTAAGGCCAGCCTGTACTTTCAAAATGTATTTCTCAGAAACCGAAAAAAATCAGATTTAAAAAAAAAAAAAAGATTCTGGAAAGTGGCACAAAGAGAACAGCTTGAGAGCTCAGAGAAAGTATTTGTCTTGAGCGGTAAAGAACTAGCAATTAGCAGGAACAGCAAGACTGTGATTTGTGAAGGCAAACTATATTTAAACACAGTGGGGTTATTGCGTTTGTATCGCTTAACACTTTCATTTTCACAAAAGATTTAAGTAGCGACGTGACATGTAATCAACAATCAGGGCATAATTGATGTTGGGCCTGTATAAACACTCAAATATCCTTTGTCCCCATCCTCTTCCTAGCTCTGAGAGCCCTCTGGATGAGGCAGGTTCCCCTGAGCACTCTAATAAATGCATTTGCTGGCCCGGGGCTCTCCAGACCACTGCAGCGACTGAGGGATCACTTGTCTGCAGACCATCAGCAGAGAAGGAATTTTGCTTCCTAGTAGAGAATGCTTTTATCAAAAACCTGAGCTGGAGCATTCTCCAACCAGCCAGCGACAGAAGTGCTTCATTTAAAAGCAGCTTAAAATTCAACAAGATTCAGAGTAAGATTAGCTCAACTAATTATCATGTTAAAAATTAAAGTAGTGAGTTATGACCCATTCCAAGAAAATCTCCATCCGTGCGTGATCAATTTCTCAAAAGAATTCAGTTAAAATACTGAAATGGATTGAATAAATTATTTGCTGAGCTCTAGATGAAGCCTGGTTACAGTTTTGTTGGTGTGATGGATAGCCCACTAATTCACTGACATCTTTTTTTTTAATATTTCTTTTACAAGATCGTGGGAAACTTGTCTTTTAACAGAGGAGCAACAGTATAACAAGCAATACAATCTCATTTAAAGTATTTAAGTATTGTATGAGAGGTATAGGAAGGAAGACAAGTGAATTAGGAAGGTAAACTGTCTGCAGGAGAGACAAATCCAGCTGTCCAATTACCTGCTGACAGCTACTCAGCAGGTTTTACCTCCTATAGGTAAAAAAAAATGAAGAAAGAATTTGGTGTTCTGGTCTACAGACATTTATTACAGAATGGTAACTCCATTCATATTGTTTAACATAAAAAAAAGAATAGAAACTATTGATCTGCAAAAAAGAGAACAAAATGAGACTCAGGATATGTTTTCTTTCCTCTTTTTTCTTTCTTTTTTAAATTTTTTTATTAAATTGATGAGGCACACTGTGGTTAAATGGAGCAGTCCTTAGCTCTGGGAGAGGATTCAACTTATTTTACACAAGAGAGATACCATTTGTGGAGAATCTGCTTTGCAGGCAGGGAGTGGTCCAGGAGATGCCTGCTTGGTTCTGGGAAGTATCATGGCCATCCAGAACCATGAAAATCCCTTGCTCTGCCAGTACTGGGTCCCCCCAGCCTGTGCTCACAGAGAAGTTTTCTGCCCTCTGCTGCTCTCCAGTAATTACCACCATACTGGGGGGCACTGCTGCTTTGAATCTGTTGCTACAGCATTGCTCTATAACGGCCTTTAGCCGAGATGAGCCAGGATGGGAAAACCAAGTTTGATACGAGCACAGCTAACTCAGGCTGCCCTTCCCACAGGGTGATGTAGGGATGTAGGGAGACACCCAGGGTTAACTTGTCACTTGTGCTGGCAAGGGACATAGGTCCATTCCCTGTGCTTGGTAAATGTGAAAAAAACCCCAACCCATTATTTTATGGCAGGTTTTATTTCTCTGTCTTAATATGGCTTCATAAGAGAGGTTAGCACTAATTCATTTAGGAAGTGAAATAAGGAGGGGGGGACACTTTGCATATTGAGAAGGTCTGTCAAGGAAGAAGTCACCCCCCAGCTATGTCAGAGCCTGGTCGATATGGCACCTTCAAAAGACAACAAACCAGTGACCCTGAATGCCGTTAAGTTGGCTGGAGCCTGTGCTGGGCTTGTGTTTCATTAAAATGTGATTGAGAACTAATTACAGAATTTGGTCTCGTTGGTAACAGTGGACATTTCTATAATGCCTTTTATGATAGTTGTCTTCTGAAATGCAAATGAGACACAGGAATCCAGAAGCCTGGTGTGCCAGTAAATTAATCACGCAATATTTTTTTTCTTTCTCTTTCTCTCTCTCTTTTTTTTTTTAATTTTTGAATATTTATTTCCTGGCAAATCCTTCCCTGAAGGAGATTGCATGTAGCAATATAAAGGAGAATCTATATTGAGCCAGGCACCTTTCAGTGAGTCATAAGGAGAAAAAAAAACCAACCCCTAATTAAAATATGAACAGTTCTGAAAGGGGACAAGAATATTTCCAATGAGATAAATGTAACAAAAGCAGCGGAACACAGCATATGTGCATTTAATAGAGTATATGGTATCCAAGCCATTCAGAAGCAGGGACAAGGTTGTTAGAGCACTGCAGGCTGTGTGGATAAATCTTCACAGCCCTGTGGAATTTATCATTGCCTGCGCAGGGGGAATGAAATGCACCCCTGGCTTGGGCAGAAGCAACAGAAAACTCATATTTAGCCCCTGTCAAGCAAAGTTTGCATGCTGCAGTACAGCAGGTTTTTTAATTTTTTTTTTTCCCCCAGGATTGAATCATTGTATTTCTTGACACACACTGTCTAAATATCAGTCTTTCAGGAAATTGAAAGTTCTTTCTGCAGCCTGCTCTTTAGCAGGTGATCTAACCCCTCCTTTTCACCTGAGGCTGTCTCCATCTGAAATGGAATTATGCCATCTGCTGGGACACCAAAGCAGAATAAAAAATTACTTCCAAAACCCAGAAAGCAACACAGAAAAATAAAATAAAAATATGGAGCATTCATTTGGTCTTTTACAAAGGCACCCAGGACTGTTAGAGGTTTATGTTATGTTACTCACTCCGCTGGAATGGGATGCACATAAAAAAAGGCAAATAGAATCATCTTTAGTAAAGATATTAGTTCACGGCATAATTGTTTTAAAATACATTTATTTTATTTTTCCACTTTAAATATGTGACTGAATTGAGTATTCACCTGCTATATAAACCTCCTTGAATCTTTTTCAAATATGTGAATTCAATATGTTTTTTTCTTGAAGAAATTGTTTCCTATTTAGTTTCCCCAGCTGTAATGAATCCACAGGATTTACAGTAAATTATTTTAATTTGACTCAGTGGTTATGATTATTTCCTACGAATGAGGAGGCTATTTTTCAAATTGAGTTTTAGAAAACATCTGTGCAACGTATTTTTTGCTATGCAAGTAGTAACTCTTCCCTTGTTGCTGCTTTCCAGTGGCCATATGTGATTGGTTGCTCTCAAATTGCCTCTGTGGTTTGCTAAACACATGCTCCTGGCATTCACTCGATTGGGTGGATATGAGCAGCTCTGTGGCAGTGAAACGACAATGATGTAATCACTGCATCGAGTCATCTCACGTTTTCCCACTTGTTTCCTCCATTTTGCAGTTTAACATTGCCAGAACCACAGGTCTTGATTAATCTGAGAGTTCGTTGTATATCAAATCCAACATTTCTGGTGCTGGCACTATAATGAGGTGTCACTTTCTCAGTTTATGGGCAGATTTTACAGGCATTTAATCGTACCCCATGCGCATCTGTTGCCAAGGGGTTGGGAGAGGTGTAGAGTTGTAGGCTGAAGAGCACGTGAGCTTTGGGCAAAGAGAGGGATATGTACAGCCTGTCTCCTCGCTAAGACACAGTGGAAAACATGGCAGGTCCTCTAAGGGTAAGGTGTGATTGCATTCCGCTGCCTTAGCAAGAGGCCACGCCTGTAAACTTAGCAAAAGTTTATTTTTAAGGAGCTAACTCATCTGCACAACAAATGTGTCCACAGGAGGGATGTTGCAGTGCTGTGCTAATTTTTCTCTGTATATAAGGAAGCACACGGAAGAGAGGCTGCTTCCCAAAATCAGCAGGTATTCTAATACAGCCGGCTGCAGACCCACTATCTGTGTGTAGTCCTTGATTAAGAATTGCATCGTGAAAATGGTGATGGCATACATCCAAGCTAGGTGAGCAACAGGCCGGTTTATTGACAGGACAGGTTTAATGGACCTTGCATTTGTCCTAGTTCTGCAATTAGTGGGGTTGTACCTGAAATATGATGCTATTTTCTGGACGTTCTCAAGAGAAAAATGGGAAAATATTCTGATGAGTAAGGATGGTCTTGAAAACCTATCAAGTGTTTTAGCCAAAATCTGTGGTATTTCCTCGCCAAAAGAAGGGCAAAGACCTGACTGTAGCCCCCAGGCTCCTCCACCATGGCAGAGAGCTACTGAAAGTAGTAGATAAAAGATTCACAGGCTGGTGCTTTGAAATCAACTAGTTAACAAAACTGAAAATACACTTTTCCCTGCTGACTCTCTAAATGTTAAGGCCACTGTCTCTCATGCTCCTTATGTGATTCTTAGGGGGGACAGACTATAATGTTTCACATCCCTTGGTACATAATTGTGGACTGAGCACAATCTAGGAAGAAAAAGAAAATCATCACTTCCTGGTCAGAAAGCAGCTATTGGATTTATTTAACAGCTGCTTTAATTACTCTATTAATTAGAGACTCCGTGTGTTAAGATTCACAGTTCCAAAGGGAAGGTTAACCTCTGCAAAGTATCTTTTATTCAAATTTCGCTTGAGGCAGCTGTTAATCAGAAAAGGCATGCTGAAATACTTAAAAACATGGATAGCCATTCAGACGTTTAGTTTTTAATTTTAAAAGCATACTAATGAGGCTTTCAATTTTGAAAGTAACACAGGTGGCCGTCTGAATGTCATGTGAAGTATAAATCCTTTAAAATATGAATCTATAATGGAAAACCTGTCAGACTTTTAATTACTCTGCTGCAAAAGCTGGCTGGCGCTGTCACACAGCTTTGCTGTGACAGGGAGCAGAAGTCACAGGAATGTTTTTGCCAGTTGTTGCTGCTGGGAAGAGATCCTTCCCTAAACAAGGGAAAACTGGGGCTTGTCCACCTCAGGGAATTTGCAGTGCTGCAATTACATCAGTAAAGCTCCAAATCCTTAAGGCCTCGTCTTGGCAAACCCTCGCTTTGTGGTACCAATCACTCCGGTTGCCCGTTCTGTGTGAAAGCAGAGGAAGATTAGAGGGCAAGTGTGAAAGGGGCTGGCAGACTGCTAAAAGCTGCTCTGTTGGGGACACAGAGAGCCCTAATGCGTATGTCGAAGCTGGTACACACTGTGCCTGTGGTCTAGAAGAGATTTCAATGGAAGGGTCAGCATAAGTGAGGCTCACTGCTCTGAGACTCCTATCATCCTCTGTGATTAAGTAACCACAACTAATTACCCTGTAGACACTTCTTTTTTTAAAAGAAAATCTCTGAAAGCATAACACTGTAATAGTAATGTTCACTGAAAAAGTGGCACTCATATCCACTAAAATATTAATATTTTGCTTTTTTAACTGTGATGTATGTAATCATCAAACATAGAGTCAAGAGTGATTCTTCTTTGTACAAACCCAGACTAAAAAGACTTTTTACTGTCAAACTCACCTTAGCAGAGTGTTGTATAAAATTTTGCAACACTGAAAGGACATTGTAGAGGGGTGGGTGCTGGTCTCTTCTCACAGGTAATTGGCGATAGAACGAGAGGGAATGGCTTCGAGCTGCAACAGGGTAGGTTTAGGCTGAACATTAGGAAAGAATTTTTCACAGAAATAGTGGTCAGACACTGGAATAGGCTGCGTGGGGAAGTGGTTGAGTTGCCATCCCTGAATATGTTTAAGATCCTTTTAGATGTGGGGTTGGGGCATATGGTGTAGGGGAGAACTTCGCAGAGTAGGGCTGATGCTTGGACTCGATGATCCCAAGGGTCTTTTCCAACCTGAATGATTCTATGATTCTATTTTGATGGCCCTTAGTTGGCTTTTGGGCTACACATGTATAGCCTCTGCGGTCCTCAGTGGGCACTGTGAATGGTTGGTTATTAACGCACACATTAGTGACCCGTATGTGTTCCCTGTGCTCGCCAGCAGCTTCCCCTGTACCTCCCAGTAACAGGGAGAGCGGTGCTGGTGAGGAGTTGTGACTGAGAGCACTTTCAGCTAAACGTGGGCTCAAAGTAATGGCACACCCAAGTCACATCCCAGCATCTTACCGCACCTAAGTCATATACCAGCATCCTGCTTCACCTCAGCCATGTGCCAGCATCCCACCGCATTTCAGCTGTGTACCAGTGTCCCACCACACCTCAGATGTGTGCTGTAAGCAAACCCAAAAAAGAAATGTAACTGTCTGGGCCTGCAAGGAATAGCAAACTGGGGCAGCGTGATAGCATGAACCTGATCCAGATCACCCTTAGTAGTGGGGAAGGGCTGTGCAGTTCCCTCTGTCTGTGCCTCAGTTTCCTCACATTTTGTTGGTTTCTTGTGATCCACGGATTAAAAGTGTCTGTGAGTGTTTGCTAATATTCAGTGAATATATGCATATATTCAGTGAATTTAGTTACATAAGTGAAGTGTAAGCATTCAAATATCACCCTCTAATTAGAAGGAAAGGGAAAAAAATGTCTTACATCATCTTGGACACTTTAATTTTGTCTGCAGTAATCTCTTAGCATTTACTTTCAGGAGAAAAAAAAAAAGGAAAACCACTTCAGTACTGCCTCGGTTCAGATCACAGAACCCCTCAGAGGCCTGATGTACTCAGACTAAATTATTATTATTCATTGTTGTGTCTGACTTTAATGTTGTTACAGTATTTTCATTACACTTTTTCTCCTTGTGTTATACATTAGGCTTATTATGTCTTAATTCAATGCTTAACTGCCAGAATATTTGAAATACAATTTCCTCCTCTCATTTTGCTACATTCTCTGATGTGTTGTATATTTATATAATTGTAATTTTTGACACAGACATATTTTTTATTCTGTCAAGAAGCCTGGCCTGTAAAATAAAGGAACACAGTCAGAGGTTCCAAGCTATGTCACCTTTACAAAAAGGCAATGCGATACGATAGCTGGTAACAAACTTGAGGCACTGCTATCAGAACTGCGATTCGATTCTTCTCTCCTTCTAGCTTTCCTAAGGTTGACCTAATTACAAACTACTTAATGTGAGTCAAATTTGTCCTCGGCCTCTTTAAATTTTCAAGACCAAATCTTCTAATCATCTCTGTTTTTTCATGCTAAACTGGCTGATCCTTTTCTTCTTCTTTTTCTTCTTCCTAATAGGGTGCTGAGAAAATTTTACTAATGAATGAATCTGGGGATCTGCAGGATCTCTTAACCAAAATCGAGGTAATTGTATTTCCGCAAATAAATATAAGGAATGTACATTGAGCATTTGTAACTGAGTAGATTTTCTTTTTTTACCAGTTCCTCTTGCTTTGTTGAAGATCTGATGATCTCAAATGCTTTTGTTGTTTTTCTCATTGAATTAATGATATCAGAGTAACACAGCACTTTAACTTTGAGAAAATATGAGTGGTGATAACATCAAACCAGAATGCCCATCTCTATTTTCTCCTGATTTTGCCACATCAGGAAAAGCAAGCCATTTTCCCTTTCCTGTAATTTTTGATATAATCTTTGGTATTTAAGCTTCACCATGCTCTGAGGGAGTCAGGCCTTTTGTGTGGATGCTGTACGGAACCTCTGTGGGCTGCAGTGAACATGCTGGGAACCTGCACATCTGCATTCTGCACAGACATAAGCTGGACATCTACAAAACCTGGGCAAATGCTGGAGGTTTCCAATTATACCAATTTGCACAAATTTCAAATTACAGGCTATCATGCCTTTCTCCAGCTCCTAGTTTGCCTTGTCCATGGAAGTTCTGTGGGGCAGGTTTGCCTTTTATTGTGAAAAGTTGACGCATGCTCCCTGAGGACTCATGCAAATGTGGGCTGGCTCTCACAGCTTTGCTGTAAGCTACTGGTTGTCACTTTTCTGCTGGTCTTGTGCTATTGTCTGCTCAAGGCATTTTTTGTTTTCCTTTGGATAGCCTGCAACAAAGAACTTTCTGGGGAGACCTATGTCATAGTATCTGGGTTATATGGATAGCTGTGTCCTTAGAAAAAGAATGCATTGCTTATTAATTATTTATCTTATTATTTTGAAATAACCCCTAACTGAATTAATATAACACATACACTTCAGAAGTAACATCAACATTAATAATAGATAATGAGGATATGATATTTGTAAAAGACACTCATGAAAGAGCAAAAGGAAGCTACATTTAGTGAATTTAAAGCCAAGGTTTTCTTCCCTGCATTTAGCCAAACTACAGCATAAGCTTTCCTAGCATACTCTCAGTACCTCTGTGTATACCATACCTCTTTGAGTTTATCAAAAAACGAGTATTTTGTGAATGACCTTGGTTTCTTACAGCCAATCTCCTTCTTGAACTCCTCCAAACTTCCAGTCAGGCTGAGCCCAAGGGTTTTTCACCTCTGCCTTATTCAGGAGGTAGATTTTTATCATCTAGTAAATAATGAACTGCCTTGTCCCTTTGCAGTGCAGGTGGTATCTTTTGCATTTGTTTGGCCCGTTCTTTAACTCAGAAAAACTCTCCTTGTCTCATGACTTGGTGTATGTATTTCTGTACAAAAAGTAGAAGAACCTGTTGGCCATATTGTTTGCTATGTTGAATATCTAGCCAGAAACTATTAAACAAAAGTATAAATATAATTAAAGCATGCAGCATCCTTTAGGAAAAGGAAAATGTCTGACTAGAAAGTTTAGCTAATACACCTCCTTAATATTTTTCATTACTTTGGAATAAAATGTCCTCAGGTCCTGCCTTGGGATCCTATAACTTAATTACCTACCCTAACATGTGTCCTAATCTTGGGAGAGAAAGCACACCTATATGACCAATAACGCCAGATGACAGCAAACTGAATAGCTGTTTACCAAATACAATCACTGCTTCACTGCCTTTTGGACCTTCTTGTTTTCCAAAAATGGATTTGCTACAGTTGCAAGAGGCAGTCAGGTTTCTTCACTACTGAAGATGCAGAAGTGGTTACCCAAACTGTCATCTGTGGACATTGTTCAAGGAGCTGAGCTAAAGCAATTTTGCATTTGTTTTTTTAGTTACTTCTCCTAACTACATGGAAAAGTAGTTATTTACAAGCCTAACAAACAATGATGAGCATAGAGATTAAGAATATTTCTCTTAACATTTTCAGATTTTCTGTAATAACATCCAGGGAAGTAAACTGCCATCACAAATTATGAAAGATGTGAAGTAAAAATAATGCAAATTTTACATTAAATACTTCCAAATATTGTCCCTGGAGAAGTTAATAGAGATAGGAGTTACTTGCCTTGTGAAGAAGAAAGGCAAATTTATGAGCTTGAGTTTAGGTGGACAAAAAGAAAAAGTGCTTTTTTTGCACGTTCATCTGAGTTGTCGATACATGAATGCTGTTATTAATGGGGTTTTTTTCAGAAATCTCTTTAGTTTTCTCAATGAAGCTACAAGAAGGACTACATTATCTGTACATATTTTAGTTTACTCTGGTAATAATTTGTGACTAATTTTTTAGTGGTGCATAATTCCTCAGTCTAAGGCTAGCAGGAATTGTATGGATTTCTGTTCTTCCTTTGTAAATAAATCTGTAAAGTCTTTACTCAACAGTGCAATGTTAAAGCCACATATCTGGGCTGTGGTAAGTACCCAACATGGTACACCTTTCACTTCTTTTATATATAACTATTATACAACTTTAAAACAACCATTAAACAAACTAGCAACATTCTCGCCAAATTAAACTTAAAAATGTCTTTGAAGTCTCTTTTTGTAATCTCCATTTTCTTTATTCCGATACAAAATATGGTAAAATTATTGTTTTACTCAGGAATTGGGAAAATTGAGGGAGCTCAAGCCTTGCTTGCAGTGATTTTCTCCAGGTATAACTGTTGAATATTGATGATCTTCCTTCTTTACATTTAAAGTTTCAGCATTCTACACTCATAAATTTGAATACACCACTTATTTCCTCAAGCACTACTTGTCAGAAGCTATGAATTGCTTTTTGATATGATCAACTCTAACTGTAACAGAAACAATCTGTTCAACATCAGCCTGCAAATACTAGAAGTCATAATATCTTAAAGTACAACATTGAAAAAATACCACCAACATAAACTGCCTGGAGTTTAGATTCAATCAACTGCAATGACTCTTAGAATGGATCTAGACCTAGATTACATCAGAGTAGTGCATGCAAGCTATCCTTTAGCTAGCTATTTTGGCATGTATAAACACAGGTTACTAAGATATAACATGACAGATGAACCTGCAGTGAACATCTCTGACCATTAAACGTGGATCTGACCAAAGGCAAAGGCAGATGTTTTTCTATGGCAGTATATCTTGGGATGGGGTGGTGGGTATTGCTCAAGATGAGAACCAGAATGTGTATTAGCCATCCTGGAGCCCCTCATTGCCCTAGAGCTTATGGTGGTCGATAACGTTTTTGTCTTTCTCACTTTCTTCTTTGAGCAGAGAGTGCAGCATCCTCACGAGTGCCCCTCTTGTGGGGGCTTTGGTTTCCTACCGTGCTCAGCGTGCCATGGGAGCAAGATGTCTGTGTTTCGGAACTGCTTTACGGACTCATTCAAAGCCCTCAAGTGTACCGCCTGCAATGAGAATGGGCTACAGCGCTGCTTGAGCTGTGCAGGCTAAGAATGGCATCTCCACATGTACAAACTGATTTTATTGTACTGCACCAGTTTGTAATATGATTTTTTTTTTTTTTTTTAAATAATCTGGTTATCCAATTCAGTCAATAAAAGTCCATTTGTAGTATACTTACTTGTTTGATCACTGGAGCCATTTAAACTTAGGTCACTGACCGTAACGTGAACTCTGAAATATATGGTTCTACATTCTTTATGGAGAGATTTGTAGTCTGCAAAACTTACCGTATTATCAATCCTTTGGATGTGAAGTCTTCCCTTTTTCTGTGTCAGCCACAGTATGTATTTCTGCTCCCAGAGTCCCAAGTCAAGTCCTCAAGATTACAGCAGAATGAAATATAATGTTCATATTATTGAGTAACTGCAGTTTACAAGATTAGTGAAACAAAAATTTTGTGATGGGGACTGGCCAAAGAACATTCCATTTAGCACTGCCCTGAAAAGTTGCTATGGCCAAATTCTGGCCTGAATTCTAAGTGGCCACAGAGGAACAGAAACATTTCTTAAAAGTCCCATGAATCAGCCTTTTCTTTTAGTACTGTTTTGCGTTCAGTGCTAAATTAATGTTGTTAGACCAAGTTACAAACTTACAGACATTTAACTCAGAGCTTTATGATCCTCCATATCACGGTAGATCCTGTTGTGATAAGCGAGAACACAAGATCTTGTTATCAACTGCATAGAAGGTCATTGAGGATAAGAATTCTGCTTTTTTTCAGCTTAGCTGCTGTTGTGGTTTGATGGCTAGCTTGGTGCGAGTGTTTTAGGGCATCTGTTATCTCTAGGAGGGTAACTGATTTCTGCCCAAACAACTCCAGCACTCTATGTACCCTTGTGATTTTCGGTGGGTTTGCCCACCACAAGAGGATTAGTCAGCAGTGAGTCTGAATGGACTGTAGGCTCTCCATGTTGAATGTATTCCAGTTTGGATTATATTCCATATTCCAAACTGGAATACATTCAACATGGAGAGCCTACTTATTGAATATATTCCAGTTTGGAAAAGCATTAGCATTCATGCACTCCCACAAAGTATTTGTTCTGTACTGGCATAAGCAATACAGAGGTTTAGCAGCTTCTTGAAACTGGTATTGGCAAGAAAAGACTTCCATAGTAGGCATTTCATCCTGCCCAAACTTCTTTAGCAAATATTAAGCCCTGTCACTTGCTCTTTATCTCATTCCTTACAAATCTCTGCTGGATGGTGTTTGGGTAAGTGCTGTTGGCTTTACTAGAGGCTGCCTTTCCATTTCCCTTCCCTCTTCCCCCTACAACCTTGCTTAATTTGTCTGCGATGGGAAACTCAGCTTTCCCTTCAGTGTTTTGGGCACAGCACACCTGTGGCATAAAGCAAGGTAGCTACAGCTGCACAAAACATGGCTTGCAAAAAAGCCCCTTCTGATGACATTGGCATTTCCTGATACTTTGTTTCCCTCACCAGAATCAAGAGAAAACAACCTTTCCTCCACCTCTGTCCCACTTGCTGTATCTAGAGGTGGTGGCTGGTGCTGAAGAGTTGGTCAAGTTGCGCTAACGTATCTTTTCAAACATGTTAATCTAAAGGACATATAAATATTCTATGAGATATTGAATGTGCAAGCTTGAACATGGATTCCAAGATCCTACTGCTCCTGCAGCCTCTACAGTGAGGCTCAGAGGAAGTGTCTGGATGTTCTGCATGACATGAGTGAGATTACATCTACAGAGGTCATCCACAATGCTTAGCAGCACCCCAGCTATAAAACTCTGAATTGCAGATGTGCTTAGCTTATTACTACATGGGTAAGAAGAGAAGAAAGAAAGAAAATATGGTTCCCTTCTATTTTATACCATTATATAACCTCTATTTCTGGCTAATATTGCAGTCCAGACTGAGATGACACGCAATGAAATGTAGCATAAAGCAGAATACTAATGCTTAGAATGTCATCATTTCTGGTGCGTGAAAACTTACTGTTTTAGTTGTTAATATGCTATGGATCTAGGGGGTGACTGTATTCACAGTATTGATCACACTTAAGATGGCATAAGCAAAGTGCCCTTGAAGAAAACTACTATTGAAGAAAATGCCAGTGTATTTGTGATATTGTCATTCCACAGTCTTCACTCTTGAAGAGATATATTGCTCAATGAGATAGTCCATATCACTGTTCTTCCACTATGTGGTCAAATTACTATAACTCGTCAAAGTAAGTTAAACATTTTCAGCTTTACTGAAATTCCACTGATGCGGAATAAGGGTTTGAAGGTGGTTTTCCCACCTCTCAGGCAATCGGAAAATTACCTCTCTTCAGAGTGAGACAAATACACTAAATGCAGTGTATTTCTAGATTTATAATAAAATAAAATTCCTGAGTTATCTCCATGGGCTTTGCAAAACACCTAGAGCCTCTCCTAGCCTAGGCACTCCCCTTCTAACAGAGGCACATAACTCCTATGAGAAAAGATGTGGCAAACTCTACT
The DNA here is from genome assembly GCA_013400055.1 of Nycticryphes semicollaris. Lineage (NCBI taxonomy): Eukaryota > Metazoa > Chordata > Aves > Charadriiformes > Rostratulidae > Nycticryphes > Nycticryphes semicollaris. The sequence goes on from VXBJ01007800.1 coordinate 771,350, forward strand.
TAGTTTGCTTTTTAGAAGGAAAAATGAAAGCAAAAGGTCATATTTTGAAGAGTCTATTTTTCAGAAGGCTTTCATGGAAAACTAGAAGATAACAAAATAAAACACAGGACATGTAGTGCTCACAAATAGAGATTCTTCAGGCACTATATATTTTTAAAGAAATATATGACAAATTTCCAGTACTAGAGAAAGTTCTTTTTTCCTCTGTCATCAGCTGGATGACCATTTTTTTCTCTCCAGCCACATTTTTCTTGTAGCAGCATTGCATGGAAGTAAAAACAAAACAAAATTTTCTTGCACGAAGGTGTTTTTACTGCATGGTTTATCATCTTTGCCAGGGTTTTGGATCTGGCTTCTCAGATCACTCTAATTGTCCTACGAGAAGTACTGAGGTGACAGAATGACAGCATTACTAACGCAACCCAGGGGCCAATTCAGGGATATGATGTTTTCTGGTATAAGAGATTTATCAGGCAGCTAGTAACACAACTTTTAAGACAGTCTGAGAACAGACAAGAGATACAGCTCTGATCTGATTTACACCTGTATTGTATCTTAACTTCCAAGGATTTAGTAGCGATCTCCTCTGGTATGACAAAAAAGACTCATCCAGCTGCATCACTGTGCGGGAGATTTTCTATTTCTAAATGCATCAGGCTCTGCTCTTCTTGTTTCTGGCCCTTGTTGTTACACTGAGGCAAGGATACAAGAGGATGTTCACTAGCTGACAGCTCAGCATATTAACATATGGAAGAGCAGAACAAGGCAATCCTTAGGCTGTCTGCTTTGGAAAATAATCATTTGGATCCTGAGAAAGAGAATGGTAGAGTTCTCAGTCCTGTAGCTTGCACCTTGTTTTTCAGTGTGCTACATATTTCCCATAATGATATGCTACATTCATCAAGTGGCTTGGTTTTACCAGGATTCCTGCCCAAGGTCTTGACATGATACAACTTGTTCTCTGATTTTTCTATAAATTTAATTTTTCATTTTAATTTCATTTTTTTTTTTTTTTAATGGGCTCTAGCTACTGGTTACTGTCATGAGAAAGAACCAAAAAGTAGAAACTGAAATGCTGCAGGGAAATGGCTCCCACATCAGGATCCTCTGAGGTCTCACAAACTCGAAACTTCATGGATAAATGCAGGCCCTCCTGTGGCAAAGGCTCCTACTGACTGGCAAATAAAGGTATCGTTTCAGGTATAAACGGCGAAGACTCTGTGACTATTGCTCTGGAGATTGTGTTTATCACTCTAACTGGCTAGATAAATATGGTGTTGCGGTATGTGATGACCCGCAGAGTACACATGCTTTGGTGACCTCATGACACTTTTGAAAGGAGAAAACTTTTGACCTGACTTTTTGAAATAAAAAGGATGTTTAGAACAGAAAGGGAAAAAAGAACCAGAGGAAGACAGAAAATGCTAGACTGCTATGGATAACATTTTCTAGTTAATTTTCGGAAAGGGAGCAACTGCCTGTTTTGAGGCAAAGAAAAAAGTACATGAGTTCTTTCTAAAACAAAATCACATGCTGATGCAGGAGGGACTAGCAACCAAATTTGCACCTGGCATGAGATCTCTGCAGAAGTTAGACATCTGTTCAACATCTACACACATTCACACATGTGAATTCCGACCCATCTGAGATGAACATGTACTCTGAGAAATTGTGTATGTGACTTTTCAGTGACCAGATGAAAGAGGGTGATTCTGAGCTTCTTTTGAGCTTTCTTTTCTCCATACTTACCTGAATTTGGCATTAAGAACAGGTTTTCCTATACAGGTTTTGACCTAAAACCTTCTTCTCTTCCAGTTATTAATATTGATCTGATGAATTTTAAGAAAGGGATGAATGTCCTTAATGCATTTGGCATTCTTTTCCAAGTAAAAAGCCATATCATGCTGAAGAAACTAATCATATATTACATTTCAACAGACAACCATACGTTAAAAAACCTACATTCACTTTCATTTTGCAAAGTCACAGGATGGAATCTGAGCATATAATTGGACTTTTGCTCCGTAGAAGATCTTATGATCCATAAGAGTAAGTATAAGTAAATTAGTTACTCTAAATAGGGAGGATCCCTTTAAGCAGGGTGTTCATCCTCCTCAATTTTTCTTTAATAACATTGGGGTATTTCAGAGTAGAAATACATTTCTCACTTGCAGCAAGAGTCTAGGATTATGAATTTTATTTAATCTTACACTATTTAATTAACATTTTTGGTTTTGCTCTGTTGGAGTGTAGCTTACTCTTTTAACACCAATGAGCATTCATTTGCTTTGGGAAAAATCCAGCCATTTTTTAATAGAAAATGCTGTGTCTCAGAGTTATTTCCATTAAATCTCTGTTTATTTCCTTGGTGTACTATTTCTAAGGATACATAAAACCAGATAGATGGTCTTATCCGTCAGCAGCCTACTGTAATAAAATATTTTATATTAATTTGCAATGAGAAAAGTTTCTGTACGCAATGATACGTAAACAAGCTTTGCCTTTTAATCCATATCTAAAAACTATACCAGCCATAGAGCTTATTGACCTCTGTAGCTAAGTCTAAAGTTTGCTGGTCCCAAACACCAACCTCTCAAATCAATCGGAATCATTCCAGTGATTTAAAATCTTGGTTAATTTGGTCTAGCCTATCTTTCCTTTACAAGTGAAATACAGAGGTACGTAACTAATACTATATAGTGTATAGTATAAATGCCCCTTTTAAAATAAGAATGTAACATATCTTGAAGCCCTCCAAGATGCTAACTAACTGTGTTAATTTACCAGACCTGGGAACTTATAATTATGAATGAAAAAAACCTGATAGGTCTTGAAACAAGCAAAGTTAATTCTGCTGTCAGTAAACATGTATTGAGAGAAAACTGACTACTTTTGACTTCAGTGATGTGAAAAAATAAGAACTATTCTTAAGAGTTTGGGGTTTTTAGTAAGGAAAATAATAAATTAATTTTACTGGGCTAAGTTTTACAATTTTCATGAGTAAATACATAATGAAAGATACTTCAAGTACTTTTCCTAGCTATTGCATTTGTATTATTATATTAAAATTAATTTTATTCACTTATTCTGAAATACATTATTTGACCACAAAAGCATTCAACAGGAAACATTTATGCCCTAAATAATTTAGTAAGGAGAGAAGAATTTAGATTCCTTAGCTTACTTTAAACAATTTAGAGATGATAGTAAAGGACATTGTAATCCAAGAATAATTTGAAAAGTAAAAATTATTAGAAATAAATCTTTGTTTAATCCTATTTTCCTTTCTTCTTGCATTAATTTTCTTAGGGGTGATGAATCAGGAAATAATTGCAATAGAAGGAAATGGCTGTGAAAAAAGCTTGCAGTTTAAGCTTCTTCTAGCTTATCAGCTGTACTTTGAAAAATTGGTTTCAAGTTAGTTAAAAGAGTCATGAAATCCAGTAAGTTTTCCACTCAAGAAATGCCACGCTCCAATATGACATATACTGCTGGACTTTCTTTGAAGCCTCATATTTTTTCCATGGATGGAGGGATCATCTTATTGAAAATGAAGGTTTATTTAAAAAAAAAAACAAACCTCAACAATCAGACATTAATTTAAACCAAAATCATTATCCTTAAGTGACCTGAAATTTGAAAGTATATTAAAAAAATAGGCTGCAGGCTAATATGCTCTGGTAGCTGAGAGAGAGTTATATTTTGATCTGGAAAAAAAGCCCTGCTGTGTCAACACAAATCAATCAAGGGTTATATGACCAGTCAGAAGGGATGACTACAAGTTATTTATTTTATTATTGATCATGATCTGTTCAAAGTGGGTAAATAACGATCAACAGAAAATAATTTAATGTCATAATTTAAATGTGAACATCCATAACATTACCCCTTAAAAGTTGCTGGTTTGCTTTTTTGGTATTAAATCAGTTGGATGCATTCTTGTCTCCTCATTTGGGAATAATTACTTTCTGATTCAACTCAGGTAAATTGCAAATGAGTGAGGATGACAAACTTTCAAAGCATCATCTAAATCTGAGTAGACTCTGAGCTAACTCTCAGTACCAGCTCTATACTATTTCATTTTGGGGCTCTGCCCCTTATTTAGGCCAATATCTGAGACTCTGAAGACCATCAAGACTCTGAAGACAGAGACATCAAGACCACCTGACCCCCAAAGTTCATTTCATCGTTAATTTTCTTCATCCTGTGACAAGTGGGAATAGCACACAGTAGGACAGAGATGTACTCCAATAAGAAGTCTCCAGACCTGTGGGATGATATATTTATATTAAACCATATGGATCAATACACCTGCACTGGGGATGAGTGCTTTATACTGTCTGAGGAGTCTAATCAGACAATTGGGACATAAGATCAATACCTCAGTCTGCAAAATTTAAGAAATCAGTAAAAAGTTGTCTATTTTTTGGTTAAATATAAGCAAAAAAAATAACAAACAGCCATCATCATTAATCATGTGTTTGATATATTGCAATCATCGCCTTTAGTATTATAGGAAAATTGTGCTGCCTCTCATTACAACTTGATGGTAATAGCTGATGCTGATAATTTTCCCTTTCATCATAATCACAGAAAAAAAATACTAGAATACTATCAAACAGCAAAATTGTTCTTTTAAACATAAGTAGACTATCTTTGTTACTATTATACTTATTCCCTCCATTAGTTAAGAACTCAGGAGAACTAAAGCAAGATTAACAGACAAACATATCAGAAAGTTTAGCTTCTTCCTCAGTGTTTTAGAGACCCAGTAACATACTTTCTGTGGGATGCAGTTTCACAAGTGGGCTCCTTGCTTTTTGATGCTGTATTCTTGTGGTACCTCTGGCAGTGCACACAGTGCACCGAAATGACTGATGCCGCTCTGCATTTTTCCATGTCCCACATTCTTTTAATAGTGTGGGACATAATAATCCTAAATTTGTCAGTCTTTTCTCGCATTCTCAACCAAATGTTCACATCCTATATCAAAGAAAAGTTGATAAAATCCTCTCCTCTTTTTATAGCCACTATATGTGATTTTTCAGGACGTATTTAATGAGCAATACGGTTCAAAACCCCCTATAATATTTTTCTGCATTTATTCTCCACTCCTTTATCAGGTCTATGATGGCAATAAGTCTTTCCTAGTGCAGCCTTTACTTCTTGCAGAACATCTAATGCTCAATAATGCCAAATATGTCATGCCGCACTATACACTTACCTTCAGCCAACTTGGTATATCTACTTATTGTAGGATTTATAGCCTCAGGGCCTAGCCACAAATCCTATTGTCCTGCCCTAGAGCTTTTCTACCATCTGTCTTTCTGTACTATAAGTTATGGTCCAGAACACCTTGCTATACCGTAACTTGGGTTTAGAATTTGGTCCCAGATTCACTCATTTTGTCTTCTCTCCCCCGAACAGTTTATCCACCCTGCTTAATAGAGGTAGTTTATTCCACTCTGCTGTCCTAAATCCTCAGCTGATATCAGCTTTTGTCCTCCACTCCTCCTGACAGCCACCTTGAGTGAAACCAATTGTCTTCATCCAATGAACACCAGCAGAGAAAGTAGTCAGTATCTTTTTTTTTTTTTTTTTTTTTTTTTTTTTTTT
>VXBJ01007800.1:776976-862437 GCA_013400055.1 Nycticryphes semicollaris
TTTTTTTGCTTAATGTCATAGTGAGCTTTATTTTCAATAATTTTACTATATCCCCAAAGCACTTTTCCCCCAACATGACATTTTATGTTGATAGTAGCAGTAATAATTACAAACTGATAAAAGACTTCTTGGCTGCGAATCTGAAAGTGTTTCATAAACAGTGAAGATCAGCACAGCAATTTCAAATGGTAAGTCAGATTTAACATCCCTGTTTTAACATTCCTTCTTGCCTCAGAGGCACTGAGGGAGAGAAAATTAATCTGAATCTCCAGACAAAATCAATCTTTGCTGATGCCCAGATTCACATAGTTGTTATCAGGCAGAAATTGGAATGCACTTAAGCCTTCTCCCTTTGAAGTATTCACCCTGGTTTGTCATATGCCTGGTCCATGGCTGTTCGTATTGCTTTAGTGTAATGAACACTGGTGTAGAATTATAGAATCATAGAATTGTCTAGGTTGGAAGGGACCTTTAAGATCATCTAGTGCAACCATCAACCCAACTCTGATAAAAACAAGGAGGTAAACTGGAAAACCTTTCTTGCAGTTCTTGAACTCAGCAAGCACAACCCAGGAGATTTATCTTGGATCATAAGCCTTCACAGAGGTTTTAGGACGATCCTTCCTACAAGGTCCCAGGTGCAGCCACTTACTCACATCTAGTGATCTCCGATAACATTCCACTTAGTGATGGTATTAATGCCAATTCTTATATGTGACAAAGATTATACCAATTCAGCACTTAAATTATTGAAATTTAGCATGTTCAGTAAAATTTTAACAGAAAACCAGTGCTTGCTTTTACAAAGGAGAAGATCTGTGTTCTTTTGATATCTTTAAAATAACCATAAATAAAAATCCCTCCACAAGTGTGTATGTTCGCATCAGTCATTTAATTTCAGTTTTCTGCTACATCCAAGGCAAGTTTGAAAGAACCAATAAATTACTGTCCTAAAATCATGCTGTTTCAGACATTTCACATATATTTAGCTGGATGCTTTATAGCCTTTCACTCACTGTACAAAGGACAGACTCATCACTGCTTCTCTGCTGCCCATATTTATCTCATCTCAATGACAAGGGGTATTTGCAAACTGTTTTTTCCTCCAGTATGTTCTCAGAGGCACAACCTGAGAGTGTCATACATAGACCTCACATGTTCCTCTCTGCAGCCCTGGATTGCTCCTTGCTACATTTTACTGTGTCTGCTAACTTCCCAATTTCCTATTATGGAAAGTCTTCAGTAATTTCCTTTCTTTTTATATAAAAGAACCATGAGTTATTTACAAAGAACTGGGTTTTCCCTTACTGAAATAAAACAAGACGAAATGACTACCTTTCTGGTCTGAGCCAAGGGAGAAGAACTTTACACAAACTTATGACTCTTGGGTGGGGAAGTACATGAAGTTTTGAGTTTATGTTTAATTTTTTGTTTGCTGGACATTTTTGTGTTCTGGAAAGCAACTGCTCGTCTTCCTATTCCAAACAGTGTCCTTCCAAAGCACACGATGAAAGTGAAATCTTATCCCTTGTCTTCTTGGCCAGTTCCTTTTAGGTATCCTTGATTTGTCTCTAATTTCTGCTGCATCAGGAATCCAGCTAAGATAATTAAATAAGCAAAATTTGTGTGCCCTGTATAAAAGTTATATTATGCAACAGTTAAATTCCTAATGATTAGAAATAACAAAAAGGTATCTTGATACAAATCTTTGCTAGAATCACATTTTTGTGTGTAAGTAGGGTGGATTTTTTCTTTTCTTTAGAATGAATAGATTTTTTTTTTTAATAACAGGGAAAATTAAGTTGATTAAATCTATCAGAAATTTATAGCAAATGGAAATTGCTGTCTCAGTCCAAAGTCAATTATCATATCAATTGCACACTGAAACTAATAGCAATCCCAAAAATGGTATTTAAGTAGTGCTGATGTGAAAGTTCACTAAAGAAGTCAGATAGATCTCTTGTGTGGTCTCATGTTGCCTGTAATAAAGAAAGAATGAGTTGACTTGTACTCTAGAATTGACTGTGAATGTCCTGGCTGTGAAATTATGATGTTCCTATTTTTAATTTGTTCTATGATATTGGAATCAGTCACCAACCAGTACAGAGAAATTCATAATAGCTACACTAAAAGCCATGTATTTTTAATATAACAGAATTTCTATCATGATGATTTTTTCCTGGGGAGCAAAAGGACTGAGCAGAATAGCCCTAGCCAGAAGTAGTCTGTTAGGCAAACCAAAGTATACAGTGGGACTGTGAGACTTGTTGTGGGAAAAAATAGTGATACATAATACTGGAATTTCGTTTTCTTATGCCACATGGCCTTTTATGAAGCTTCTAGCAAGGCTAGGATGTTAAGCACTCTACCTTCTGCTTCCAACTATTCTCCATATTACTGAAGGAGATTCGCCACAGCAATAGAACTTGTAAATGCATTTTTAGGGTAGATTTTTGAGAGTATTGTTTTCTTTAAAAAAAGAAATGATTTGAGATTGCACACAGTAATAGCTGTAGACAGGACAGAGACTGGGCAGAAATGCTGCCTAGAAGTGCTCAAAGTTATTTGATCTGGAGACAGTCATTTGTAGTTCTATTTTTACTTCATTGGGAAAGGTCATGAAATCCTGAAAAATATTGATGGAAAATGGCAGTCTGCCCATAGTAATCATGCAAAGAGGACATGTCTTCCTGATTGAATGCAATGGAAACTGTGGCACAGGAAAAGGGATGTAGAAGGACTTTTAGATCAATCCTAAAAAAAATTTGTATTATAAACAGAGGAGCAAAAGTGTTATTTAATTCTAGTGAAAGTAGAGCTATCTTTGAGAAGCCAAGTGATGTCATTGCTTCTCTCTAACCTCACTTAATGATATAACTATATAAATGATGTAGGTAAGAGGGAAATTGTAAATGAGAACCGTGGTGAGCATACCTGAATGGGCAGTAAAAGCACTCTTGTTTTGAATGAGATGTTGATTTCCTTTGGATTTTAAGTTCCTGCTGGAAAGTAAATGCTGGTTGTTAATGTACATCTCCTACTCCAGGGGTTTATTCATTCTAATTTAAGCTCATGACTTAAGTGCATATCGTATATCACAAGCAATCACTTAGATGACTTGGCTGAATTTTAATGCCACGGTGCAAGAAACCCTCTTTGTGAGGGTTCCTGGTGAACCAGTGCAATAACTCAGATGCCAAAACCATGCAAATATTTTGTAGCATCCTTTGGCCCTAAATCCAAACATTTTTCTTGGAAGAAAATGCCTTCCCACGCCTAATGTCACACGTGGCCAGAGTACATAGCACTGACAACGGGCCCTGGCCTATTATGTTACCCAGTATATCAATCTGAAATGTGACACAAGGGAACTATGTAACCTCTGCAATATGACACACATTGGAGCCATTATCTCAGCAACTCATGATCTCTGTGGAAGGTGAGAGAAATATTGACGGTCAAAAACCAAAATGCTGATGATAGTCTCAGTTTGGAAGGTACCTTGACACCTTTGGCATACACTTATTATAAATGTGGAAGTCAACAAGGACGTTTTAGAATATGCTGAGGAGTTGGCTAGTTTTCCACCCTCAGAGATAACATGACACCAGTCAGGAAAAGAAGATGAATAAACTGTCTGTTATTAAATCCTTGAAAAACCATGGAAGAACCAGTTTTTCAAAGTGAAGTCTGCCTCTTCCAATCTTGAACTGAGGAATAAAAACAGATAAGATTTTATTAGTAGAGCAATACGAGAGGCCGTATGTTCATGGAAAAAAGGAGAGCATATATATTCTGCCACTAGTTCCAAAAGATCAGATTTAATTTAACAGGCTTGAAGAAAACGAAAAATACATAACTAAATAAAAATAAAATAAGAAATTCCAAATGCCCACAGCTCACGCTGCTATATCCTTCTCACTTCTTTAGCCTCATTTGACAAATTCAGGCTTACTGACAGAGCTGCTGAGTGCCTTCAGCTTGAGCACGTCTTGAAAAACCCCTTGAAGTCCCTCTCAGAGGAGGTCCTACGTGAAGGCACAAGGGGGCTCAAGTGTTTTCCTTTGCTTTCCTACTGCTAAACAGAATCATGATGAAGGTGGGCAAAAGACAGGAAAGAATCTGCTTTTTGCAGGATGGAGCCTAATGCCTTGAGGTCTACACCATCCCTTTTGAGAACACATGCTTGGTGTTCCTCACTGAGAAACCACACAGTCATGTGGTAAGTGGAATTACAACCAGAACCTGCTATGTATGGTTTGTGCTCTGAACTTTCACATCATGATGACAGCCATTTCTGAAAGTACAAAATACACTGTAATAGCAGCATTTAACTGCAGATATTAGAAGATCTGTCATCAACAATATATTAGAAAACAGTGATATCACAGCTTTGATGAAAACAATGGAAACAGCATCTGCAGCAGAGCAGACAAAAAGTTTCTTCCTAATATCATTGTAAATAAGAAACCAGCAGGTTCTCAGACAGGTAGAAGTCTGTGGGGGATATGCTGTATATTATCAGTGAACTTTTGTCCTGAAAGCATTTTATTGTCAGCAGTTTTGCAAGATACCAGGAGTAGTTCAAAATAGTTAGGAAGCTCCTTAATGACCATATTGTTCACATGTTGGGCAAAATTTGTAGTCACACTGAGACAACTAGTGATGCTGTGGACATGCCATTAGACTGTGTTACAGTACACTTTTGTAGTATTGTTGCCTTTTCTGATAATAAAAATAATGCACTGAAAAAGAATTTCAAACCACAACGCAAGAAGCTGGCTAAACTTGATAGTTGTTCAGGATTGTTTTCAGCCATCACAGTTATTTCTGTCCCAGGCAAAGGAGCTCTGCAAACTCAGCTTCAAGCTCTCTTTTATCACAATGGCAAAAGTGTCATTGTTTTTCCCAGAGCTGCTCTTGCTTCCTGAGGGCTCAAAGCTAATGCTGCATACTGTGGTGTAAGAGGGAAAGATCTGTTTATTTGCCTGCTGCTTTCTCCACTGGCAGCACAATTCCCTCTTTCCATGGTCTGTTGCTCAGAAAGCTCGTGTCACTTTGATCAAAAATGAATCATAAAAAAAAAGGCTCAGCAATATGAGAGAAACAATTTCTGTTTGAATAAGGAACAGAATCACCATAATTCCTGAAATCTTCAGGACAGTGTAAGGTTAAAAATGGAGGAAAAAGCCTCCAGCTTTGGAGCAGTGGGTTTATGTTGTCACAGGAATAATTAGTTGCCTGTGGAAAAGGGCTGCTGTTTTTCATGGGAAATACTTTGCGCAGAGGCAATCCAAACTACGCTTCTGGTTGACTAGGGGATGTCTGGTGAGTGTCAGCAGAAGCTGAGGATCTTCATTCACAGGTGGTTACACCATGGAAAGAGAGACACCCCAGGCCGAGATGAAAGGGACAAATAATGAGCAAACACAAAAGGGTGTCATTTATTTTGTTCTAATGTCTCTAAACCAAAGCTTAAAAGAACCTTCTTCAAAGAAATTGTCTTCAGTAAGTCAGTCTTTTCCAACCCAGAGGAACAAACAAGAAGATTATTTCTGGAGTGTTTTCTCTTCAGACCCCTGTAAATTTGACTGCATTTAAGATAGCAAAAATACTTTAAGATGCATTTTAAAATGCCTATGGTTATCTGGATGATATAAATAGGTTTGAAAGCTTAAGAGTTGATCCATACTTCTTGGAGAACTGTAAATATATGCAAATAATCTGTTCCGTAGTGTAACCATGCCTCCAAATATCTTAAGTAGGTCATGGTCATGTAAATTATACACACAAATGTGTGTATATATATATATATCTCATATGCATATAGTATTGATATAACATCCATAAGTATACACACATATATAAACAATAATGTTTGAACCGTGAGCACCCGTGTGGGTGTGTTTAATCCTTCCCTTTCATGTTTTGACATGCACCATTAACTATTTATAATGCCCATGTTTACAGTGCATGTTTTTTAGGACACTGAATCATCTCTTATGCTTTTTATGAAATACATTTATTTGGGAAAATGTAATCAATAACAAGAATATTTACAAATAACATTATTTTCATATGAGCTCATAATTTTTTTTCTGAGGTCTTCCAGCACCTCTCAGAGTTGAATAAACAAGACTCATCATGATTTAGTAAGACAGCAATTATTTTTGCTCCAGACTTGGCTTTGAAAGAGAACTAAACTAAAATATTATCTTTACAGGGCATTTCTGCATTCTGTCAAGAGATGGCTGAATATAAAGATGTTGATGTGTTCATGTAGGAAGTTATCAAGGTAGAGCAGCCTCTATACAAAAAATAATTCTTGTCATACAGAGAAAGCATGAAAATATGTTGATCACTGGCGATATTATGAACTTCAGATGAAAAGATAAAATTAAGTGTACTTGTATGGAATTAAAAAAGCATTTATATTTTTCTCCTGTAATGAAAAATCCTACTACTGCAGTTTTCACTTGGCAGTGCTGATAAATTCATGCCAGATAAATGTTTCAATAGTAATCACTCAGCTTGGGGTATATAAACATTTTAGGCTGGGTTGTATGGTGGAAAAAAGCTGTTTCAGTTCCTAATTTCAAAACAATGTCGTTTTTTATGTTCATTTTCTTTCCTTCCTCCATTCCCTAACCCCACACTGACTCAGCACAGCACTTCAAATGTGAGATAAAGAGTACTGTAAGCATACTGGGCTCCTGTAATTCCCACTGAAACACCATTAAGTAAAGAAAAGCTGTCAGGTATAAAACCTGCTGATCCTTAGGGATGACTTGGAGGACATTTTGCCTTTAATAGCTTCATCCCTTACCAGGCTATAATTCACTTACATTTCTGTCAACAGCCTCATCAACGTATGACTATGACTTTCACAAAAATTACTGTACTATAAAACCTTCTTTACTGTGTGATCTAAATTGATTGATATACAGAAGCAGAAAGACAACAGAACCATGATACCATATTATTTTGCCCTCTGCTCCTAATAATTCTGTTGGCTAGGAAATAAAATGATAGGCAGCACCTCTGCAAATGATTTTTACATGCATTTTAAAAGACAGTAAACCAAATGGCAGGTGACCTTAACCAGCAGGAATCCACAAAAATATTTTAGAAAGGCACCTGAACTGAAACATATTGTTTGGGATGGGGTCAGGCAGCCTTTTCTCTCTAGAGTAGGAGGGTTCATATGCCAGGGACTGCTCTGACAAATCAGGTTTTGCAGGCTCTGAGCACTGGGTAAGCACCTACAGCCTAGGATTTGCTGGAAGACGCTGACACCAATATGACAACCATAACTGCAACACAGGAAGAACCAGGTATTTTTGGCTGTGTACATTAGGTGAGATGAATCAGATAGTAAAATGCAAGGGAAGATTAAACACATTTTGGGGATGGCTTTGGCCTTACCAAAATGACATTTTGGTGAAGGAAATTCATGGGAGCAATACTGAGGCTGCCGTGAGCAAGGTGTACAAGAGATGTGGAAAGGAAAGCTGCCTTGCCCCAGCACATAAAGCTCAGCATTCATTGACCAGTGTGTGGTCACACTGGGACCAGCTGGTTATGAGGGAATTTAGTTAGGTTTGGCAAAATTTGGGAAAAGACAGATGTTGCAGGGCTGGCTGTGTTCCTGCAATGTGATTGTCATAGTGTAATTTCCCACTGGTGTGTTTCGCATCCTCGGAAGCCCAATTAACCAACTAAGCTTTCCTTGCAGCAAGCAGAACTAGGAATGCACTGGTTTTCCCTGGAGCAACTACTTTCTTGTTTACTGCATGCAAGAAAAAAAAAAAAAAAGTGATGTTTTTCAGTTAACTGAGCCGGAGAACCAGCACTTTATACTAACAAGGCTGTGAGCCTACTTTGTATATTCACAGTGTCTTACATCTCCAGTGCACTTTAATGCTTTTCTTTCAAAATAATACACTCAGGATTTGTTGTCCCTTTTGCTGTGCAGTCCATAGCTTTGTATCTGACTCAACTCCTGCCACACCATTTCCAAAATACACTGTTTCTTTAGCTGTACAACCCCATGATCACACTTTTCAGGACCTTAGACCTCTCACACTCTTTTCAGGACCTCAGACCTCTCTCCTAGGCAATTCTGCTTACTTTCCTTCCCTGGATTCCCCTTCTATCTATCAAACCCAGCTGTACTACAGCCAACTCCACATAGACAGGTTCCTTTAAATTCTTTAAAGAGTTCAAAGAAGGCACCGAGGTGATCTGCCCTGCGTGAGCTGGTCTATGTACTCTGCCTCTTCCACATGGATAGAAATGTGTTGAACACTGCATATATTAAAGAACAAGTCTGACAGCAGAAGATATAAATTTTTCCTTTTCTTGTCAGAGAAACAGTCTCCTAGTTTTCCCCTACCTTTCTTTAAGACAAGCTGTGCAGCTGAATTTCTTGGTCTGAAGGAAGGTGGTTGCTCTCATTTGTATCAGCTACATCATATTTAATCCAGCCATCTGTGATTATTTTCCGTGTAAGCCTTGTGCATTGCCAAAGATACTGTGAAGATACATCTCATGTGGGTACCTGGAGTGTTTCAGAGTACACTGTCCATTAACAGAGGATCCATACTGGAAATGAATTTAATAACCCTTATTCTATGGCAACAAGATATGAAGATCAGCATTTGAAGACTGATCATGAACACAGAGTCAACATCAAGAGCTTCCACTAGAGCTCTGGATGACTTGAAAATGTGTAGAATAGCACTGACTTCTCCAAGATGACTTCTTAATCTGCAGAATCCGGACATCTCAAGGAGCAGAATGGTTCCTGGTCTTTGCAGCAATCCTAGAGCAAAACTCCACTGTGAAACAGAAGAAATGCACATACTACAAGTGCACACACATAAATATTATGAGGTAGAGTTGCTAGCTCTCCATAAAATTCACATAATCATCAAAGAAGAAATTTTGATTTTGCTGATCCATCTCTGTCTGTCAAGGTTTGAGGTTTACTAAACTGAAAGTTTGTTAAATATGAATATATAGAAAGTGGTCTATTATGATAAGCAATGAGAGTTGGAGGCTTTAAAATGGGAAATGACACTTAATTGTAACATGAGAACATTGGTACTGTCTAGATATGTGAGTTGGTATTATTGCCAGGTGTTCTTAGACATCCCCAAAGATGCAGGAGTATAGCCATATATGTCCTTAGATGTAAGTTAATAGTTTCAGGGGAGAAAACAATTTCTTTTGCAATGCATAAAGGACTCTGTGCATTAAAGACATCACACGGGTCTTGTACTGTGCGATTTGTGGATACTGAGGGACCTTGAATAATTTTCTTTCACCTAGTTAACACCAAACAGGTTGCAGTTAACAAATGTATGTCTCCAGGAGAGATATTTAATCTTGATACAAAGACATGAAACAATTACAAATTCACTATTTCCCTTAGGATTTCCCTATAATGATTAATCATCTTCACTGCTGGTAAAATGTCATGCCAGAAATGGCTGGCATTACTTTCTGTCCATATGTTCTTATTATGACTCTACTATATTAAATATCCCTTTAATACATAATTTATTGCTGTGAAGGCACTTGCAATCAAGGCACCTCTCGAGCACGTATAAATGTGCACAACAGAGAAACATAAAAGAAATCTCAAAGAAAGGCACAAAATGAACAACTAGACCGCACTACTTGGATGGGTTTATTTTTACCCAACTAAAATCTTATTCTACTTAAATAAACAGACAAAACAAACCAGTTACAGCCCAGTAACCTACATATAGCTTGAAGACTACTGAAAAGAAGCAGAGGCAAAAGCAAAATAAATCACTCCTCTGCCCTAACAGATCCTACCTAATACTCTAATCCTTCTCTCAACCATCTTCCATTCTTCTCTTGTTTTTGTTTTGAATGTGTATGCCAGGCTTTTATTTACAAAAGATTTTGAGCTTAAATATATTCAACTGCAACTGCCTAGTTCCCAGCTGGAATACTACAGAGCCGAAATGCTGATTTAACTCATTAGGTACTGGATCACAGTCTGCCAAAGAGAGGTCCTTTCACCAGTAGAAGGGCTGTGTTGCTGAGAGCTACTAAGCTAACGTTTATCTTCTCATAGAATCATAGAGTAGTTTGAGTTGGAAGGGACCATTAAAGGTCATCTAGTTCAACCCCCTGCAATAAGCAGGGACATCTTCAACTAGATCAGATTACTCAGAGCCCCGTCCATTTCCAGGGATGGGGCACCCACCACATCTCTGGGCAACCTGGGCCAGTGTTTCACCATCCTCATTGTAAAAAAATTTCTTCCTTCTTAGTCTAAATCGTCCCTCTTTTGGTTTAAAACCATTACTCATTGTTCTATCGCTACGGTTCCTACTAAGAGATACATCCTCATCTTACTTATAAGCCCCCTTTATGTACTGAAAGGTGGCAATAAGGTCTCCCCAGTGCCTTCTCTTCCCCAGGGTGAACATCCCCAACTCTCTCAGCCTATCCTCATAGGAGGGGTGTTCTGTACTTCTACTCATTTTTGTGGCCCTCCTCTGGACCAACTCTAACAGGACCATGTTATTCCTGTACAGGGGACCCCTGAACTAGAGGCAGTACTCCAGGTGGCATCTCACCAGAGCAGAGTAGAGGAGAAATATAACCTCCCTCATCCTGGTGGCCACAAGTGGTGCAGGAGTAAAGCAGCTTTCTCACCTTGCAGCTTGATCTGGTGCTGATCTGTGGTGCTGGGGGATTATGTCAGGGTGAGTTCACTGGGCCTTTGCAACACCTTGAAGCTCAGAACTAATTTCTGGGGTGAAATCTGTTCCTTTGGTAATGTGGGGTTGTTGACACCTTTGCAGTCACAGAAAGCAAGAAAGAGTTTGGACTTCCTATCTGAATTTTAGACATCTCTAGTTGTAGAAGGAATATTTAAAACACTTATTATACTGTGTATTTTTTTGGTGTCTGATTGATACTTTTTTTTGATGCTCTTAATTTCCTTTGTCTGTTCCATTCCCTCCACTGCAGCCTGAGGGACCTGTATTGTGTTTTCAGGAGAGGCCGTCTCCTCCTGTGTGGAATCATGTTCTGCCTTAAATAGGAGATATTCATGAAAGGAAACACCCAAAGGTTACTGAGAAGCTTCAGCAAACCTCATGCAGCTTCCTTGGTATTGGAATTAGCACAATGACTAAGTAAAATATGCTAAGTAACTGTGTAACTGAATGCCCTAGATTTTCCACTAGATTAACAGCCAGGGTGTGACAAGTAGACATGTATCCCAAAGACAGTGGAGTCAGTATCTCTAAAAGTTTCTATTAGACTTTGCCTTCACAGAATAGCAGACATTTCACTAGAATACACTTCAAAAAAAAAAAAAAAAGGTTATCTTTTTGTTTTGTTTTGTTTTGTTTTGCAAACTGATACTCAACACTCGGTTGAGAAGATCAATAAGAAGAAAAAGTTCCCCATAACTCCTTGTGGGACAAAACCTTCACAGTTAACAGAAAAGACACTGAGCATGGATGCTGATAATTAGAAGCCTGAACAAGTACAGCAGGAGATAATAAGCCAACCTGCTACATGCAGGGTGTGTTTAATATTAATAGCCTCTGTGAGTCTGCACATGCACCAGTGCATGATGCTGGAACAAAGCACTTCACATACCCTTAGCAAAGGTAAAGCTTTGGGAACTTGCTTCAAAAGAGCCTGTTGTTAAGAGTGTATCGCTCAGAAGTAGTACAAAACTTTTTGTTATTCAGCTTTTGTGTGTGCTGTTTTCTTTGTCTTTGTGGTTGTCACATTAATATTGTTTTTCTATAGTCCTTAACCTCTTTTGATCTTTCCTGATGCCCTTGGAGGCAGCAGCCAGCCAGGACTTGGGTAGAAGGCTCCCATAGCAAGGGCTCAGACTGATTTGTGCCTTCTGGTAACCTCCTGGTCTGAACACTGCCCACTCTCCCACACGTGAAACAGATCTTGGGGCCTTCTGTTAAAGCTAAACTCTACAGAAAGACTAGCACACAGTTTGTTTAATTAACATTTGCATGTAAAACCAATTTGTTGGTAGGGTTGTTTTATTTTACCTGACCAAGGTATATTCCAGTTGATGCATGCTGTAATTTAGAGGCACTTAGAAGCCTTACTTTGGGATTTGATCTATTCTCTTTTTTAGTCTGTCCTCTTAAAGTTTAATAGTGGAGAAACAACCATTGTTTAACGTATCTGCAAACTGTCAGGACTTATCAGTCAGAAAAATGCTCGCCTTGCCTCTGGTGTTCTGGTTCTTGAATCGACTTTGGTGTCAGGTGAGTTAGTGGCTATGTACCAACCTAAGATTTCCTGAGAAGGAATTCTATCTTGTCTGTTGTGATTCCTTTGTATTTTTTCTTTATTTTCTTATTTTTTTTAAATTTTCTTGATAGAAGATGTAGAAAAGAAGTTTCAGTGATTTCTATGCAAAATTTCCATCTTAATGGTGCTTTGGGACATTTTTCTTATTGGGATTAGGAAATACAGACGAGTCAGTTACTTTTCCTTAATGATCAATTTAAAAATATTTCACGAGTGGCAAAGAAATACTAATTTTGACATAAAATCTATTTTGCACAGAAAAGACACAATCTTCTGAATTAAAAGTTCAGTTCA
This sequence comes from Nycticryphes semicollaris, assembly GCA_013400055.1. Classification (NCBI taxonomy): domain Eukaryota; kingdom Metazoa; phylum Chordata; class Aves; order Charadriiformes; family Rostratulidae; genus Nycticryphes; species Nycticryphes semicollaris. Next base: position 789,613 of record VXBJ01007800.1, read on the forward strand.
GCATTTCTTAATTGCTCCTACATGATCTCCTTACCTCTAAAACGATCAGAACATAAAGGTTATATTTGTGATTAAGATCTTCTAAATCTATTTAAAAATGCACACTGAGGACAGGGAGTGTTGACATAAATAGAGGTCAATGTAATTGGTGTATACGTAGAAAGACTAGTTATTCTTGTTTCTATTTAAGCTATTCATTTTTACTATGAAGGGCTTTTGTTGTGGATTGTGAGAAAACATTAAAATATATTTTTTTATTGAATTAGTTTTGACAAAGGGTCTTTCATTGCAATCTTACTTGCATTCGATACTCATCTCTCGGTGTCAACTGGGTGTTGCAAATAAATCTCTTATTAACACTGGTATTTGAGTAAAGCTCTGCAGAAGCAGTTTCAGCAGATGGAGCTAGCGTGCTTCAGATCTCTGACAGCTCTGCCTACCGTGAAAAAAAGATGAGCCCAGAAGTATACAGGACTGTGGTTAGGGATATGTCAGGGTCAGTGGTGAAGATTTTCTGTTGGCTTAGTGGAAAAGTAGCAGACATAAGTGGGAATTAAGTATCCTTTGCCAAGCACTGGTGGGTAAGGGGAGTGCAGCTGTACGATTCAGATAACGGTGATGTACCTTAACATGGAAAAGAACCTGAGAAACATATTAGGTATTGCAGTTTTCTCCAAAGTTTTTATGGCATCTTGCTTTTTTGCACTATTACTCTCACACTGTAATGCACTGTGCTCATAAAGTGTCATTAATGTGTGACTGTTTGTTTAGGTCTTATGGAACATGTTGTTCACCCTGGACTACAGTAAGCAAGGAGATGCCTCCATAGGGCTGCAGCAAATTTATTCAAGCCTGCACTGACCTGAAAAATGTAATTCAATTGACAGGGCCCTTCTGTGACAAGGGCCTTGTCTAGCCATTGACATTTACTGACATTTTAATGTGGGAAGATGCTAACAGCACTGAGGTCAAAAATTTGGGAGAAAAGGACAGGTTCTTGGACATAATACACAGGCCCCATTTTGAAACATGTCAAGCTACGTGACTGCCTCTGCCACTGCTTCCTGTGCAGAAGACCATGAGCCACGATGAGGAGATGAGGAGCATATGTGAGGGAGACAGAGACCTTGTACCTACACTAGCAGACCTGCCCTTACCATTCAATCGTGCTGGGTTCAGTTCTCAGGTTCAGTGGTTATCCTTCAGTGTACAAAGGTGGGATCTTCTTGTAAAACCTTGTGTCAGTACAATGATGGAGACTAACAGGAGACAAAAGAAAATGTTCAGAGCTGTTAGCCAGTTGTTGCAGTCACCTGGCCCTGAGTAGACCACCTGAGTCACTTCAGATTCAATTTGCATATCCATATGCCCAGGCAGGGAAAGAAGGCAAGAAAGAAGAATAATTCAGAAAACTTTCCAGTCTTCACCAAACTGCAGGATTTTTTGTTTGTGACATTAACTTTCTAATAGCAAACCATGTAGATGCTGGTGGCAGCAAATGGCTGGACTTTATCATCAATGAGGGGCAAGGGTTCACCCTGTTCATGCTTCTGGCAACTTTATTCCAGTGTGGTCAGAAGTGGAGAGTTATGTGCTATTTCAGAAGTTTATATGCGGTACCAGTGCTATCAGGTTGTACCTTCTCTGCAGTTCTTCAGTTCTTATGTTGTGATTTAGTGTAACACATTATAAAATCAGTGTGTGAAAGTTTCAAAGCCATCATTGGTCATTGTTACAGCAGCATAACACTGACAGCAACTGATGGAAAGAGAGGTTTTATTGCTGTACTGTTCTCTCCTTCTTGCCCACTTAGGCCTTCAGCTTCTGTACTTTAGTAACTCCATACACTACTGAACAAAGTTTCAGTGGGTATAAGGTAAGACATTCCTTTGTTATCTGCATGTCTGATACTGAAAGAACAATTTTACTGTACTGTAAATTGCCTGCTACAGCAATAAACTAAGCCATGATTTTGCATCTGCGTATATAAAATTGATGTTCTGGTTTTGAATTCACATAGTTTTGATTTCATGATGTAATTTGCATTTAGTTGACTCCTGTGCAAACTGTCATCTGTTGTTAGCATTTCAAGACTTTGTTCCATAAGTCTGTAAGATCTTGCTAATCCTGTACCCTTACTGGGGGTTACTGCTCTCAGATGCCAGGAATATAATATAAAAACACAGGCAAAAGATTTTGCCATATATTAGAATCTCCTTGGGGCTTTCATGTGTTTGGTATTAGTTACCTGGAATGTAATTTCCCCAAAAGGAGAGAACACTACAAAGTGTTGGTTGATTTTCCTTGTTATAATGAGTGCAGTTCAATAATAACAATAAACCTTGACTGGAAACCCAGAGATTTGGCATTTGTCTCAGGTCTCTGATAGAATTTATGAATCACTAGTGCTTGTATCACTTATGGTCTCAGTCTCTAGAACAGTACTTGTGCTCTTCTGTTTTTATAAATTCTTGAAATCAACGGATGAAAAGTTTATGAAAGTTGGGTGTAATACTGTAGCATTGCTTACAGTTTCCTTGAGCAAGGAAGCTCATTCTTCAAGCCATGAATGACTTGCCTATGTGGAAAGCTGGTGCACAATAAATTTCAGTGTGAATTTACAGTGTGTGATTTACTCTGCACTGGCTCCAGGTGAGGGCATTCCCAACATAACTATCCATCTCTCCTAGAGTAGATGTCCCCAGGCTTCTGCACTGCCAATGGAGAGTCTCTTGCAAAGGGAAATTCAGAGCATATAAATTAGACATGTGCTGTGATCTCCACTCCAGAGAAACCTCCCTCTCTCTCTCTCTCTCCACATGGTGACTATGAAGAGACTCTAGGGAGATCAGCTTCCACTTTGAGTGACGTGATGCTTTCCCTCTCACCTGGTTTACTTCTTACCACTGCCTGGGAGACAAATTCTTCCACATTTAGTTTAGACTTAATTGTATATATTCTGAGGGATATACTCATGGGGTCCAGGCTCCCTCTACAACCAGCAGAAAAAAAGTTAAATTTATTTAGATATTGGTTCATAGCAGGAGACTGACAGAAGTACAGCAGAGATGCCTCTGCTCCTCTCTCCCTCATTCCCTGTTAGAAGTGGTAGCATACTATCCTCCCAAACAAAAGTTAACCTTTGTGATAAGATAATAAGGAGGTGGCATGAAGGAACTCATAATTTACACCCTCTCTAATTCACAATGCTTACTACCTTCTCTGTATTGCCAAGCCAAAGGAATATATAGGTTAATAAAAAGGCTGTCTGTATAGAAGCTCCCAGGAAGTGAATCAGTCGCAAAGACTCCACATCCACACCTACGAGTTGCTACTACTCCAGGTATTGCCAGTGGAATGCTTAAATAAGCAATGTATAGTATTATTTTCCCAGTAGTAACACTTAATGAAACTGTGAGTACTTTTGGATCTTTACTACTGTGAAACTAGGTACTGTGCATTTACAATTGATATGACTATTGCAACAAAATATCGTTATCTTGCTGATGCCATGGTTTTAAACCCATGTGACTTGTCAAAACTGCATTATGTGGAAAAATAACTTTAAAGGAAAAGGGGTCATATAGCATGGCCAACAACAGCACAAGAGACAGAGCTGTGCAAGGACTAGCATAGGAATTGCAGACTTTGCTAATAGATGCTTTCTGTCAGGTTCTTGGCAGGAAACAGATAGAAAAGCTGTAAATCTATTGCAAAGACAAGTAGAGATGCTGTCTTTCTGAACGCCAGATGAGATCTGACTACTTACAGCAGAGATCTGGGCTGGCAAAGAAATCTCACTCTCTTGACAATGTTGGTAAAGCACTCATCAAGGACTGGAGTACCAAAGGAGCCACACAAAGGGAAAGATCTTCTATATTGCATCACAGAATCACAGAATCACAGAATATCAGGGATTGGAAGGGACCTTGAAAGATCTTCTAGTCCAACCCCCCTGCCAGAGCAGGAACACCTAGATCAGGTCACACAGGAACGTATCCAGGCAGGTTTTGAATATCTCCAGAGAAGGAGACTCCACAACCTCTCTGGGCAGCCCCTTCCAGTGTTTGGTCACCATCACTGTGAAATTTTTCCTCATATTTAAGTGGAACCTCTTATGTTCCAGCTTGTACCCATTGCCCCTTGTCCTGTCATTGCCTGTCACTGAGAAGAGCCTGGCTCCATCCTCCTGACAATCACCCTTTATATATTTATACACATTAATGAGGTCACCCCTCAGTCTCCTCCAAGCTAAAGAGACCCAGCTCCCCCAGTCTTTCATCATATGGGAGATGCTCCACTCCCTTCATCATCTTTGTGGCTCATAGAGTTAAAGAATACATCACTTAACGATTATTGAACAAAATTTAGAACACCGTGCACCAACATTTTCCTCTGAATTATCTCTGCACACAAGTACATGAACAACCACACTGATGAAAGAGCTCTTAAATATTTCTGTAAAATAACATGAAAGAGATTCACGGTAACTGGAGAAGGCTTTCTAGAACCATTTTGTTGGAGGGAAAAAAGAAAAGGGGAGTGAGAAGTTTAGTTGTTGAAATTGTTTTGGTTTTCCTGTAATAAAGAACCTTCTCTTAACTTCTTCAAGTGCTCCAAGAAGTTTGAATGACAAAGGGTGGTTGTTACAATGTGAAAGGATCCTTTTCTGTTCGTGTATTCAAGGATCTAGAACAGTAGGATTTCAGTGTTAAGTAGATTTGTTAATCTAAGCCATTATTAATAATGGAACTGAGAGATCAGTCTGTAGCAAGATAAATCATCTCAGTCAAAAAAAAAACCCCAAACCAACCCTAAATTCTATGGGCTGTTTCTTTTGAAGTTAGCTGAAAACTTTTCTGCAGTAATATTCAAACCTCTTCTCCCTCAGTGTGGATGCTTGCTTTTTTTTTTTTTTTAAATTTGCATACACTAGATTTCTTATCATTCTCCCCTTATCTTCACTGATGTGAAAACAGGCAGGAGAAATGCTTTTTAACTTTTTCCTTTTGTACATATCACAACTGTGTGTGAAACACATGGAGAGTGTCCTATGCAATGTATTTCATCTGTATTCTTTCATCTGGATGATTATGTCTTGTTTAAAACTCAGGAGTTTTGTAAATGTCATAGGAGTTTGAGTCTTTTTTGCATTTTTTTTTCTTTTCTTCTGGAATTAATTTTCAGTTACATACTATTTTATCTGGAGATTTATGTGGGTTAGCACACATATACACACATACTTTTTTCTTATTTCAAGTCTTAATGAAACACAGCTCTCAAGACCTGTGACCCATTAAACCTTTATATGATACATGGTCAAATTATATGATAAGCCACTCTATGATATGTGGTCAAAAATGACATTTTTCTTTTTGTCCACCCTTAATGGAATCAAATCATAGATCACAGAAAGCCTGGGGTTCAAAGAGACCTCTGGAGGCCATCTGGTTCAAACCCTCTTGTTCAAGCATGGTCACCTAAACCAAGCTGCCCAAGACTGTGTCCAGCTGATATTTGAATCTCTCCAAAGGTGGAAACTCTATGACCATCCTGGGCAACCTGTGCCAACATTCATTCATGCCCCTCAATGAAAAAGTGTTTCCTGATGTTCAGAGGGAACCTCCTGTGTTTTGGTTTGTGTCTGTTGTCTCATGTCCTGTCACCAAGCACCATTGAAAAGAGCCTGGCTCCATCCTCTTTGCACCCTCCCTTCAGGTATTTATATACGTTGGTAAGATTCCCCTTTCACCTTCTCTTTGCTAAGCTTAATGGTGATTTTTTTTAAGTACACATTTGAAAGTAAGGCACCAGGCATGCTGTTAAATAAGCCAGAGCTGAAGAAAAGGTTTTGAACATTGCACTATGAACACATGCACTGTTTAGCTGTTAACATGGTGCATAACTTTCTCGTAGCTTACTAAATCCTCCAGACAATATCTGAGTAAAGCTTAAGACACTTCATACCAAGGACTGTTCCCCAAAAGGCAGGATGGATGAGACTATAGCAGCTTTGGCTCCCTCCCCTCTCTGCAATTCCCCAGGTCTGTGTCAGGAGGATTTGTATACCCTCAGACACCCCTCATGTTCTGCTCTAGGGCTATTGCACATATCTTCAGTCTCGTATTGTGAAAGCTCCTCTGTAGTTGTAGGGACCTATGTAATGTACAGAAACTCAACATCCCTCCCTCTCAGGTCAGTTTTGCAGGACAGAGATTGAGTCTGCCTTATAAGACTGCCCAAGTAGGCTGGGAGTCCAGAAAAAAAAATGCTTCTTACATAGAAATTCAGGGCCATCTTTGCTGCCTGATGTTTCGGGAAGTCAACCTTGCAAAAATTTCACACTGTTTAGAAGGTATCAGCAATTATGTTGAAAAGCATGTTCAACAGGAGACAAGAAAGCATGTTAAACTTTCCGTAGCACAGAAGAATGTACTGGAGACAGGAATGCTGTTTTCATCTGTGGAGTGACAGAAAAAGTCTCAGAGGCCCTTGTTGCTCTTTAGAGTCTCAAAGACGGCGTTGATTAAAAAAATAACTATTCTGAGTGCCACACTATTGATGAAAACAACACATGGAAAGCTCATCTCTCACTTGTGTCGCAACAGATGGTGCCTCCTTTATGATGTTGGAGAGAAGGGAGTGTTGCAGCACTTATGAACAACAAAAGTTGTAGTCTGGAGATGAAGACACTGTTTTATTAATTAGCAAACTCTTATTGCACACCTCCTTAAAATGGAGCATGCCATAAACATTGATGTTAAATGTATGAAAGTCTCCATATCCAAAAGTTTAGTCCTCTGTGGATGACCATGAGGCTGAATTTAGAGCTGACGTGCATTCACAGCCATTCAGTGATTACTAGCACAGACATAAAGCACATTTGAGTTGTTTTTTTTTTTTTTGTTTTGTGGGAGGACATAGATGTATTTCTGCTCAAGAGGAATAAGGCTAAAGTTATCTGTGAGACACTGGCTGGGACTGCATGAGCTGTTTCAGCTTTTTTCATGTCTCAGTGAAGAGAGTCAAAAGCTGAGCAGTGGCAGAAATTCCCATCTGTCCTAACTGAGTCTATGAAATCTTTGAAGGAAAATCTCAAAGAATTGCAGAAACATCAGAAGCATAATGACACTGCCAGGTTGCAGCAAGGGAGGAACTAGTGGAGAAAAAACTTTTTCCTTCAGGATCTGAGAACCAGCCATGGTCTTTATCCAAGTCCTTAGAGAGCTTTTCTAGGCACAGTTTCTAGATCTACATGCAGATATTTGTTTCTTTCTCCTGTGACTCAAGAAGTGCTCCAGAAGTTGTGCAGATACATCTCTTTGATTTGAAGTGGACTGTGAAAGAAAAGATAACATAATACAAATGATGTGTGGCTGTTTCCTACAAAAACTTAAATTATGAGCCTTCCTAGTGATTACGGGTACTGAGATTATGCTTTCTCTTTGAAACATACCCAGATGTAAACAAATATTCTTAAATGCAAATATTAATAAATTTACTTTGTGATCATGGCAGACCAATGACCACTTCAGATCAGTCCTCTTTGTTATATCAAGTTTTAATCCCATGTCACTGCTAATGATCAGCAACAGAATTTTGCTGTGTAAGTCCCAGCAATCATAAATTTAATACTGACACTGAATTCCCCATATGAAACTTTGTGTATGCATCATAGTATATCTGTGAAATTTTCTGAAGTCTTGTATTGCAGGTGGGATATTTTTCCGTGACTTGGAGCCTGGGAAGCCTTTCAGTAGCTTTTATTCTTCTGAATAAACTTGAGGGAGGAACACTTGAAACAAATGCTTCCAAGATAACATTCAGATTTTATATACGATCAGTTCTGAATCCTTCCTCTTTTTTTGATTAGCCCACATAAGTAAAAAAAAAAAAAGAATCCCATTAACAGAGAGTGAGAAATCATCAGGAGTTCACCTCTTCTTCCTCTGGAAACTATTTCTCTCAGCAGTGATTCGGCAATTGATTACCCATGAGAAGGACAAAGTAGTGTATATCAAAATAGGAAAAACCTGTCAGAATTTCCCTAACAGCATCCTGGAGGTAAACCCTGTGATTTTTAGTCCACAGAGTTACTGGGTTTCTAGAAAGACTCTACTGAGAACAAAAATTAATGACTGCTACAAAGAGCACCACTTCTAGACACAAATTAGTACAGCTGGTCCTACAAAAGTATAGTATGTGTTATTCAGTATTACTGCCACTTTATTGATTAATTATCTCCATGTACAAGCAGAAAATTGTACCAATAACTTCTTGTTTCATAACAGGATCTGATAGCGATTAACTGAACAATCTCTGAATTTACTAGACTGTATTAGAAAATGTTTCAGTCCTCTTCCCACTTTTATTACTAATCCTGGTATGGAGTGCAGGACTTCCTGAAATCACCTATTTCAAATTTGGAGAGTTGTCTACATAGCAATTTTTACCAGCTCCGTCTATCGCCTCTCCTCCATCTGCATGCAGAGAAAAGGCCATTGCTTGAGAAAAAAAAAATCCCTTTATTTTCTGAGATAATACATTAAGAAACTTGTCCTTTCTCTTCCACCATTCAGTGCTGCTCTTTGTTTACATGTCACTTCCCTCTTCTTCTGTCAATGGGGACCGACAGTTCTCTGGCTAGCTTCTTATCTGGAGTTCAAGGAGCTTTTTAGCTTGCTTGCCACAGTTTCAGTTGGCTCAGTTGGGATATATCCATCTTTCTTTCATCTTTTCAGAACTGCTGGCTTCATGGTTTATTTCCTTTAGCCAGCAGAGCTGTTGTGGTGGACTGCTGTCTGTGCCTTCTGCTGTTTGTTGCTGTGGCTGTTTTCAGTTTGATAGTACAGTTACAGTCTGGGGGCAGGGGATTGTACAGTAACTGTTTGCCTTCCTAAAATTATCTTTCCACCTTGCTGTTTCATTTTGCTTTACAGTTAGGGAAGGTATAAAGCAGATAGATAGTTCTGAATTTTGCAGATTCTGCAAACTTCAGGCTCCTTAATGGCAAAGAAAATTCATTGGCTGTAAAGGCAGCCTCTGGAAGGTTGTGTCAGGCAAGCTGAAGTGTGCAGGTCGGGGAGAGCAGATAGCATTTTATGTCTGAGACATCTTTTTACCCGTCACCCCAATAGTCATGACAGAACACGAGTTTTTCCTTATGTACAAATGTGTCTGTATGTGTATGTATGGAGATATAATATTTGCATACCATGCATATATATATGTGTGTGTGTGTATTTCTAGTTTATTCAGATATTTTACCCACAGATTCAAGACTAGATCCCTTTGCCAGTTGATAGACAGACAGCTAGAGGCTTTTGGGTTAAGGATTCGAGCAATTCACCACTTATGTTTGTTCTGTAAAGAGCATAATGAATCTCGATTGTGCCTCCACCCTGGAAAATACTAAAAACAATGACGACTCTAAGTCAAATACATCCAGTAGTCCTTCATAAAAAAGAAATTAACAATGGAACAAGTCCAAGTTGTGATGATAGTTTTGGCTCTAGGAAATGGCTTTACAGGAGTTTATAACAAATATATATATGTATCTCTGAAGAATGAGTCCTCAGAACATATTTCTTTAGGGAAAACTCCCTAAGGAGTTTTTTTAAAAGACAGTTTATTTTTTTATTTTCAGTTTGTTCTTTTTTGTGTATGTTTTGTTGTTGGGTTGGTTTTTTTTTTTATTTTTCTGTCAGAAATGGCATCTCTTCTTTCTTGTCTTGTCATCCTAAAATGATGACGGCTTTTGAAGACTGATTTTTTTCTCACAAGTGGGAAGAACAAGCAGGTAGCACTTAAAACTGCAGTATGCGGTACCTGTTGTTTTGTGTGAATGTGGCTGCAGGGCCCAGAGCATCTCTGGATTGAAGAGACAACTAATTAAAGTACACAGCAAGTTCCAGCTCCCCTGCCTTAGAGTAACGTACCTTTAGAGTAAACAGTGTATTTGCTAAAAACAACCTGTTACTGCTTTACTGGAGTTCGTGGCATACTGAAACAAAAGCTAGAGGGTAAGTGGAATGAATTAGCACCTGTTTGGTCCTTGGATATCACAAGTTTACATACTTTTGGAGAATAACAGGGAATAACGTCCCTGCACGATTTTGCCTGAGTACCTGTTGTGCTGGCAAATTAAAGGAGGTGAGCTCCAGGTTTCTAAGGGCTACTCCTGTTTCACAAAGTTCTTGTCAGGAAATTTGCCACTGTCATATGTATCTCAGCTTAGGTCCAAACAAACCTTGTGAGACACTGGAACAAAATCAGAGGTCCATGGGAGCAAAGGGGTGATTAATGTTCTAATGCCAAATATTCACACCTGTCACTGAATCAAATGTCTTATAAGGAGAAGATTAGCTGTCCCACTGGAACATTTACTCTTGCTGAAGCAAATAGAAAAATTCAGTAATTAAATGCAAAAGAGTAATAAGACTGAAACCAAACAAAACCACCAAACTAAGATACCTAGAAAAGTCAAGTTAAAATATATTGAACTGTTTTTCATAAGTTTCTACAAGGTAAGCATGTACCTTGTTATTTTATACACAGACACGTCTTCCCGCCCTCCCCTCGCCCCAATCTGCCTTCCTCTGTGGGGCCGGGTAAATGGTTATATGTGTAGCAAGATTCAGTATCTTGCTTTTCACTCTTTTCTGGGATCAAGGAGATTACCAGCTCCTTCACAAGTCAAAATCAAGTTCTTATCTTTCATGGTAATTAATACCTGACTAATTTTTTTTTTCCTCATCTGTTTTCTTTGCTAATCTCAAGATGAGTATTTTGTCATTTACATAATCTCTATATGGAGAATCATATAGAGACTTTTAAGAGTCTGTATAGAAACATTAAAATGTTTTGAAAATTAGAGCAAGAGATAGAAATCTGGATAGAAATCACATTTGAATATTGGGTGTTGAAACTCGTAAGAGGTGAAGTAAACAAGCAGCTTTCTCTCTGGCTGAAATCAGGACCAGGCTATCTACAGCTGCAGAGTGGTGATGAGGTGCTCTCCCCTGTTACAACCCATGCTCTGTGAGGTGCTTGGGTCACAGACTACTTAAACTCTACCATTTCCCTGTGGAAAATACAGGCCTTCACTGCCTATCATCTTAGTTACGTTCTCAACAATGGCATCAGTAACCCCTCTACAATGACTGGTGTCACCTACTAATCCCTATCCCATTCTCTTCCATGATTTTCAGTCTCAAGCATTCAGGTTAATTCATAAACATTCATTAACCAGGTTAATAATGTATCAGAATAGTTAAATAAAGATGAATAAGAACAGGGAGGGTTTGAAATACTAAGTTTGGGAGCACTCTTTATTTCCTTTCAGTACTGATATATTTGGGTTTCATGTTTTATCCCCAGAATGAAGAAAATTTTCTTCATATTTCACGTAAACTGAAATTATAAGTAATACAATTCTGATATCTGGGAGGAATACCTATGATGAGACTCACTGAAGAGATGGATATATTTGAGTTAATGTGATAAGAGTAAAGCAGAAGAAACCATTATGCAGCTCACAAATATTATTTTTGTTGGAAGGGGTTGCTGTTATTTTGGTGCTTGCCTTAAATGTGGTAGAAAGGTTGGAATAAAGTAGTAGGGTAAAAGCAGGTAATAGAAATAAATTAAGTTATTTAATGTTTTATACCTCTGCATTAGAGTTTCCTGTAGGGCTTATCACTATAATGCCTAAGCATTTCCTCAGTAATTTAGATCTGCACTGTGGAGGCGTTAATGCACTTCGATAGAATCATCTGCTCTTCTTCTTTTCCCAGTAGACAGCCAATGCTCAGAATGCCTCCTCTCTTCATTTTTCTTCCTTGCTAAATCTTTCTCATGCTGTTTATAGTGGGAAAGTTATCTTGGTTTTTCTTGCAAAATACAATTTTGCATGCATTCTGACAGTGGTCAGAAAATTCATAGAATTGTAGAATTATAAAATAGTTTAGGTTGGAAGTGACCTTAAAGATTATCAAGTTCCAACTCCCCTGCCATGGGCAGGGACACCTCCCACTAGAGCAGTTTGCTCAAAGCTCTGTCCAACCTGGCCTTGTACACTTCCAGGGATGCATCTCTGGGCAACCTGTTCTGGTGTATCACCACCCTCACAATAAAATCCTATTATCTAATCTAAATCTCCCCTCTTTCAGTTTAAAACCATTATCCCTTGTCCTATAACTACAATCCCTGATAAAGAGTTACAGATTTGCACAGAATCACAGTATTATAGGGGTTGGAAGGGATGTTTGGAGTTCATCTAGTCCAACCACCCTGCCTAGAGCAGGTTGCAAGGAATGCATCCCGGCAGATCTTGACTCCACCACCTCTCTGGCAGCTTGTTCCAGTGCTCTGCCACCCTCAGAGTAAAGTTCTTCCTCATGTTTAGATGGAACTTTCAGTGTTCAAGTTTGTGTTCTTGTTCTATCGCCAGGTACCACTGAAAAAAGACTGTCTCCATCCTCTTGACACCCACCTTTTAAGTATTTTTTAAACATTGATCAGACCCCCCTAGGTCTTCTCTTCTCCAGACTAAAACCCAAGACCCTCAGCTTTTCCTCAAAAGAGAGATCTTCTAAGCCCCTAATCATCTTTGTAGTTCTTTGCTGTACCTTCTCTAGCACCTCCATTTTCCTGCAGGCCCCCTTTAGGTACTGAAAGGCCTCTGTAAGGTCTTCCCAGAACCTTCTCTTCTCCAGGCTGAACAACCCCAGCTCTCTCAGCTGAAAGCTGATCACATTACTACCCATTGTAACTTGGAATGTGTTCTTTTCTGGCCTTAATGCCCTTCATCCTTTGTGAACTGCCTAGCTGCAGCATGGCCAGCCATGGCTAGCCATGGCCAGAGATGCATTCACTTGGGGTCCCAGGTGACTTCTAAGAGTAGAACTTAGGTTCTTGAAAAAGTAACAAAACCACCCTGGAACTGAGAGAAATGGAACACAAGCATCACGTGTTTACAGTAACAACACTGCTGAGGAGGCAGCACTCGGCAGCTGGCAAAAGCTTCTCAAATCTCTGGAGCAGTGGCTTTCAGTAAAACTATGTGGAATAATGCAAGATAAGGCTAATGCTGCCAGATCCGCCTCAGTGAGTTATTTCATTTGCTTTAATACAAGCCATGTGTATGAATTGTTATTTTAGTACCTAGAAAGGCTGCAATAGGAGACTCGGTGCTTAATTGCCATCGAAGTGCAACACTTCTGAAAATCTCATGAGGCATCTGTCTACCTCTCCTAATCCCTAATTATTCCTGTGTATACTCTTATTAAAAGGCTATGGTTTGTCAGTAGTCCATTATTCTGCTCATTCTAATATAGCAGTCTTTAGTCTGTCAAGATTACTGTCCAGGAATGACATTTCCTGCAGTTAGTACTGTTCCTAAATAGTAATAGTATTGGCAGAGTATTGTTTGGGAGACATGTACACGTGCATTTCTTTCTTCAGCTTTTTTACATACTTGTTACAATTATAAACATTATTTGGCTGTACCTGCATTGCACCATATCTGTTTATAGTAGTCGCACTAAGACTCACTTTTTCAATAAGGTGTATGAAAAACTGCCAATGGGTATGTGGTAATATATATTTTCCCATTATGGTAGGATGTGTAAAATGTAGGTGTATTTGATTGCACTCCTTCTGCCTTTTGTGCCAACTTTCTTCTTGGGTCAAAAGTTCTCAAATTTTGACTAAATGAAACCTTAAGCTGAAACCATACTTGCTGTTATCCATATTCCTCTCAACCATAATGAAACTGAAGGGGTTTATACCTTTTCGGAATTTTCTTTTGGTTTGCTGAAGTATGACCCTATGGCTGACGCCACTTGCTTTTTAATTAGGAGCAACTCTGAGCAAGTGACACGTGTATACCTGTATTCATAGAGCTTCTAATGCAGTGGATGTTCATCTCTGGACATCAGAGACAATTATCTTTGGAACATGTGTCCATGTAAAGAATACTCAATACTGTTATTATGTATATATTGTGTGTTATCTGCTACAGTTTCTTCCTAAACAATCTTTCTTTCCATTTTTCTATTTCAAGAGCATTGTATTTAGATGGGTTTTTTTTTTATTCTTACTGAATCTAACAGAAATGCTGAAGCCGAAGGCAGTGTTGGGCTTTTGCAGGTTGTTAAACCATTATTCTGACTCTTTCCTTAGGTCATTTATTCTTGAAAATTCTGTCTTTTCTTCAAGATGTGCAGAGTGAGACTTGTTTAATGAAAAACATTAACTGGACGATTCTTAAAAACAACTGTTGGGGGGATGTTTTAAGAGCATGGCTTGCCTGGAGAGAATTTAATACAGCTCAGGAACATTTCAGAAGAAAGGTAAGTGTAATTTCTAGTCCCGACAGACATCATCAGCTTCATCTCTCTAGGTTTTGTTTTAAGGAGCCTAATTATTGACACATGTATAAGAAGGACATGCCTGTAATACCCTGACCATATTCTGCTACTGATCTGGGATAAAGGACCTGAAAATTCAGGATGACACTCTAATCCTGCCACCAGACCTAAAATCTGGTATATTCATCTCAATCCAGAGCTGTGAGAACTATCGTGGTTTCTTTTCACATCAGAAGCTGGTAGTGGAAGATGACACAGTTGAAAACAACACTGTTTGAATAGTATCTGTGCAGGTCCAGTAGTTACCTTCACGAGCTCTTCTGAAATCTGATTTTCTGCTCTGCAAAAAATACACGAGAATAACATATAATTTAAAAATTGCTTTACAGTAAGATTCCTTATTTCTGAGACATGGGCTAGCTGATACCTGTACCAGAAATCTTTGTATATGGAAAGCAGAAAACACCACTGGATTTGCTGGAGGATAAAACTTTAGTTTTAACAGTATTCAGTTTTTGCAAGAAGACACTAGAGATAAACTATGGGCATTTGTTGCTGTGCTAAGCAACACAATAAGTCCGAGTAGCTCAATTTCAGTCCACTAGAGGTCTGCGAAATCATTTCCCAGGAATGTTTTTAATCTTGTTTTGAAGCAACCTTGCTGAGTCTGATAAAGTTAAAATAAAATAAACTTTTGATCCAGTTCCTATTGTTCTCGGACAAAAGATTAGAGCAATACAGAGATCTATTTAATAGACAGGGCTTTGTAGCGGGGCTGACTATAAAACAGTTCTAGCTGATTCTTTATTCTTGGATCAGCGCAGGGAATTGCTCTAACTACCGACTGACTAATATTTTAGGTTAAAAAAATTGGTGGCTTTCCTTAAAAATGGTCATTTTTTCTATCAGGAAGAGAGTACCATGTGGTGCAAAGAGTTCATTAGCATGAAATACCCACCCCATGGTGGTTCTTCATAGTGCTAAATTTACTTAAGTGGAAAAGGAGCCAAGATCCATAGCCTCATAAGGCTAATGAGGCCTTCCAGAGCACTGGAAGGACACAGGTGGTTATCTATTAGCATCTAGCTCAGACTGTTTGATATGCTTTCAAATCACTTGTTAAGCCTCAAAGCTTAAGGTTCCAAATATATCTGGGGTAATAGTTTTATTATTTTCATTTTTTTCTGGTATGCTAACTCATTTCCTTTACTTTCTGTCCTAATTACAGTTAGATTAGAGTTTAATTTATCCTTAATTTTATGCTGCATGTGTAGTTAGTTCAACTTGGCACATAAAACCAGATGAAATAATACTCTAAAAGGCATTAGTAAATTTGTGATTTTCATAATAAAACTAGTGCCTGGTGTTAGCATTCAAGAGTAGGAGCACAGCATTACAACTACTAAGATAATTGTGGCTATTCAGAAAGATTCAGGTAGGCTCCATACATCCTAATCTTTAATCCCAGTTGCTGCAGTTCAAAGACAGTGACTGTTGAAAGCATGAGCTGTAGTAAAAATGATGGTATTCAAAACTGCCTGAATTAATTTGAATGTATTATTTTCATCTCCGCTCAGGATTCAATATGTCACTTGGTTTCAGTTAAATTCTTTGTGTTTGGTTTATATTCAGTATGTGGTTCATTTGTGCATCACTAAAGAGTGCTACTGCGCAATGATTTTTATGTGCCTTGAAAAATAATTAAGGTAAAGCTGAATATCATTGATAAATGGAGGCTACTTATCAGTATTTAGCATATAGGGAAATATGAAAGGCAATAATGCAGTTTGTCTGAAGCAATTAGTTGTCTAAATTAGAGATAAAGGATTGAGGATGAGACATTTAAAGAACCAAACAGAATAAATATATTGAATGTTCAAAAGTACAGACATGACACTTTCAAGTTGGTAGTGCCTTTTAAAATGATGGATGTCTTTGTACTTTCCATGGACAAACACAAAGTGCAGTTATTAAATGATGCCTAGGTGTGATATACATAATCACCTTGGAAAGTTGATAGGAAAATATGCAATACATTTGAGTCTTGAAGCATACTCACTGTGGCATGTTCCCACTAAAATGAATGGAGAACACTGGCATAATGAAGTGATGGAGAGCCAAATCTTCCACTCGAAGAGACAGAAAATAGTTAGCATGCTAAACAGCTTACAGCAATGTTATGTTATTTTTGTCATTTAAAATACATTGTACTTCCTGCTGGAGTAGAGTGCACTTCAGCTGTCAGGAGCCTGAGATACTGGGCTTTTTGGAGGACTGCAGGATAAAGTCTGACCACTGACTAATGCTAGGCTCTGACCTTTGGTCTGGATGCAAGTAACAGCAAATATCAAATGAGGCAGCAAACTACATGAAGTATCTCTGGGCATTGATGGCATTTAAACTATATATTCCCTTGTCCTTCTCTCCCATGTTTCCAAAGGTGATCCAACATAGCTGTAACATCATCTACAGATCCTCCAGTCCCCTGGAAGCCCAGGTTATCATCACCTGTACTGTAAACCAGAAAGAGCAGAAGAGGAGAAACTCCCAACAGAGCCTGAGTGTTTAGATGTTTGTAAGAAAACTCACATTTGATTTAGTGGGTGTTTCACAAGAGACAGAGAAGACATCAAGCTTTAAGGGGGTGTTCAACTACCTAGAGGCTATCTTCCTAAAAGAAACTCCAAGGTTACCAATAAAGAGTTCCTGCAGGGCAGGACATTTCTTCCTGGGCTTTAAGGTATATCAAGAGTTTCAGTATTTGGCTAACAAAATAAACACGACCTTGATATGAATAAAAGATACTGGTTTGTTACAAAGCTTGAGAAGCAAGTACAGGGGAATGACCCTGTTCTCCAAGGGGCAGAATCAATTATAAAACAAAGACCTTCACTGAAACAAGAATCCAACACATTTTCCTCATTTCTGTGAAACACAGGATGGTGTAGCCATCATCACTATCATCATGAATAGGCTGTGGTATGGTAATGAATTGAAAGTACCTTTGAAATAATTATTTATGTATAATTTTTACAGCAAAATATCAAAGGTATTGGGATGAATTTCTGAATTTATTTTATGGGCAATTTCACAGCCGTTCTCTCCTGTTGAGAATTTGATAATTGATATTGATTGTCTCTAAAGTGAGTGCAGGAATGTGTGTAATGGTATTGCTATGGTCTATTTGCTTTACATGCATTGTAGCTGAGAAAATAAATAAGAGTCCCCATGTTAACAATTATGTCACAGAGAAGATCACTTTTGCATTTCTGGACCATGGGAATATATTACTAAGCAGAAACGAGCCCTCATTGCAACATATAATGTGTCTACTGCTACTGAATGTCTGCTTTCAGACCCAGAGTGCAAGACCTCAGATGGAGC
Organism: Nycticryphes semicollaris; assembly: GCA_013400055.1. Classification (NCBI taxonomy): domain Eukaryota; kingdom Metazoa; phylum Chordata; class Aves; order Charadriiformes; family Rostratulidae; genus Nycticryphes; species Nycticryphes semicollaris. The sequence goes on from VXBJ01007800.1 coordinate 807,369, forward strand.
TATGCTAATCTGTGATTTTGAAAGGTGGAAAACCAAACTATAACAACTTGGCACTGTTTTTTAGCAGAAATCTTGACCCTCTTTTATAACAGGAAATAAACATGCAGTATTTAGTGTAGACCCACTGTATTGCACGCTATCAGTGTATTCTGGCTGACTGCTACAGCTATCAGACCATTGAAATGGAAGAGAATCTGAGCGAAGGGTTATTTTCTTCTGTCCTGAAAAGTACAGGATGTGAATGTCAGAAAAAGGTTAGGAGTAATAACCTCATGCCACTCTTTTCGCTGGTGCAGTGTGGAGATTTAATGTCAGCGAGCAGAAAGAAAGAGCAGATACACCCACATCCAGCAGCGCACTGTGGTTTGTGTGTGGAAGTTACAGCGGTTTTTAGCCGAGTGATGCTTTCGTGGGAATGTGGGCAGACCAGAGTCCTGAATTCACACTGCCTGTGTGCCATAAGCAGATGGGGCTTGCAACCAGAGCAGGAGCGTGCTCCTATCATATTGCATATGAAAATTCAGCACATTAGCTACAGCTAATGTGTTTTGTGTAAGTTGCTCTTCTTGCTCCTGGTTGTATTAGAAGGTGGAAAACTGAGAAGGAAATATTTTGAAGACTTTTTCCAAGGTTTTCTTAGATGGTGTTATTAACGTTTGCAACTCTGAGAAGTTTGATTATTTTTTTTGAACAGTTAGAGAACTGAAAACATTTTTGCAAGGAAGTATGCAGCATTGTCAGAGCCCAATGCTCTCTGACCAGTTTTTTTTTAGATATTCCATGCATGGTGGGTGTAATGTTTAATATCAAATTTACTTATCTGAAGATATTTGTTAATGCACAGGATTTCTGATTTAGTAGAGTGGTGCAAAATATCCTGAAAGCAAAATACAAATGTAAGTTACACTTATCAGAATATAGCAATTGTAATACACAGTTTAAGCCCAATAACAATGTGATTCCCATTACCAGTCTCTATAATGTGCTCAATACTGGGCATCCCCAGTCACCAGGAAGAATACATGAAATGAAGCCAGCTCAAGCCCATTGCTCTCTTCAAATTACTTTGGCTAGTTGTCTAGTTTATATCCTCTATGTTGGGCTGAGCCACTTATTCACTCCTATGTCCCCACGCTTCTCTGGCTAACTCAGGGAGACATTCACACTTTTTTAATAACTTGGGGAGAAACATTTACACGAGCAGTTGTTCCACTCAACTGCTGAGAGTTGTTTAGCTAAAACAAAGGCCACGCTCTGGTCCCCTTTGTGTTGAGATGAAGTCAGCTTCTTTGGAGCAGCTGTGGTCAGTCACAGCCTGCATGTTCCCTGAGCTTCACACACCACTCTTGCCCATCTAAGCCTTCTTCCGTTGTAGGGCTTTATTCTTCAGTCACATGTATGCCAAGCAATACTTTTTGTGTCTTCTTTCAAATACTAAAATTACATGATGCATTTTAAAACATGTACCAGGTACTACAGTGTACTCATGATAGTAGTGCAATTCTTCAGGTTCTTTAAATACCCTTGGCTTTTCTATACCTGCCTCTTTTCAGAGGATGAACATGGGTAGTATTCTAATTGAATGTCTGAACAAATTTCTGTTTATATTGATACAGGGCTCCCAATAGTCTACCTCTACTTGTGTCCTCAAAGAAACACCTATTTAACAAAGGCACATAGCAGCTCACTACTGTAATGATCCCTCAAGAGGAATTTAATTTTTAATTAAGCGAAGCAACATGTTTACTCTTGCTATATAGCTGATTAATCAGGGCTTTGTTAGCTATATAGAGGAAAGAGGCTAAATTAAATACACCTTTAATGAGATGATAGGGAATTGACCTTTGCTGTCTTCTGGAGGGCAATATATAAACACAACCACTGAGGGGATGGTTCTGCGAGGTTAGATAATATCCGTTAAAAGGCATCTTAAGTAGTGGCAGATTGGTGGTAGGAAAATTAACCCACATGACTCAAAGAGTTTCATGGAAATTTTTGAAGCTACCTCTAGATTATTAACAACCAGATCAGATAAATAATCTAGTGTAGCACAGTTTGCCCCTTCAGAAATCTTAAATGATCTTCGGATCCCCTGATGTCAAAGTCCTTAGAACATATGCTTTGTCAGAAGATCATTGTTATTTTCCTGAATATCTTAGTCAGGAATTTGGGCAATGAAGTAAAGTGACTTAATAGAAATAGCATTACAAGATTTCTGGTAAAATTTCATGGCAGAGAAGTTGGCAGCAAAACTATCAATTCGTTATGGAGGACAAAAATTTCATTCAAGATCTTAATCCATCCCTACTGCAGCATGACCTTTATGGCAGGGCTTAATTTGAACAGGTAACAACCATTATTTTGTCAGTAAAGCCCTTTTACTGGGGTAAACAGATCTGAGCACACATGTCTTGGCAAGTAAAACGCTACGGAATGAATTGACTCTACTAGTGTGCTGGTTAGTCAAACACAGGATGTATCTTGGCACATCATTACTGTGCCAGTAATAAAATTATAATCTGACGTGAGTTTTTGATCCCCTTTGTCTCTGAAAAAAACCTACTTTGTGGGATGACTATTACATATTATACTTTAATAAGGGATCATAATTTACGATATGAGGTTATATCTTTGATAACTTTAAAAGGATTCAGCTGCTAGTAAATAGAAAAATATGAATTTTATTCATTGAGAGAAAATTGTATCTGTGCTTTTATTGCTTGAAGAAAATATTGCATAAAAGCAATATTAATAGATTCTCCTCTACCATGCCATGAGTAAAAAGAATATTACTTCAGCCTTTACATTATCTTTTTCCACTCTGACCAATTTGATTAAATGGGTATGTGGTCCCTGTTCTCGGGACACCAAGGGGAATTAACCTCAGTGATTTTTTCAGGTGACTCTGCCCTCATTTATGCCTTAGGCACCACTCCAGGGATACAACTAAAAGGCAATTATCTAGACACTAGGGAAGAGAAATTAATGAATTGGAAATAAGTATTGAAATACAGCCTTTACTAACTAGTGTACACATTTACCAGCTCTATGAAATAATGTCCTTGGAAAGACCACTGCAATAACAGCAGAGTCGCAAAGAGAAGAGCTTTATATATTTCTTTAAGTCTTTTATACAAGCTATTGCATATTGACATTGCCCTACAGATGTGGGCTTATGAAATCTTGTAAAGTGACATTGCAGAGCAACTATTCAATGTGCCTTACAGGGCTGAATTGATTTTAAGATGGATCTTATTTGGTTTATGAAAGAGATTAAGTGTTTGATAACTGGTGATTGGACTGGACCAGTTCAGTCTCATGTTGCTTTGACTCTCTATGGTGTCTTCAGGATGATCATCAGATCTTTCAGGTTTCTGTGTCTTTCAAGCAAATTGCTCATGACTTTTTCACAGTAGTTGTTTTCTTCCTGAGGAAAGAGAAGAAAGTATTTTTCAAAGCTGCAACAGCTACTTAGAGGGAGAATAGGAGAATACAAGATAGCTTTCTGCCTGATGCCCATAGTAAAGTTGCTCTCCTCCATTTTCTGCTAAGAAATACATGTGGCATACTAGGCAGAGGTGGAAATGAGTGAGTCACACTTTGCATACAGGATGTATGAAGAAGCCAGGATTCTTTTTGGGAATACCATACAGACATGCAGCCGTAGAAGGTGATCCCACATAAAATTGCCTCTGTAGCCCTGTCTCACCATCTCCAACGTATAGGGAAGTGGATGATGCTTCTCTGTTACTTCCTCTTCCAGGTACTACATGCCCAGAGGCAGTTCCAGCATGCCCTCAACTCCTGAAGCCTCTCTGGTCTGTGTCTATGCCCAGAAATGAGTGTTTTGTTCTTTTCTGCTGGAAGAAGAGGAGACCCTAATTCCTAAGTAAGATATCTCCCTTTCCCCTGTTGGAGGAAGCTGCCGTGGACTTTGTTTTCCTTGACATATGGGTTCTGTCACCAGTTTGCCCTTGTAAGTGTCTACTTTGTGAGCTGGGTATCTTGAAATGCCAAAGCCAGGCTGTTTGCCAAGTTCCATTTGAGGTCCCTTTCCCACATGGCTAATTACAACGAGTGTGTTCATCTTCCATCTGGCATGAGGTTTGCATCCCTCTGTTGCAACTTCAGGATGTTCCAGCGTAGGTGGTGAGATAAAAGGCTCTGCTGCAAGGGCTCACAGCTGTTGGTCTGTTCTGGACCTACTTGTTCACCTGTAGGTGTTAACACACCTGCAGTCTCTGCTTAACCCTGGAGAGGTTGGTTTTTTTATGTCCATGACCACTTCAGCACATGAGTTTTACTCCAGCGCTTCTGACTTGCTCTGCATTGCTCTGGGATCATAAGGTCTGTCTTCTACATGGAAGAAGACATAATCTTCCCTTCCATTCAGTAACACAGGATGGCTGTGTTGTTGACTTGTCTTAGGTAGTAACCCTGGGAATGTAAACTTCTGGGAAATGATAGGCTTTTTTGTGGGCTTTATTTCCTCCTCTCTCATCCTCAACTAAACACAGGCATAATTTGATCTAAAGAAAAACAACACTGTGAGCAACTATGTATTTTTTATCCATTATTATTATATCGCAATGGATGCGACTCATGGACAAGGCAAATTTCTGAGTTTGCTTTAGTGACTGCATCCTGCCAACAGTTTGGTTCATATTCTGGGAGCCGCTTTTCCACTTTAGTTCCTTCTGTTCACAGATTTTCATAAATAACAACTTAAGATGTGATTTATTTCTCCTAAGTGTTGTCGCTACAATATCAATTAAATAAATACACACTAAGCATAATGATAATTGGCTGATGTTCCTCAGGGTTCACTCCCTGGCCTTCTGTTCTGTGCAGTTCACACAATACGTATCTGTAGATGATGATGATGATGAACAATCAGGCTTGTAAAGAACTATATTTTGCTTACTATCAACATTTTTCAGCCTCTTTTAGTGACAGTGTTTTGCTGAACTGAAAAACTGAATGTCCATAAACCACCTGCACTCTAGGGGAGTTTGGATTTAACATTTTAAATAGTTAGCTCAGTAACTACTGGCAAGAACTTAAAGTCTTCTGCCTTTGATTGATTGACACATTTTATAGTAAAGACACTGTCTGTCATTCCCATAGCAGAAAGTAAATATTTATTTCTCTTTTTGTTTCTAAAACAAACAATAGGAAAAAAAGTGATATAAGAACTGTTTCCTATGCTTTTCAATCAATCTTTATCAAAAAATATATTTTTTCACATGGTTCTTTTTATCAGGAAATAACAACAGAAATTCCAATTAGTGATATGGATGGCTTCTATATTCTACTCTTTTAAACAAACCAATTTTTTACACATTTCTCATTAAAATACAATAACACTTTGAGAAGTTGCTCCTAAAGTGGCTGGGAGGGGACAATCACAATTATTGTTTTTATTTTATTTCCTGGCCACTTAATGACTTCTGTATAAATTGTATCAGGAAAAATTATTTTTTTTTAACTATCCAACTATGCAAATTTAATCAGATATGGAAGCCAACAGGGTACCATTTTACAATTTTCAATGTATTATCTGTAGTAATTTTTTTAAGGAGATTTCGTGAATAAATCCATTGATGCTAGAAAAACCAGAAAATAATCCACATCTTTTTTACAGTTGTGTGCTACTTTTATTTTACCCGTTGTGATCAAAAAAGGATAAAATATTTCTTTTTTTTCACCCAAATTCATAGAGGTTAAAAATACAGTCTACAAAAGCACAAAAATGTGCTTTCAGCAAACAAATGCGTGTGTTTGGCAGGCTGTACCTTCGTGTGCTTGTTCTAGTCAAGCTGTTTGCCTTTTTTTTCAATGAGTAACAAGGTTGGCTCATGTTCCTCTTGTAACCCATTATGAACTGCATCTCTTTTCTGCAGAACTGCTGCCTAGGCAATCGTTCCTGATCCTGCGTCATGCAATTGATTACTCTTGGCTCTGTGTGTTGACTCTTCCATGCTTGAACTATATTACTTTTTTTTAATCTGCTTCCCTATTTGTCAAAAGGGTATTGAATTCTGTTGCTGCCCTCTAACATAGTAGTGGTATATTCCAGGGTGATAGCACCTGCTGATTTAGTGAGAGTAATCTCACTACTACCATTCAAGTCTTTAATAAATATATTGACTAATAAAAATATATTAATTAAGACTAAATAAATAACCCTGCAAAACCACGTTTAATATTTCCATTTTGATCACAAACCAGTGATATTCACTGTCTGCTAACAGTTTTCTAGCAGGTTTTGCAATGTATAATAGTATTTCTGTAAAAGTTTTTTCTGGACCAAGCTTCACTAGCCTGTTCATAAGAATATCATGTGAGGAATTGTGAATGTCTTACTAGTTTTGGGAAAGAAATGTTGCCACTGGGAAAATGGTTCTGAGAAAACTTACCAGGTTACTGGGAAAATTGATCTGATGTGTTTTATCTTTGTCAAATACATCTGTGCTCTTCTTCCTCTCTTTGTCCTCTTCACAACTCTTTCAGCTGGTTTGTCTGATCATTCCTGGATTAAGGATACACTGGTTGATGGTTCCTCAGCTTCCACCCTACACCTCTGTGTAGAGGTAAGCCTGTGTCATCTGCTACCTCACTCACTCTCTTCAAGCTCTGCAAAATAACTTCTAGTGGATTTGAAACTGACTCATTCCATTCTTTAAGTTTACATTGTGAAATTCTTCAGGTTTAGCCATTCAAAACCAACTAAGCTATATAAATATCTTGTAGCCTGTTGCTACCTTACTTTTTTTTCCCTCCCTACTACTATTTTCCCCCTGCCATCCACCCAAGAAAAAAAAAAAACAACAACATGGAAATCCATATACGCGTAGAACAAAAGAAAACCAGACATTCCATATGTTACATTTCTATGGTTCTGTGAAACCTGAGGCCTTTACTATTCCTAGGCTATATTAGTAATTTAAGATAATTTCTAGATATAAAACATGAGGCAAAACAGCTGTGAAAGGATGAGCTCTCCTGTGAAATTGTTTCATTTCACGCTGAAGAAGGCATTCATCTTATCGCGACAAGAGGGCAGCAGTGCTGAGCTGAAATATTGTTTTAGGGTTGACAGGTTCATCCTTATCCTATTAATCCATTTCCAGTTATCTCATAGATAGAAGGTATTACACAGCAGCCTCAAAGATGGATGGAAAGCAATATTATCGCCACACATTTACCAAGAAAATACTGCAAAAGGCTTTAAATACATAAAGGACTGTAGAAATATTAAGGGTTATCGCTGTAATCTAAGCATAGGATCTATGTAAAGTGATGGTGTTTGAGGAGCTAATAGGATACAGTCTTTCACAATCGCTGAGAGTCTAGTATCTAACCTTCATCATCTTTGAAAAATTATTTCAAGGTCAGGGTTTTTATTGGGACCTTCACAATCAGCATTATTTCTGCAAAAACTGGGGTATTACAGCATCACTTTCCAATTTCAGAGACTTCAGAATGTCAAAGTAGACATTCACAATGCTGATATATAATAATCACTTCAGGAATATTTTATTAAGGTATCAAGTTTTTATTAAGGCCAGGACCATCCATTTCCTTTGAAACGTGAAACATTTGCAACTGTCATCATACAAATGTATCCTATTAGTCCATTGTTGATGTGGTAAAACAACAGATTGTAAGGTTTGTTTTTCCCCCAGAAAACTCCCACAAACACAGAAACTTCCTGTTTGCCACCTTGACTGTGTTCTTAGCCTTTTTTCCAAAGGAAAGTTGCTTATAGAACCACGGTATCAGTTTGCCTCTTCATTATTTAGTCTGGTGGACTACTTAATCCACTGGGAAAGAAGGCTGGAGAGCTTGGAGGTTCATGTCTCACTTCCTAAAAGTTAACCTTGAACATCTGTCTTCCTGCTGGGTGCCAGCAGGTGCTGGGTGATGTTGCAAGAGGGAGGAGGTGACTGGCAGGTTGGTAGGACACCTACAGCCCTGGGCTACATGGGCTTTTGGCTAACCAGGGAGTGAGACAGGTAGGGGATGTGGGTGGGAGCTGAGAGCAGCAGTGTTATGTAAAGCTGATGGTGCTGACGTCTGTCCACCCACAGATGGTAAAGCTACAGGTTTTGCCACCTTTTCTACGTACAGGACTAATTGTTGCAATAGTATTTTATCATCTTTATTAATAGTACAGAATTATGTTAGAGGATTAAACTGTTGGGGTTTTGCCCTATCAGATGTTTAATTTTCTAGTTATTAATATATATGTATTAAAACAGAGATCTCTGTGAAGTTACAAGTTCCTCTTAAAATATAAAGCACTATTTTTGTTTTTTGAAGAAAAAAATAATTTCAGTGTTGCTTTTTTTAACCCTTTTACCCTCTTTTGGTCACAGCTTTTTATTAATCCAAAGGAATATGGATTATCTTTTCCATATTACTGATGTGCTCATTCTGGCAACATTTGAGTGACATAATTGAACTTGGTGCTGAGACTGTTTTAATTACATTAATTTTAATTATATACAGTACATTTTAATTACATAGACTGAGACAGAGGAGCTCCTGTCTACTAAGATCCTCTGCAAGGCATTTGCATAATGGGACCCTATTTCTGTGAGCGGTGTTACACTTCTTGATGGCTTCATTACTGGTGGAAGGTCAATATTTAAAAAAAGATTCATTTACATTTGTGTTTTTAGCAAGCACATTTGCAAGCCACCTGACAGTCTTCATTCACCTGCACTGGAATGATGCATTTTAAACCAAATATTAAAGTTAGATGAAAAATTAAAGAAACTTCTCATTTATGTGCCTATTGTGGCACATTTTCTGTGCCAGGGCTTCCAAGGACTCAACTGGGAACTAATTGAAGAGTTTTTATAACTGCTGGGGAGCACTCCTGTGTAACAGATGAATAATGCCCTACGTCTCTGTTCACTACAAAAGCTGCATGGCTATGGTCAGATGCATGTTGACAAGGGACATATATTTACCAGTAAATATAGATTTCCCAAAGGGGGCTTTTATCTCTGCTATCCTTCCTAGACCCCATTTTTATGTCCCTGCTGGGGCCCAGGCCACTCATACCCTCATGTGCACAAAGTGGTGACAATTCCCTTGAGTCCCTGAAAGGGTGTCAATCCCTGGCCATGTCCTGTCCCATCCTCTCCCTTAGCACCCAAATCATGCAGGATAATTAATTTCCCTTCAGAGGGGCATTATGATGAGCCCCTGGCACAGGGCTGGCTCAGTTCTCCCATTAACCCTGAGGCTACTGGTGACCTCGAATATTGGACTCAAGATCACGGGTCTCAACCACACGAATGGTGCTGTTCCATTAGCCATATTGTGACATTATTTGGTTACAGTGATCTTCTCCCTTTGCATTTTGTGGTGTCCTTTGACTATAAATAGTGCCTTTAATTTTTGAAAATGCTAACAGGATAAAATTTGCTGTCATTTACTTCTGCTCTCTTTAAGTGGTTCCTTAACACTAGTCACTGATACAACATTAATTCATTGAGCCTAACCTCAACATCGTTTTCTCCCTCTCAGCATTACTTCTTTACTTGAAATTCTTTTCTTATGGGATTTGGTGGGATTTTTCTTTATCATTCTTTTTTTCTACTCAAGTGAGACACAATAGTAAATAAAACAATTTATTTTATAAACATATAAAACACCCCCCCCCCANGGATGCTTCAAATTAGCAGTCTAGAATTTGGCCCATAAGCACACATCCAAATACACCTGAGTGATTCAGTAATTTATGATTGGTCTTTGGAAAGGAATGCAGCACGTGTTGAGGTTGGGGCACAATCAGATGGACTAATCCATCTCATCTGATTAACTACCCCATACCTCATGCCCTTTTCTATTTTCTGCTTTCAAGTGGGCATTTCCCCCTCCCCGTTCAGATGACTTCTTCCTGCATCTCTCGTTGACCAAAATCATTCTGCACAACTGGGTAAGACAGCAGTCATAGAGGTAAACTGGCACGTGTAGGGGGAAGGAGGCACAATTTTCATTGTAAGCATAGTGATATGCAGCTTGAGACAGTAACGATTAACCTTGAATCAGAAACAGGGTAGTTTAGGCTGTAAATTTTCAGAACCCTAAATCGCTTTCATCAGCACACAACATTATGAGAGCTGGTCAGATATTTTCTAGTGCATTCTATTGACAGTAAACTATTCATGGGAAAGTAAGTTCTTTGTCTCTCTGAAAAATCTTGATTTTGGTACTTGCTAATATTTAAAAATTGATTAAATAGTTAATAAATTCAATATCTGTTTTATTTACCTCAGTATTTAATAAGAAAAACATATGCTGTGTCTGGTCCTATCTGAAGCAAAATGCATCTTTTCACTGAAATAAAATAAAATATTTCAATCTAAATTCTTTACCTCATTGCTGACTTAGTTGTAGTTTGGGTCCCTTTTTCCCTTATCAGCCACACTCCCTGAAGTACTATATTCTGCATTCTGCATTGCACTTTTGCTCTGACCAGAATGCGCATTGTGAATCATAAGAATCACGTTGCTATTGATGCATCTCAGGAGAGACAATTTCACCATATAGCCTGGCCCAGAGAGAAAACAGGTCTTGCAGGACACCCATACAAAGGTGTGCTACTATGGGAAACACAGCTAATGCTTTCCTTGTTTAGAAAACTTGTTTGCAGTAATCCTGGATTGAAATTAATTTCTGAACTTCCACCTATTGGTATTCCAAAACGCTACTGTAGTTTGGCAGAGTCAAGCTGCTGCTGTGACACAACTTTCTGTACGGTAGAGTCTGTGATAAATCATCAGAATATGTCATAAAAATTTTGTGTTTGTTACTTATTCCTTTGGATCTAATAGTGAACAACTCCTCCAGGAGTGAACAGTTCGAACAGCATTATTAGGGCTTTTTAAAAATCTTTTTGCTGTGATCATTAATTAATACTACTAACACTAAATTTAATCTTCCATTTTCATCACTCAGACATTCCATACCATGCCTTAATTTTAAATGATGTGCATGCATTAGTGTGGTGTGTTGGGGCCTGGCTAGAAGCCAAACTTCTACCCAGCTGCTCACTCATTCTTCCCCTCTTAGCAGCGGGAACACAGGAGAGAAAACAGGGAAAAAAAGAGAAGGAAGGTAAAGACAGGGGAACCCTTTACCAATTATCATAGTGGTGAAAGAAAAAAAAAAAGACTTGATTTGGGGGATATGGGGAAAGTTACCTTAATTTATAGCCAATTTAAAAAAAAACCAAGCATTTGATTAGTGATCTGGGTGGCAGGAAGCAAAAAGACAAACACTAAATGACCATCCCTCCTCCCCTTCACTCCAGACTCCTCTCCTTACCCCTTGCTGTCCCTTGCAGGACACATCCAGCCCCTTCAGTGAAGTAAGAAGCGGTGCAGAGTGGTGGTCTGTGAGGACATGGTGGTTCCTCTCTGTTGCTCCTTCCTCCTCGCTCTTCTTCAGCTCCAGCATGGACTCTGCACAGGCTGAAGAGGATACCTGCTCCACCGTGCAAGGCATGGCCCTATGCTCCCACTTCACGTACTGTAAGGGTATTTCATAGGTGTTTAGCTGGAAGAATGCAGTTTCATAGCCCATACAGCGCTTACTCTCATGCACTGTGCATTAGAAAATTGTGCCAGATCACCTGGCAAAATTTAGTGCAATTATCAGAAAGAGTATAGATTTTATAAAGAACTAAACTATTAGACTGTCTTGTGATTTAGCTGTTGGATCTGTAGAGACAGATGTAAACTCAAACACAATGCTGCAGCTCGGTTTTAAATCCTATAGATGCTTCCTTGCTCAGTATTTTTTGAGTGTACTTCACAAATGGTACGAAGCCAAAAGGAATCTATCTTTCTCCTTGAACAGGTCATGATCACTCGACAAGACCAGGATTTGGTTCAGGTTGTGGAAAGTAGATGATACAACATGAAAAATGTGTGCAAAACATCTCACACAGCAGAAAGAATACACAGGGACAAAGGAAAAACTTTCACGGAGGTCAAGGCCGGATGGATGGACTGAGATGGGCACAGAAAAAATTGAAAATCAGAAACAGAGTGAGTCACAGGCAAGAAGAGTGAAATCATTTTATTAAAGGGGAAAGACTCCTTGTCTGTATCTGAGGGGATTCAAACTCAGATGAGAGTAAGACAAAAATGATGGACTTGTGAAATATCTCATTTCAAAAGACTGGGAACTAAGCTTTCCCCACCTTCAAGGGGTGCCACAAGCCCCAACTGTTCATTCATCTTTCCCTCCAGCCAAAAGTGTCAGGCCAGAGTTACGTGATGTTACATGCTATCTGATAAAAGGGACTTTAAACTTTGCTGTTGACTTATTTTCTTAATATTTGAATTGCTTCCACAATTATACTATTGGCTTGAATGATGGCAACACTGTTCTTGCATTTACTGTTTTCCTCAAGAGGGAGGAAAAAACTCTTTATACCAGCACAAGGGCTAATCATGCTAATGCTCCACACTGCTTGCTTCTTGCTGAATACCTATTTCTATAACATTTCCACCAAATTATATCTACATATTCCTGTGTTGGCGTCTGGAAATCAATTCTAACTTGATTTCAGGATGTCAGTCATGGGTTGTACTGTGGCATTATTTAACCTGTTGTTCTCTTCAGAATGATTTGTCATCTCAGAAATAAAGTTGGAAAGATTTTGTTTTCACCTTGACTTCTGTTTTGTTTTCTTCTTCCATATGTATTTTATCCTTGCCTGTATTACAGCCTGAATAGAAAGTAAGCACATGAGTTAGCTCATTTTGCAGCACTGTGAATTTGATTTTTCCTTTGTTGTTTTGCATTTGCTTATACCATTTATAAGACTGATAGCTCTGATCAGTGAAGTGCTCTGAACTCTGAGTGGACAATCAAATCTGCAACTTTCATTTTACAGTCTCAATTAGAACTCAGTATTACCAATCAATTAAAGAATAAATAGAGATGTGCTGACTCATTTGGAAAATTAATGGTGTTGGCAGTGAAGGAGAGTGGACAGAGCAGGTGTTTGATGTCTGCCCTTGAGTAACTAAGCCACTAAAGCTGGGATTGGATTCGAGACCAGGTATAATGTCTGAAACAAAAACATTTTCTGGTACACTGGTTCACATCAGTCATATTCTACCACCCACTCGGTTTCAAGCCACAGTGCCATAACAATATTTTTCCAGGTGGGGAATATCTGAGCTGATTATTTTGGAAAACAACTTGCCTAAGGATATTTTCTCATTGCTTGCATGCAAGGAGGAACATTACATATGATTTATGTCATAAAAAAAAGATACTCACCCATGCATAAATGGATATAGAAAAGGGAACAGTTCTCTTCAGAAATATTTTTCTCTTTTTCAAATATCAAAATGGCGATGTGTTTCTGACAACAGGTTAAATTTTCAGGCCATGCTTTGATTAGTTCCATTGGAAATCAGCTCAGTAAGATCTGACAAGACCTAGACAGGAAATGACGATTGTTTTTCCATGACAGACAAGACATTAAAAAAGCCTCAAAAAAATAAACAAAAACTCNAAGGAATACGAAACATTACCCCGTGCTCCCAAAGAGCCTGAAGGTGAAGACATGCCTCAGGTCACAGGGACCTGAAATAAAGTTCTAGATGCAGCAGTTATTTTGGTTATTTATACAAAATGGCTTATCTCTAGCGTTATACAACACTTGCAGTCTGGCGGTAACGATGTTTGCCTGTCATGTCCTAGGAAGTGTCCACAGTTGCTCACTCTCTCTCTGGCCCAGGACAGCTTTTCAGCAGCTGAAAAACCTCAGATGTGGGGAATTTGGGAAGATTCAACCAAGACTCAGACAAGCTGCCACTGGGTACTGACTTGCCCAGGCCATGAGAGAGGGAGACTCAAATCCTGTCACTGTTTCAGACAAAGCAGGCAGTGATCGTGTGCTCTTTAGTTATTGATGTGGTGCTTAGGGACATGGTTTAGCAGTGGACTTGGTAGTTCAGTTAATGGATGGACTCAATGGTCCTAAAGGTCTTTTCCAACCTAAGCGATCCTGTGATTCTATTTTGAGGTGCCTCTCTGTCAGTTTATTGTGGAGAAGATCAAGCTGTCCTAAAAGAGCTGTAGAAACGGGAGCTACAAAGAGATCAGTTTCTAAGAGATGACATTCCCTGAGGAAATGTCACAGTCAGAAAACTCTCAAATGTACAGAGTTGTTATCCTTGGAGTACAGGATCCAAACCAGAGTATAACTGATGTACTTTAAATACCTTTGTAGCTTAAATCCATTCCTAGCCAAGTACAAAATTTTGGAAATGGAGACTTTTATCAAGGTTTTTGGTGGGGATATTTACAGAGACGCAGGTACCTCCTATATTGGTACAGTAGCAAGGACTCATGCAGATACAATAGGGAGCAGCATCCTATAGATGCACTGAGGGGGGACATTCTCCCTCCAAAAAACCAGGGGAGCTTCTGGGCAGTGACACTTAATTCCTGCAAATTGCATGATGCATTGAGTCACCACCACTTCTCTAAAGAGAGCAAGGAGAAAGAAATTCTCATAAATCCCTTGCTGAAGCACCGCTGCACTGTTCTGCTACAGCTGGAGTCCTTCGCACAAGCTGAAGTGAGGACAAGATTTGCCTTTTAGCACATCCTGGTGGCTTGCCCACGGGGATATGACAGAGAACTGGAAACAGGAGCCACTGAAGTGCATAGGTGCACTTTAAAGAACTTAGGATTTATTTTCCACAGATACACAGAATTAACTTATGGAAATAGCCTTGCAAATAAAACAGTGCATGAGGTGACAGCAAAGAACATAACAGACTCTAACAAATAGAGTACAGTTGTACCTGTTCGTTGTAACTACTTTCTCCCTCGGATATGCCAGTGCTCTACAAATAATTTTAATGACTCATCCTGTGATTCTGTGATGCTATAATCATACTTTTTAATAAAAGGATGGTTATGTCTCCTAGTAGCTAATACTAGAGATGTCGAGAAACAATCAGTAGCTTAATTTTATTTTAGTTTGTTAACTTTTCTAAAGTGAATGATACTGGCACCTATTAGCAAATCTCTACAGAGGGATCACATACTTGAGCGTATGCATCCTAACTACGAGATATAGTTCTTAATACCCCCTAAACCTGATGTGTGTGGTGGATATAGAGGATCCCTTCCCCAAAACAAAAAGTTTGTTGTGTTTTTTTTTTTTTTTCCTAAAAATTTAAGTTTAAAACCAGAACTATCCAGGGCAATGCATTGCCCTGTCATACTGATTTCCATAGGTGATATAACGGGCTCCATCCTTGTTGAACCATCAAAGTACCTTATCAGTGCTCTAACTATGATGTCTCATGAGAAATGCAGTCTGATTGAGAGATCTGATCAATACAAGAAAAGAAGAAATGTGAGCGCTTAAGCATTATCTGTGATGAAATACTACAGCAGCATTTTCCACTACAAATCTTGGTGGTATGGATTACTT
This sequence comes from Nycticryphes semicollaris, assembly GCA_013400055.1. Lineage (NCBI taxonomy): Eukaryota > Metazoa > Chordata > Aves > Charadriiformes > Rostratulidae > Nycticryphes > Nycticryphes semicollaris. Next base: position 822,862 of record VXBJ01007800.1, read on the forward strand.
TTCTAGCCATTGAAAAACATATTTTCCACAGCAAAAACACATTTTTCTGTCAAATTTGAGTTTCAAACAAATAAATATCATCAGCTGTAGCTGCAAGTCATCACTGTTTGGCAGAACTCCTTGGTGGTTGCCTGATAGTCTGCATATCTGTATTACTCTCATTCCAAAGAACTAAATGTTTCACTTGGGCAGAGACTTCCAATAAAAAAAGGTTAATCAAATATAGGGGAACAGATTGCAGGAAAACAGAATGAATGCATCAGCCACACATGACTAAATTCTGGTTTAGAGTTTGCTAGGACTACTGACAGCACTGTCTCCATTCTTATGCAGCTGTAACTCAGGAGACACTGGATGTTAGTATTTCAGTGCCACAGATGCTTCTATAAAAACCGCATTAAATTTAGGGTGTTTAAGGTAACCTTTTGGTGTATCAAAAGGCCTCCTAATGGGTTTCAAAGGGATGCTGAGTTCATTGTATTTTGAAAAAATACACCTCAGAAATGGAAGTTATGAACATGCCATCTGAAAATTATGGGACTTTCTTGCTCATAAAATAAAGAAACCTTGTTTCCACACGCCGAATTTAAAACAAGACATCAGTCTACAGTGCCTTGAGTCTTGCCTGCAAATAAGAGAAAATAATTTCCCTCAGTGCATATATTTAATAAAGCAAACTGTATAAACAGAATTGCTAATAGAGATCCCCAGGCCAGAAGAAATCACAAGCAATGAGCTGAACATAGAACACTGTTTGCAAATGACTTTTTTTTTTTTTTTCCTGGAAAAATGCTAGGTGAAGAACACCAGCATGATTCACCATTAGTCAGCAGTTCTAAACACCATGGGGATAAGGAGAGTTGCCTTCCAAGCTCTTGCCTGTCTGGCTTCCCAGGCAGCCTGCGGGCTCCTGCTGCTGCCATCACCCACACAGCTTTGCTCAGCTCATACAACTTCAGGGTTTTATTCCAGTGCATCAAATTCACTTTTGCCCATTCTTGAAATGAACTAGGTGCTCCCTTGGGATATTGCGCATGCTGAGTTACTAAAAATCCATAACATATTTACACATGCAAGTCCCCAAACCCATTTTGTTTGTGTGTTTTGTTTTTTCTTTTTTTTTCCCTCTCAAGTGCCAATACTGTACAGTCCAGCTTGTGGGTTCCTGGGGTAGGACTGTATGCTTTAGCTCTCCCACATCTCTTTTTTTCCTGCCAAAGATAGTCTTTCCCAGTCAGGTAGCTCATTTATTTTCTTAGCCAAATGTAAACATCATCTAACATACCAGGCAAAAAGGACTGCAGCTCGGGACTGAAAAAGGTGGTTAAACCAGACCTACTCCACAAACAGCATGGATGCTGTCTGATGGGGAAACAGGCCACTGAGCTTCTAACACCTTCTCCTTCATGTAAGACCCTACTTACTCTTTTTCTGTTATGGTGTTGCGATCACAACCTATTGCTCAGAGGAGGGAGAGCAGCAAGGGACCTGATGATAGCCCTGCTCACACTATGGCTGTGTTTACCTCATCACACTAACCCAGGGGTAGGGGAACACTGGCATTCTTTGGCTTTTGTTTGCTTGGCTTTTTTTTATTTTTTTATTTAATGATTTATCAGTAGTCATGTTTTTGTAATTTATAAATCTGCTTTTAGTTGGCCTTTATCCCTGAAAGGATGTGAGGAGAAGGGACAAATGTGATTACCTATCAGAGTATAAGGGCTGTCCCCAACGACATTAACGAACTACAGGTTTTCAACACAATCATGGGCATTTGTTAGCAGAAAGAGCCTGTTTATGAAACTCTGTTGCCTGGTCTTTTGGTCATAAGACTAACACACTTGATGCTGATCCTCCCCTACTTGTCTGAAAGTCCCTACTGAGCCCTGGACTGGCAGAGGCTTAAATGCATACAGCTATTGAGACAATTATTATAAGGCCGTAATGCCTTAACAGGAGTTGTACCAGGCTCTAAAGAACAGCAGTCATTGCCAGCTCCACACTGTAAGCCGTATGCCAAAATCTACACAATTGGAATCTTTACAGATGTCCAACCCTTGTTCTGTGAGCAAGGGGAAGTACAATTATTATAATACAAGGACAACAACAAGGTTAAAATACAGTTACAATCCTAAAAGTGATGTGAAAAAACAAATCTTACACACTGGATACACATTTATAATCACCTCTGTCTTTGCCTGTGTTATAAAATATTTTAAAGAGGAGCTGAGATATCATTCTTTTTTCATGTGATGAGCAATGATTCTTTGCCTTTTTTTTCTTGAGTTTTGGCTAAAATTTCCTGGGAGGAAGCAGTGAAATTATTGCATGTGTTGACTTAAACTAAACAAGGATTGAAAACCAGAAAGCCTATAATGTCTTTGAAAGAGGTTTTTGTCAGCATCTTCTGCCTTAGCCTGAAGGCAGTTGAAGGTACTGCTCAAAGGGGGGGACACTTCTCAGGATGCATGAGAAAATTCTTAGTATACTAACAATATTAATATGAATTGTTATTGTTGTTATTGTTAATAAGAATATTAAAAACATTCTGCAATTTTCCTGTGATTATATCCATGTCTTACAATATCAAATTTACCCAGAACTAGATGTTGCACAGCAGTGAAGGGAATCAAATCCAGGGTTTTATTAACTTTAGGTTAATAAGAATAAACCCCGGATTTAAACAATGAAAGCAGATGAAGAAGCAATCTATTTTAAAAATCTTAGAATTGAGAAATTCCAAAGTTGTAGACAAATTAGAAAAATTAAAATATTATAGAAAGGAAAGGAAGCTCACTAAGTTTTGAATAATGTGCATATGTGAGATTATCATAACATAGTATGGCTGCAGACAGCTCAGAAAGCTCTGAATGTGGTCAAATGAGGTAAATTGCTCATAGATACAATTTTTGAGATTTAGGTTTAATTAAGTTTTTTGGAATGAAATGAAAATGTTCTTTCATTTATTAAGTGCTAATTCAGAGGTTATTTTTTTCATTCATATTTGTCAGACATGTACCTTGGCTACATTATGTTGGTTTCTCATTTCTGATTACATCTGTCATGTGATGATCTCAATGTTATCATTTTATTGAAATCCTACATAATCTTTTATCTAATTATGAAGACCTTTTTTTTACAAAAGAAAGAGGTTTTTTTTTCTTCTTTACTCGAGACAAATATTAAAAAAAATGTTTTGTTCTTCTTGAGCTGCTTTTAAAGAGATCTATCAATAAAACATTTTCTCAGTGATTCCTGTTGGCTTATTGTTGCAGATGGCTTGTGCTCTGTTAATATGTCAATCTGGTTTCATCTATTCAAACACTGTGAAATGCCAAAATGAAAATTATAGCCCAGATTTTCTACTCCTGAAAAACTCAAACACGTTATTGATTCTTTGTGGTAGATATCTACCATAGTTACCCAAATGATGTAATATACTCAAAGAAACCATCAGTTAATCACTTACTCAAGTGGATGAAGAAGTGTTTTCAAATGCCCAAGGCAGCAGGTCCTGCAGGGACTGTAGGCAGAAGGTCCTACTCCTGCACCTTTCATCCTCTATTTCAGCCTCTCTGTTTTTCCTGCCGTTTCCCTTGCTACAGGGAAAAGCTGCACTCACTTCTTCCAGCTTTTTGTCGATTCCCTTTAATGGGGAAAACTAGACTGACAAAGATCTAGTTTGTTATTAACACCATACAGGTGTGTAATAAAAGAATGGTACTTATTTCCAGGCTTCAGTTAACCAAAACGGACATTACATGGTGTCATTTATCATTGCTTGTAAAATCAGTGTCCTTTTGTCCCACTTCATACAGCTGGAGGTAGTGGTACTTGCCTCCTGTTTGCATATTATTCTGGACTTCCAAACAAGGTATTCTGGCATGCTTTGAAGCACTGTTGAAGGAAAATTAGTATTGCTTAGCTGGCTTTTTTCCCGCCTTTAAAAAAAAAATAATTACAATACCTGCAATAAAACCTAAAAATATGATAACAACCAGAAATAATTTTCACAGAAAGATAACTTTAAAAAACTGGGCTATACAGTTTGAAACTCTGTAATTCCATAGTGCTTCCAATAATGTTTATATTTCCAGAGATACTATCTTAATAAAATTTTCTCCAGCTCCTAGCTACACATACCTATCATAAAATCCTAGGGCTACTACGGTGTTCTTTCTAGGGCTGTTTCTGAGCACTTTAGTGATCTCTGGAGAAAGAGGATCCACATGTGCCAACTAGTCAGGCAATGGTTATGAGCCCTCAATGCAGTACAGCTGTGAGAAAGGGAAATGTTATCCTAGAATGTATCAGCTGAGATACTTCAGCAGAAATAGGGGAGATATTAAAGTACCCTCCACTGGTGCAAACCTCATTTACTGCAAGAGATTTTAGTTGCTTACAGTCAGTAAAGGACAGAGTGAATTTTCAATAGCCGCAGAAAACTGTGAGGTGAATCTTATTAGGTAAAGAAGAAAATAAACAGAGCTGTCCCTTAGTCCATGAAAAACAAAACTAGAAGGGGATTACTCCCCTTACATAATGGGAAGAAATACACACCAGAGAAGGACCAAGAACTATTTGATTATCAGAATTTTCTACATTAGACAAAATTATTTAAATTAATGTAAATACATAAACTTAAAGATAAATGTAAGTGAGCTTTTGTAACAGCCCTCCAGCAGGAGGAGAGACTGGGGTCCAGTCCCTCAAAATCAGATATTGGCTGTCAGAAACTGATCTGGTTCTTTCTGAAATGTCTTTTTGCTTTTCTGTCTATTCTTACAAGATGTCAAGAGCTTCCAGCTTGTTCCAAGTGAAGTAATATTTTTCTGTTTTGCGAAGTGAAGTAATATTTGCTGACAGCATATTTGGTGGTGGGGTTTTTCCAGGATTTTTTTTTTTTTTGCGAAGAAGCTAACACCATTCTCCAAAGTATTAACCATAGTATTAAGCAAATTGTCCCAAACTGATTCCTCAACTATCCACTACTAACCTTCCTGCCTGACATTGTCCAGCACCGATGCCTGATGTTTCCCCTTTCATCAGGTGCTTAACTACTTTACTGCTCTCCTCTTAAACTTGAGATTAACCAGCTTTTTCTAATGTGGGTTTATATCAGATCAGGTATACTCAAATCCTCTATGCAGTAAATGTCATGGGGCTATAATAAAACCCAGACAAGAGACATTTACTGTTTTAACTTGCACCAAGAGAATTTGTTGTGATGTGGAAGAAGCATGTCAGGTCAGTGCTGGGAGGGATAACAGGGCAAGGAAACAGCTCTGAGGTGAAGCATGATGGTTTGACCCCTGCTCAGGCATGGAGATTGAATCTGATAACTCAGGACCGATTTTGTAGTCTACTTCACAGCAAGAAGTGGATATAAAAATCTTTCACAATGCATGAAATAATCTTGAGGTTCATGTAGGTCTCAAAATTGCTTCTATGCTTAAATTATATCAGAGGCCTGGAATTGTCCAGATTTCTTTTTTTTCCTATGATATTTCTAATCTGGCTTCATCATGAGAACATTCATCATGAGAACTTAAGGAATAGTTGGTATCATTTCAGGGACATGTGCGGAACCCTTTTAAAGGAAGGAATTTTCTGCTTCCAGAAAGATGCAGAGATGCATTAAATTTCTACTCTTTAATTATGCTTACTATGTACATAATCATTAGCAGGCTGGTTATTTACTGCTGAGCAGATCCCTAAATGAGGATATTAAACAACAGGAGCATCCTTATGTGTCACTAATGATTGATCATTTAACCTTTACGATATCGCGGCCTGATAAATCACCCAGTGTTCTGAACTTTTTGCTGCTTTATAGTACATTTCACTCTTGCTCAGGAAAATGGCTCTTTTAACAGTGTTTGGCGTAACATGAAAGGTGAAGTGTAAAGAATGCAAGAGTGGAAAGTTCATAAACTTGCTCACATGCGTTTTGTTTGATCTATGCTGAGATCTAAATAACATGAAGTTTAGGAGGAAGATTTACCTCTTTTCACAAACAATAAGAGATAGTTGTGGAGACTAGATACCATTTTAGAACAGACATTAACTACAGCATGTTAAATTACATCTGTTTTTTTTTTTTTCAGGTGAGAGTAATTTAACATTTGACAATGAAGCTTAGATCTGTATTCCTCTTCTACTATGCCCTGGCTAACATGCTTCCAAGAAGAATACTGTGGCATAAATGAAAAAAGTAAGCACAGACGAAAGATGAAAGGAAGAAAAAAAAAAAAAAAAAGAAAAAGAAAAAGCAAGAGCAGAAACGAAGTGCATACAAGGAAAGGGTGAAAGGAATAACAAAAAATTTGTGGATAAAAAAAATTAAGAAACCAAATTAATATAGATGAGCCACTGTTGCAATTTACTTTCTGTGCATTCAAGAAAACAATAAATATATCTGCTCACTTTGTAATGCAATATTAACTACCATTACTTGGCTGTAATAATTACAGTTCTCCTCTCCTACTCTTGCCAGTGTAGTATTGAAATAAGAATGTTCTTTCAAAGCTGAAAAAAAACCCCATACCAATTGTGAACCATCAACTTAACAATCATAATTTTGTCTAAAATATTTTTCTCTCTCCAGACCACTCATAACGTTACCAGTCTATTATTTCACTTTGTTCACTTACGCAATCAACTGGACAATTTAATGCCATCAATTTCTCTTCTGCTTATGTCGTCTGTCAGTCAATAGTCTGTCTTGTTTGCTAGGACTTTTCACAGAACTGTAGGACTGAGGAGAACGTTTAAAACTAAGAAAATGCCACACAACCACAATAATAATAAATAGTAACAACAGAAAAATAGACTGTAGTATTCAAAAATACAGCCCCTCAAAATATTTCAGACTCATTTTCTTAAATTGATTGTATTTTAGTTTGGTATCCTTCCCTTTAAAATGCAGTATATCTGTGTTCAGTTTCTCTATTGAGTGTTAAATTCTGAGTATAGCATTCATCAGCATAAATGACTAGATACTGTTTTTTTTTTAAAGGTTATTCATATATGTAAGAGAAAGGAGGCCTGTAAACACCTTGTACTTTATTCTCACAAACCTAAGCTATTATTCTTATGCTCAATAAAGAGAAGCCAAGACTTGGAGAGATTTTACACAGCCTGGAGAAAGGCAGAATAAATAATGTGTTTGGTGAGGCTGCAGTGACTGCTAATGCTGTGGGACAGAAATAGGTAAGGTTCTTTAGACAAATTATCCCTACTTAAATTATGTATTAGCACGTATATAATGTAAATGCACTAGTTAACAGTCCCTGATTAACAACATTTATGTAGCAGGTATCCCATTTTGCAATAAAAATGAATCCATTGTGCAACCTGTGTTGCCTCTTTCTAACATTTTACAGCTAAAGGGAAGGAAAACTCATCCTAGAATCATCGAGTTGGTCATTTATCCTGACTTGTTAGAGGCGTTGATTCTGTGTCATCCCCCATCTGTAAACATATGCTAAAGGAAAAAGGTGCGAGGACAGTGCAGGTGGCAGAACACAGTCTGGTTGCTGGGCTTCATCCGTGCTGCAAGTCACACAGCGGAGTCCAAATACAGCAATAGGGTTATGCATATATGCAAATCACATAGTGGAATTCATATATAGCATAAGGGTGATCGACAGCAGCTGTGAAGGGACAGCAGCATTGGCTTTAGTATGTGCAAAACACACAACCAGGGAACCTGAGAAATGCCTGCTGGTCACTGGAGTGAGATAGAGCTAGTGTTGCTACTACTATTACTCGGGCTAGCTGAATTTAGCTGTTTAATTATTTCTAGTGACACAATGTAGTAATCACAACTTCACCCAGGCACCTAGCTCTATCCTAGGTGTAGGGCATACTTGAGGAAATAAAGTATTAAAGTTTTCAAGGAAACACATCATCAGGAATGAAACTGTTTTGGGCAGTACATTCATGTTATCCACAGGGTCTTGAAGTGATCCATGTTTATTGTGTTTTCCACGATTCTATAAGAATCAACTCAAAGAAAATGATCGTGAGAATGTGTCACATGAAGATTCTACTAATTACATCCCCAGTTACCTTCTCACTTCAGCAGCCTTTTAGATTTTTTTGTTGTCAAGAACCACTGTACACAGACCCTTATTGAGTCCCTGGCCTGAAAAGTATCAATTCTTGATGCTCCTCTCTGCTTACTGTCAAGGCTGCCATAAGGACTGCACTGAACAAAGGTCTTCGGGTCATCACCAGGCATGAGGTACAGCGTTCACCTACTTCCCAACCCCACTGGTATTCTAAGAAAACAAGGCTATGAGCCATCCAGCTCCTTCTCTTCACCCCTGAACATGAAAGAGTTCTTCCCCAGGGAGCTCATGAGCAGCTGAGATATGATCAATGAGCTTCCTCTCTTAAGCCTTCAAACCACAGGAATATTGTGCTTTGCCCTAAATCTAAAAATGCATCAACAGTTACTGCTGATAATAACTTGCTCCAAATATAACTTTTTAGAGCAGAATTTCATGCACTCAATCAGCTGGTGGGTGGGTTTTCCACCACTCCCCCCAGCTTCACAATGAAAATTAACTCAATTTCTGTTGGTAATTAAGCACAGAAGAAGCTTCAACTTCTAATTCGTCCTGCTGAGAAATCTACCACTCTGGAGGGTGCTCACTAAGCATATACCACCACTTTGAAAGCACAGGCTCTAACCTCTTCCATCCACACAAAAACATTAGTATGGTGCTGGTGTGCCTGTGTTGTCACTGTGTTTCCTATGGTAAAGCCAAATAATAAAAAATTAGGAAAGAAAAAGAATTGGGAAATAAAGAAGCATCAAGACTTGTAATGCAAACTATTTGAAATTCTCAAGCTTCATCATTGCTTTTTCTTTCATATTAAATGGAAGAAAAAAAAATAAGGAAGTACTTGGTATTTCTTCCATGCCAAATTTCTTCTGAAGAAGACAGACAAGACTGAATAAAGCACAGTTCTCTGACTGGGAAAGTCTTCAAGTGTTCACTTTCCAGCCCTCTTCCCGCTACTCTTCTGATCGGCATGACCCTCTGAATGGAAAATACTCACCAGTTACCCAGGATCTGCATCACTTCAGGCCTATGAGAGCTCTTGGGAGACTTCTTCCTTTTCCCCCCACCCAGAAAATTTGAGGTGTTTTGCTGCTGAGGAGCACAGTCACTGCCTCTTGATTCCACTGACAAAAGGTCAGGTGTTATTTCAACAAAGTGGCAATTGATTTAAAATGCATCTCCATGGAGCCTGGAAGACACGTCCCTTTTTTCTGCAAGCTAGCACTGTACTTTTGTCAAATGCAGATTGATGTTGTACTTCAGCCTTTGCAAATCCTTGCTGAGTTTTGATTTAGAAGTTCAAACTTTCTTCTGCAAGTACAATTCTCTTTGCGGCATCAGACACTCAGACAACCCAAGTAAATAAAAAATTACACAGGAAGAATACAACCAGACTATTTTATAGTACATATGTGCTAAATATTTTCTGGAAACTTAAAAATTAGAGACAATTGCTTTGTGCCAACAAAGCAATTATAACGAGGAGTCAACATGATTGCCTTGCAATAGTGCATCCCGTACCATTGATAAAGTGTTTTGTTTTCCATTTGAATGCAAAACTCCCCAGTCTGCACGTAAAATGCATGATTTCATTCCAGACTGATACATGCAGTTTCCATGAATGCATATGTCTAATGAGTACATTTCTAATTTGCACAAACTCATAGAGTTCCTGAGTGAGGTAACATCATTGCTCTCATTCTTCATGCAGAGCTGTCAACAATCTTGTTTTGAAAAATAAGTCTTTCCTCTCAAATAAGCTTTCTTGTTCATAAACACCATGAAAAAGAACTCTGAAATGGTGTCTTTAGATGCCTTATTTTAACAAGCAAGTTAAAATCCTATGATACTTGAACTCTTTGCTGTCATTGCTGCTAAGAGTACAATATAAGTGTGTTTTATTGACCTTTCTTTTTCGCCCCTCAAGGTAGTTCATTTTTCATGTTAGTCTGAAAGAGTGAAAAACAAACAAGTAGCAAGTAGTCAGCAAGGGTACACAAACCTCAACTAAATAAGAGTCAAGTTTTTTCTCCTCAAACTCATGATACATGAAATTAATTAAAAAAAAAACTTCATAATATTGTAAGGCTATTCTGTGTTCTGACCTCTGCTCTTTTCTATCTTACTGTTTATCATGGTATCCCATTATTTTACCTATGAGGCAGGAATAAATGTATTCAAAGGTCTTTAAAATACCACTATGGGGGTTGGTTTTTTTTGTATCTAGGCATTCAAGTATTTATTAAAAATTATTAACTCTAAAGTGGGAAAGTGCATGTTGCAAAAACAAACCCTTCAAAGAACGTGATATAAAATAATATATCTCCAGATACCACCTGAACTGAGAATGATGACCTAGTACCAAAATAATTTTGTTTGCTTTGAGTTTCAAAGTTCAAGACTTATCAGTGCACTTCCACACTTAACTTTAGACATTAAATAATTCCTTGGAAGAAACTTCCCCCAATTTCCAGACAACCTGTAAATATACACTGAAATCTGTCTAATATTCCCCTGCAAAACCATGCTTATAGCCAAACCACTTCTTTATCCAAACGGATTGAGGAAACATCCCATGATTCCTCCATCTACTCCAAAGTGAGCCCATAATCACACACATCACCTTCTGATTTCCATTCCTAGAAGAAAAGACGAGAATAGCCAGGTTCCTCAGCAGCACACATCAGCTATAGTGCCTCACTTCTTTGAAAGTCATTGCAGTCTGCTCTCTCTCTTCTTCCCAAGTCCTCCATGCTTTGTTACATCAAAACTGACTGCATGTGTTGTGTTATTCTGAAAAAAAAACCTAATCCACCGCATTATCACCAAGAGGCAGGTGATGTTATTACATTGACAGCATTCATAAGCACTTCAAACAGTCACCTGCAACAACTTTTAAATTGCTCTTTCAAAGGTTACAGGTAACTGGGTCCTATGTCTCCTGCAGACAGTTTAGGAAGTTTGAGGGAACCAAGCCTTTTTCTCTGATCATTCTCAGCAGACCATTATAAGAGCAAATACATTGTCATAGGTCATCAGAGATCTTAGAGATTCCATTTGTGTAACACAGAACAGGTTTGGGGGCAGATAGTTCTACTTTGAATAGATAAGCACTGAGAAAATAACAATTCATACCAGACTTAACCAGAACAAGAACAAACAGAACTTCAGAAACAAAGCAGGAATTTTTAATTACGTCCAACATGTGTTTTGGATGCATTAAGATTTGATACAACAATCCATATGACTTTTATACATGTTTTGTGATCAGATATTCTTATGTGAGATTGAGTCAAAATTCATTCATGAAGCAGAGTATTGCTTTTTAAATGAAATTTTTATTCTAGCATAGCAAAAATTAATACACTGAGTTTTAAGTTTTGTAAATAGAATCCCTAAAACATATATGCAAATTGTCAACTAATTGGCAACAAAGCTAATACTGCAGTAAAGAGCCATAGGCAGATAAATATGTCATAGCTTATAGCAACTTTATCTTATATCTCTCTATTTTATGATCTATCTGCAGATTTAGCTAAGCTGTCACAATCAGCAAGACTCTAGCTTTGTTTCAGACAAAGTATTAAAAAAATACTATTGTACCACATAATGCATCACAGAAATACTTTGCTGAATCATCTTGGTCTCAGCTAGTACAAATTAGAGACAAAGCTTAGTAACATCTGAAAGAGGTGGTTTGAGGCTTACACAAGAAAGAAAAAAATATTTTCTCTCCCATACTAATACAAGAAACAGATCGTTATTGTCATAGACAAAACATTCTGCAGACCTCATAATCCACATGCCTCAGTTATTGCATATGGTAGAAGAGGTCCAGAATTTTAAGAGATTGAGAACACTGGAAACTCTCACCCCAAGAAATTACTGCTAAATAACTCCCACTTTAAAGATATTCCCTAAAACTGTATTTAAGATGGTATAGGCACTCTGAAGGCACAATAACAAGGAAAATTCATGTGCCTGTAACACTAGACCTAAACACATCTTATTAACTGCCTGTAGGAGCAAAAACACTTTAGAGACACACAAAAGTACTGAACAGCCCAGATATTTATGATGTTAAACAAGTCCTGCTAGGCTTACCAGAACTGTAAGAACAGCAACGAGGCTGAGTATAACTCTGAAATAACTTTGCAGTGTTACTCTCATCATGGCATTCAGGTTAGCAGTTAATCAGTAGCAATTTCACACCAGTCAAGCAAAGAGAAACCCCTGAATCAACCCAACTAGGGTGGTTAATTTCTGAGAAACCAGCTGGCTGCATCTGATGAGGGATTTATAACCTACAGCCCTGTGTGTGGTTCAGTGGGATTTGTTAGGAGCAGGAGCAATGAAGCGTTCACCAAAGGCACAGGGTTGCACAGGTGTACCAGTTCTTCCACCTACATTAATGGCAAAACTCTGCCACATGGTAACACTTCATCCCACAGGGAAAAATCTTAATAGCCTTAATAATTTGCAATGGATATCATTACTGCTGTGCCTTGCCTCTACAGCTCTATGGCAGAGAGAGCTGCTCAAAGAGAAAGTTCTTTTGGTTTAAGCTTTAGTCTTCAAATTTAAAAGAAATTGAAAAACCTGTGCATGTGTTTTCAGAAACTCCTTGGGGTACCAGCATCCTGAGGTTTTACTCGCCTCATTTCATTGCTGAAACATGTTTTTAATCAAGAAAGCTAGGAAGCTTGTTTTGGTAGTGTAAAAAACCACCTTACTCCTTCAGTAATATAAAAACAGAAACAACCTTTTTCTCTGAAACATTTTAAATGGAATCTGATGTGATTATTAAAATATTAGCTTGATTTTTCTTTATCTTGGCAGGTATGAGGCACACCTTTCTTTTTTTTACTGAGAGAATCCTTAGAAACAAAGGTTTTGTAAAACAGATTTCTGTAAAGCTTCCTGAAAAAGACCTAATCCAACAGTCATGAAACCTCAGTTCTTCTTATATAAGTGATAACTGTTATTAATAAAAGTAAAATAAAAGTAATCCTACACACACACAAACCCAAAGCTTTTATCTGCTGCTATTTTGCTCTATATTAAGCTGTTTTCTTTACCTATATTGTTAACTGAGTTTTTCTGTAGTAAAATGCTGACATTTCCTCTGGCTGCATGCATTTGAAAACAGATTATATGCTTGGATTTTTCATGTATTGTCAGTTATTAAAGGGAAAATAGCTTAACTATGACACAGAGGCAGGAACCCTTTCTGTATGGGTTTTTGAGACCACCTGAGCGTACTCTGATCCAAAGCACAGAGCTCCATTAATACTTCAGTGTGTGCACTGGCCCCACTAATGGTCACAAGTATTTAGCTATTAATTCAGAGGTCTCTGGGACACTTGAGGCATTTTCTCCCTCTCCCATCCCTTGAATACACATGGCTTCCTTCAACTTTGAAGGGAATTCTCCCAGTGAAAGGGAAACCTCAGCAAAGTTTGCAAAACTACTATTTACTCCTCCAGTGACTGTTGTGCTTTATCTTTGCTTTACTTCTAAAGCTCCTAAGCGCTCTGACAGCTGTCAAGTCTTCCTTCTTCTTGGGGTCAATGCCAGCGTTATCAACCATCTTCATGGACTGAAGGCTGCTAAGCAATTGTGTGGACAGGTAAACTAAATCTTTGAAGTGAAAGAGAGAAAAGTTTTCATTCCCTAAAAGCTATCCTAAGGAGAGGCAGAAAGTTTTTCGATTCCAACAGGACTTGGATTAGAAAATAACAAAATACACATCACATGTTTGTTGCTCATCGGGAGCTTTAGTCAAAGCTTGTAGAAGTCAAAGGAAATATAATCTTTCTGCTGAGAATATTTAAAGAGAGAATCATGTCCAGAATACTGTATCATCACTTTTTATAAAGCTAAATGGATACTCTTTTCCTTCCTCTCTCTCTGTTCTGATGGATAAATCATCATAAAAATCTTGAGGTCATTGAAGAGAATAGCTATCTGCAATGAAATATGTGGTTTTACTTAGCTGAAACCTGATACCTTTAAAACTCAACAATAACAGTGTTTTAATGGGAGATGAAAGGAGAAAGAGAAAGTGAAAGCAGAGAAGATAAAACATTGTGGGAGTGAAATGACAGCAGCTTCTATGAAGCATAGAAATACGAATTTCTGGGACTAGTGACTGTATAATAAAATATTAAGATTGTGACTGGTTGGGTTTCGTATATCTTAAACAGAGAGGAGCCCAAAGGCAAAGAACTGTTATACATCAGCTTTTCCAAGGGTAGCGTATTCTCACCTGGTCTAGTAGAAATTGATTCCCCAAAATTCTTTACCACTTTTAAAAGGCATCATTTCCAGGCATTAAAACTCCAAACAGTCTGAGCGTATTATGACAGAAAAAACTCAGAATGTTGAAGAAAATTAATATATTGATGTCTTTTCTCCTACCACCAGTCCAGCTCAGGAATCATAAGGGAGAGTATAGACATGTATTACTATTTTAAAGGGTGAAAACTTGGAGTTTTATTGGTGAAAATCAGTCTTACCTTGCTCCGTGCTGCCTCTAGTGAGACCTTTCATTAGGTTCATTAGCAGCCTTTGTTTTCCTTTAAAAGACAGTCTTCAGTTTCAGTTCTAGTCAAGATATTAGTATGTCACTAAAATTTACATGTCTCAATTACATCCAGAGAACATTCAATTATAGTATACAGTTTCTAATGGAACAAAGAGAAGAGACATATAGCAGAGAAATTCCATGAAGTAACTCAGCTGTAAACACTGAAAATGTTCCCATGTGTCCAGGATGGAGTGGCCAGATGTATTTTTTGTAGCCACTCTCAAGCTACTGACAGCATCTTCGAGAGGTGATTTCCTTCTTGGACTTAGAGAGGTGGGGAAGCTAGGGACTCACCCCTGAATGGCACCAGGTGTCTCTCCCACTCCAGAAGGGAAAGTCCTAATTCACTGGGGAGCCAGCTTCTTCTCTGTCATCCTGTTGTGATCAGAAAGGATTATCTCCTGTACATGTGCCAAGGCCATGGAGCCTTCTGGGAGTTGTGGATAAGGAGCACCAGTCTGTCCTACAAGTGAGATGCCACCAGTCAGATGTATCTTGCAGCTGTGAGATACCATGCCTGCAGGGCCAGTTCAGTTCAGATTGCCATGGAAAAATAAAGGAGCAGCTGATCCCCTTTCACTCTGGAGATATTTTGAGTGGAGCCCTTTCCTACATTCCCTGGATAATGTATTTTGCTTCAGCATGAGACACGTAGCTCTTCCAGACATCAAACACAGTTTGTGATAACACTTCAGTGTTTGTTTTAGTGAAGCACAACTGCTGATTTCTCACTTATGCTCAGGAAATACATGGTAGCTTAATGAATGACTTAAAAAAAAGTGTCTTGAAATATTCTGATAAGGAAACATACGTGACTTTTTGGAGATATTTAGGCCTTGCAAACAAACCCTTAACGTACCCCTTCACAAAAAGATCAAACTCTTTGTTTTCTCATTGTCTCTATATAAACACAATCACACATACTTTGTTGAAATTTTAGCAAATTAAAAGATTGATAAATAGCTGCAGGACAGGTTTTTAGTGCTGATCTTTAAGCTTTGAGTAACTCCAGCAATTTTGAAGGTTTGGTTACTCTGGATTGTTCAAAATCAGCACTGGTACACATGAAATTTCTTTCCTGTTATTGTTGGGGAATGCAATGAAGATATATTGAATGTGGCTGCAGGACAGAGAAAGGGTCAAAAGGCAGAGAAAATTAAGCTTTCTTCTTAAACTATGTACAAATTATGCCACATGGATCAACACTG
Source organism: Nycticryphes semicollaris (assembly GCA_013400055.1). NCBI lineage: Eukaryota > Metazoa > Chordata > Aves > Charadriiformes > Rostratulidae > Nycticryphes > Nycticryphes semicollaris. The sequence goes on from VXBJ01007800.1 coordinate 838,734, forward strand.
GTTTGTTTTTCATATATTGTTCTGTAGCAATTCAGAAAAGATGATAAGTATCTGTGAGACAGTATTTACATTAATTCTCCTTCATTCTTAGTGCTTCCAGAATGTTCCCCTCTTTCTCAATTTACCCGCAATTCATAGATTGACTTGTGTCTTCCAAGGTTAGTTTCCTGTCCTTAGGTTGCAGACAGAGGTGGACTCCTGAGAAGGTATTTATCAGGATAGGCAAAATTGCCACAGGGTTAGAAGTCTCAAAAGGAGTAAGATTGGTTTTGCTTTACATTGATAAAAGCAGTATACCCAGGACCCTGTAAAGCGGGAGAGAACCTAGCTATTTCCACACTTAATATAAGTGCAGAGTTATTTCTTGCACAAGGGATGCTTTAGCTATAGCAGGATGCAATTACCATGCAAACTCATCTAAGCGGTTTTCGAGGATTCTCAATCAACATTTTCCCCATTTGTCATTTCTTGATGTTTCCTATTAAAATGCACTCATACAACATTTGCAACATCCATCCTCCTCTTGCAAGACACGTTGTTTTGGGTTTTAAAGATTGGGGATTCAGGTATGAAAGTATGTAATAACTGACTGCATTCACAGGCTTTTTGAAACCCTTGGATTTTCTTCACAAAATTCACCATGGTAACAGAGATAGAGCAAAAAAAGCAACTTCTCAGCCAAAAAGGCATATGTTAAAGTTCTGCTTCTTGACCTTTCATTCCCTGTCAACTTCATACTAGGCTCTTTAGTTGGTGAATTAAATAATCAAATACAAGTTAGCTGACACAGACAATTCACTATGCTTGCAATTTTGTTTTTAACTATGTTTATTCTTCTGTGGTTTTAAGGAAAAAGGCTAGAACTATAAATAGTTGTTATATGTGAATGTATTTTGTATACTGGTTGACGTAAACAGCAAGCCAAAAGGATTGTGTCTTGTTTCACAAACGCTGCTGAGAAAGAAAAGTGCTGGGGCTTTGAACTGAGTCAGTTCATCATAACAAGACTCAGCGTGCATTCACTTGGGTTGTTACATTGACTCTCAGGAGAATGAAAACAGCAGCAAAGCTACAAAGGCATAACGCAGTTTATAGAATCTCTCAAAAAGAAAAGTGGGGAGTGGCTTTTTGGGGCTAGGGAACAAAGTTCCATGTCCCATCTCTTTCACTTGTGAAAAACGTCAGCCCATACTTGTTGCCTTATACCCACGGGAACATAAAATTTCCAACCAGACCAGTTCTCTTGAGCCTGGAGTCCTAATCTTTCATTTCTTCAGCTTTTTCATAATACAATGCACATCCTCAGATTGCTTAATGACAATTAGTGGCCCTGCAAGCACCTGCTCTGAGGCCCTGTCTGAACAAAGAAAGCTTCAACACTTCATGAGTTTTGTCTCCTGTTGCTAATGGTACACTAAAGAAGAGTCTTTAAGTTTAGTTGTGTCTATGGAGAGTTTCCTGTCAATAACTCATACGTTTCATTGCCACTATAATGTTACCACTATTACCATTCATAACTCAGCAGCACACAGTGAAAAAGGCATATTTTACTGAGATGAAAAAGAGCCTTAAAGTTTTAAGCTGCTTTCTCTCAATACATAAAACAGCTGTTTTGAAAGCCGTCATGCCAAAAACACTTACGAACCCTATCACCTTAAATTAGTCTTTTTCTTTTATGATTTGCATTGCCTTCAAGAAAGAGCATAATATTTGGGAAAAAAACGAATGAAAACTTTTTGAGGAAATACAAAGCATGCTTTTTGAGTGTACTTATGCCATGAAAATGGCACTAATTGTAAGTGATAACTTGGATCTATAAGAGTGAGTGATGAGGAGAAGGAAACAGTTACAGCTCTATAATAAAGTGCCATTCATTTTGTCACTTGACCCCATGAAAGAGATGGATAGAGAAAAAGCAGATGGAGGAGGACTCGAAGACAGTCTCTCTTCTCAGTAACAGGTGAAGTAAAACCACTGTGCTCCGAATTACTAGAATGATCTGGATCCACCTGGGAAACTGAGGTCTGTGTTACCTTTTTCCAGGATGAAGTATTTCAGATGCATAAAACCATCTGGAGACTGCATGTTCTCCATATCACCCCTGCTCTTTGTCCCAGGAGAAGAAGCTGGCAGCATTATTTTATCCTGTCCTCCAAACAAGAAATGTAAAAAGGTGCAGACGCACCCTCAAAACCCCATAAAAGATAATCTCAGAGCAGTCAAAAATGTCTTTACCACACGTTATGGGACATCCAGGTGCTTTTTGCCTTTTTGGTACCTGCATAGCTTCCCATCCAGGAGCCTGCTGCAAACACTTCTGCCAGATTCCTGCTTAGATACGCAGCTGGCGGTCATGCTTCTCAGCTCCTCCCTGCTGTTTCTAGCAAGTAATTATGATTGTATCTCAAAGTTTTAAAACGCTCATGGACTCAGCTATGAAGATTCATGGCAATTGTGGAGGCAAGCATTGCATCACATAGCTATTCTTGGCAAGTGGGACTTTCTGACGTGTGAAATAGCTCTGAAAGTCTTACCTTCCTTCTCTCCAGGTCTCACAAGGCTCCTGTTAAGCCAGGAAAGTGAGAAGACTTTCTGTTTGGGCAAAGCTCTGCATCATGGGGGCTCAGTGAAGGTGGATGTAGCCCTGTAGATCTGTGAATGGCTGAAATACCAAGAACCTAACTGCTGACACCCCATGAAATTCCAGACAAAAAAGACTAGGAAACCTTTCCCCAACATTTGCTTTTCTCCTTTAAAATCAGGGAGTTTCCATATAATAACAGAATTTTATTTTAGTTTTAACTGCTCATCTGGGTTTGTTTTCAGGAGCAGCGGCAGCAAGTGCTACCATCCACACGAACACAAGTGTATCAGTGTTAGGATGTGTCCTTTCTGTAAAGCACATACTGCTCCAGATCTTCCTGTAAGTCACAGGATGACCCTGCAATGTTCCTGATGGCCTGAAACCAGGATGAACTAACAGTTTAATAAATACAGTCCTTCCAGCCTGGACCATTCTATGATTCTATGATATCCATATAAATGTCAATATTCATATACATAGGTGGAGAAAACTGGAGATTTTTTCCTTTTAATTAAAATAACTTCTAGCATGTTTAAGCATGCACACTTTTCAGAAGCGTGAAGCAAAGAAATCAGAATATTTTACATCTTGGCTGTCTGGGTATGTTTCTTTGGCTTCTAAGGACTTTAGAAGCCATTTCTCTGGTGGCTTTTCCTCCCCGGAGACATCTCTGTGGCTTTTCCTCCCTGGAGATATCTCTGTGGCTTCTTTGAGAAACTGCTTGCTCTTTCTGTAAAAGTCTGTAGATTATAAGTGAAATATAACTCTTTTATGTCATTCAAGCATCGGGGGGGACATAGTTTTCTAAGCTACTAACTGCAAGGGTCAAAAATTACTGCAGAAACTTCATGTTTTCCATTATTTGGGTTGATGGTGTTTTCCATGCCTTAGGGAAGCAAGAATGGAGAAAGTAAGAACAAGGAAGATATTTTCTCGTGGAAAATTTTCCTATCCAAAACTGAATCAGACCAATTTCTCTGCTTTCTGAATGCAGATGAGATTGGAGTACTGTTTCAGTTTGCGTCAATATATTTTGGTGATTATTAATATGCATGAGGGCGATTCATGAAATACACAATGCTATTACATGTTTGAGTTCAAGAGTAAAAAAGCAAGCAAATAATGGAATGTCAAAGAAAATAAATAGTAACTCTTATTTCTTGATTGTAGAATACTCTGACCTGTGAGTTGCTAGTAGCTAGAATGTTTTATTTTATGAAATATTACCATAGTTTTGTTTTACAGCCTTTCTTGAGTGTGTGTAATTAGATAAGTATTTTTCATTTGACTGTGGTCATTATCAGACATGGGAATATGACGAATTTTGAGCTCTGTTCAGTCACTAACATACTCCAATAGTAAGAAAAAATTAAATATTTCAGCCATCAAAACATATTACTTTCACTCAAAAAAAGTAAGCATAAAGACTGTAAACTCTTCCTCATTAGTCCTGCAAAATAACTCCAACAAGTTGCCTGGGTTAGAACCTAATGAATAAAGCTATATATTTTAGAGTTCGTTCCTGTGTGCAGGTTTTCAATTTGTTCACCTATATGTTAAGAATGAAAATTTACTTCCACTAACCCTCTGTATAAATGTATTTCAGTGGTTTTGTGCCATTATGGTCTTAAAAAGATTGTTGGTCAGTCAGAGGATGGACTGTCATGATTTTTCTCTTGCTTATTCCATATCTTTGTCCTATACCTACACCATTCCTCTCCCTCAAATCTCGGGATATCAAGAACATTGTAAAGAAAGGCCAAGGTGTTAGACAAAAGAGTCTGCTCCTACTACTTAATATTTTGCAAGTAACATCCTTATAGTGAGGACCTTCTAAGCTCTGTTTAAATTAGAAACATAAGGAAAATGTAAGTAATTAGATAATTAAGTGTTCTATAAAGGCAAAAGATGAGAGGGTGGTTTCTCTTTTTTCCATTTCCAGTTTCAGTAAACCCCTAACAAATACTTAAATTTATCCTTCACAGGACTTCTTTTCTTTCTTCTTTTTTTCTTTTTTTATTTATGTGAATGGCATTTACAGTTAACCTAACATAAACCTGCTGTAACAGACAAGCTGAGAGGTCATCAGTGTTAGTACAATGGAAGCTGGATGCACAGTGGGAGTGGGAAGGTGTAATCTCCTCACTGGGGAAGGAAGGAGGCCTGATGGCGAACACAGTGAAAAGCTAAAGTAAGGTGTTAACTTCTAGAACTTGCAGTGCATAGGTAGATACCCACCTTCTGATGATGAAGCAACCTGTTAAGGGAAGGGGCTACTTCTCAGAAATAAGTGCATTTCTCTTACCTGGCTTTCAGCAGCATCCCTGCCGCTCTGTTCTGTTATCTCCCCTTTTGCATTGTGGTATTGAACGTAAATTGCAGTGGATCAAAACAGATTATGCTGAACATCCCCCTGTTTCAGAGAGCAGAATTCAGAGCTTTGATGTAGGATTCAGCTGGCAAGGTAATAAGGTCACAGGAGCAGTAAAAGTTTTGGATTTTGAAAAGTAATTGGCTTGCTGCAAAGCAATAAAATTAACTGGAATGTTGATTTGGGTAGGCTTGCTCTGTAAGGTCAGATCTAGCCACAAAGGACCTAGCAATGTGAGAAGAAGTTTTGTACTTTTAGTATTTCAAATTTGTAATGATAAGTAATCTCTATCTTGAATGTTGTAATCAATGTTTACTTCAAAATATAATTGATTTTCAGTCAAGCAGATGAAGGGAGGTCATTTTGTGCTGTCTTGGATCCTGCCTAACTCATTATTACTTATACAGTGGTCTCCAGAAGAGATTTTTAATTTTTCTATAAAGTTTTACACGGTCATCTGGCAGCAAATTCTTCTTACTAAGCAATTTTGACAGAATGCAGATGGAAGAAATCTGAAAAGCGTTTCAGAAATAGGGTTGATTGATAGTTTATCTTCTTCAACTCAATACTCACCTGCACATTACTGAAGACATCAAGACATCTCATTATAGGAGAGTAAACAGGACAGAAGAAATTAAAAACTAAAGATACAGAACAATGGGAGATTCACGAAGCCCTTAAGAAGTTTTCAGTCACAGATCTGTCTGCAGATGGTGGTATGATAATTTAACTAAAAATAAACTGGACCCTGTCCACATTCTTGTTTTGCTATTCACCAAATGCTACGATTTCCACCTCCATGAACTAATCAAAGCAGTGTTTTAAACTAGCACATGAATAATACTTTGGCTTAGGTGTCTTTCTTTAGGCTCGTATATGGCTCATAAATACTTTTTGGATCTCAAAACTCAGATGAAATTTTCCACCACAGCTACATATTCCAAAATGGAAGGGAATAAAAATAATTGCAAAATTTGCCTCTTTTTCCTTACTTGTATTTTGGCTATTCTAAATTTTTTTCCTTTAAAACCCTTTATAAATATTAGTGATTTTGCCTGAACCATGTGATGGGCTGACAAATGTAGGAGGAAAAATGTGATAAGATCATTTAATAATTAGTCCTATAACTAAGCTAAAAATGCCTTTAAATATCCTTTTTGCAGGAAATGCATCTTTAAATTTTTTTTCCCCTAGATTTATATTAATGTCAGCAAGAACTAATTATATTTTTTGTGAAGGTTTCTCATATTTAAGAAGAAACTATTGGGTATAGCCCAATCCATGCTGCTGGTCACCACATTCACATTTTCAATTCTTCTTTGTATAACCTAGAGCCAAATCTTAAAGCTGAGCTCCCAGATCTATTTCCAGACCTTAAGGGAATGCTGCCTTTACACTGATTATACTGGTTTTGGATCACTCTCCTAATCTCTGTTGCCTTTATCTTTATTTAATGTTTTAAGAAGACTGTTCTTTCTTCCAAAGTACCATTTTTATTTGAGGAAAGTCTCTTTTTTCACTCAGTCACAGAGAATGTGACAGTAAGAACCAGAATATAGACACCTGGCTCCTGTCCTCTTTGCAATGAGTGGAAGCATAGCCCCGAGTGATTACAACAAAGACAAAAATATACATTTGTGTTTTTCTCCCATAACTCTAATTTTGTTGATTCTAAGGGTAAAACACTATGCCCAACTTGCTGTTCCTTGAGAATGACAAGGAAAAACAATGTGATTATATTCTGTTCCTTGGGAAGTGCCAGAGTCTAAAATGATGCCACTGTCTTTTTGCACAGTTTAACAGGGTAAAATTATATCATCCATAATCCGATACATTAAAAAGGCATGGCGATGATGGCACCAGTTTGAATAGCTCTAACAGGCTAAATTTGAAAGGGATGTGTGCATACCCAACAGTGAAGTGCTTCAGTAATCTGAACAGAAAATCCCAATTATTTATATAGTTACATTTATACATATACGTTTATACATTTTATTTTAGCTTTTGTATGAGAAGATGTCCCTGTATCATGTGTGTGTGCATTCTCATCTCTAGTTTACTGAGAACAGCTAACCAGATGTTGGCTTTTTATATTTTAAGGCTGCAGTTTAAAAAAAAAAAATCATTATATGTATATATATATATAACCAGATAACCAAGACAACTACTCACACGACATAAACACATCTACCCACAGGTCACCCTCTAGCTCTGTATGTAAAGAAATATACATTAGTAATTAGTAATTAATTAGAATTAGTAATATTTTACTCTTTCAGTGAAGGTCCTAACATGCGTTGAACTTTCTCCAACACAGTGGATGGAACTATGGATACACAGTGCTTATAGTTTATCTCAAAATATCTCTCCCATATAGTAGTAGATACGTATGGAAAAAAATTTGGGAGCTGTAAAAGCACAAAGTGGAAGTTACACAGACTCAGAAACCAAAATTGTCTTGACTAATAATGTGCTAAAATATTTTGAAATATTGAGTTTTGATTGCATTTCGGTTTTCATGTAACTGTTTATTTTCTAGTTTCCTTTCCCTGGGAATCTTCTTATTGAAATACACACAGGCTCTATCTTTAGTTCTGAAGAATATTTTATGTCAATAATACACTTATTCTGAGTCTCTTGAGTCAATTGTCTCATACGCTCCAGTACAACATTCATGGCAGTGTTTGCCAATGCGTGTATATAATTGGAATTCTTCTGTACTATTGAAACTTAAAACCCAAATGACAGCTCTAAACCAGACCTTAGATGGGCTGCTTAAAATAATTTTCTGATCTGCCTTGTTCAGAATCAATCTGATCATAATTTCACAGTGTAAGCAAATCAGCATGAAGAACAAAAAGGCATTCTGGAAGTACCAGTACTAAAAATTATAAAAATCAAATATATGATTGTTTACTACGGCACACTGGAAAATAAAAGTGTCAAATGGATGTGACATGGAGCTCCCATTGTAATTAATGGAATTTTTAAGGAGAAGAGGTGAACAACAGTTCATGGCTCTATTTTGGCTTACAGTTTTCAAGACTCACTGTATACTATGTTCTATGAGGTGTCAGTAATAAAAGAATAAAAGTCAAAGCTGCTTCTCAGGACACAGCTGAACCACTAACCAGAATGAATTGGATAAATGAAACCCATTAATTTATTATTTCATGTGCAGGCAATGCATGCAGGGTTCCATCAAGGTTAATCAATTTATCTATCTGAAGAGACCACAAGGGAATGGTGAATAACAGATGCTGGTGTTGAAGTCTGTTTATTATTGGTGAGTTAATAGAAGTCAAGGGATTTGTAAACAATTTAGATTTCATCTTTGTGATAAACGGACAGTATTATTGACATGTGTAGACACACCCTATCTTTGCAATTTTAGCAGTCTAGGAAAATCATTTAATATAATAATCAGAAATAATTGATTTATAACTAATAACATAAATTACAAAACTGTAGCACTGCTCATTATTAAATTTGCCTGACCCTGTCTATTATAACTTAGTTTTCACTTGCTATTCCTTTTGGAAATTTTAAATATGTGTGCTGGAATTTTGCATGCTGGGTGTTTCCTCCAGAGTGCCTCATAGGTATTTGTTGGGGTTGTAGTCCTGACTGAGAACTTAGACAGAAATGTTTTCTTCACTTCTGAGAAGGACATGAGAAAATGTAGTCATGTTTAGCTAATGGATTTTGATTTGAAGAGTTTGGGCTTCCCGTTTTTGGGTACTGGGGTTTGAAGCTCAGACACAGCTTGATCTGGGAGGAGGGCTGGTGCCAGTTTGTCTTCTGCTGTCCTGGAAATATCAGTTCAAATCTGGGTACTGGGACTCCTCCCATGCCAGTATCTTAAACTGTGCCAGGGGACATTCTCAAGTACTGGACTTATTTGAACTCAAAATGGAATGGTCTTTATCATGATTCCACCAATGTAAACTAGCAAAGGCCAGGTACTGTATCCAAGGGCATTTTGTGTGCTGCTGCCCTGTTTTGGGAGCTAAAACAGTTTAATGGCTTGGACACAGCTGCTTCCATTCCAGTTTGGCCTCCCCACCACAACGTTCTTCATCGAGTTTAAAATATTTCTTGCCTTTGTAAACTGTAGTTTATGAATGCTTCTACAGTTTAACAGGTAAACAGCCCAAACCTATCAGATTTCACTAAGAAACCTCCTGTAGCGGTCAAGGTTTCTGCTTGTGACTGGATCGCACATGCCCCAGGCTACAGGTGTAAAACTGGATTTTGGTGTGACATCTATTAATAGGGAGTTTATCTCTGCTGAGATCTCAATAATCCCCCTGGATAACACACAGGTTGCTGAAAATGGGAGGCAATTTTACTGCAATGACAAGATGACAAAAGCTAGATTTCAGACACTGTCAGGGGGTGGATTAGACAAATACTGCCAGTCAAGCATCTGAAAGAGTGCATATGGAAAACCTTTAGCTGAAGTAACTTGCCCAGCAACTTTGATTCCCTTAAGCAGTATTCTGCCACCCTGACCATGAAGCTATACTGTTTTTTTCTCCTGCCCTTTTAGGGGTTTTTTTGTTCATTTTGTTTTGGTTTGGGTTTTTTTTGACTGGTTGGTTGTTTTTTCCTCATTTTCCATTGAAAGTCTGCAGAAAAGGAGGCAGACATCGGTCTCTTCCACTGCACTGACTATTTTCCAGAGAGCAGCTTGTCATTCTATGAGGCAGAGTGAAGAGCAGCATGTAACATCATTTATTGGAATACAAAAGTTAAATTCCTCAAAGTTGTGCAGCTCAAGCCTATAACACAGAATCTTAAAATGTGACCTATATTAGACCATATTTTTTTGGACTGTACCTGAATCTTCCACTGTTTTGCTCTGTACACAGAGAACTGTTTTAATGAGCTTTTATACTAAGCAAATAAGCAAATGGTCAAGTAGATTTTTTGAAGGAGAGTATGAAAATGCTTAGTTGCATCTTGCTGGACACATAAGTGCCAAAAGAAGTGATTCATATTGGGAACACATATATATTTTTAAAGAACATAAATTTTTATTGCAGAAGTTTCAAGAAAAAACTGTAGCCAGATGTAAGTGCTGGCTACTCCATTTTCCTATCTTCCAGTTTCAAAATACATTTAGGTTTTTTTGCAACTGTCCCAATTCTCCTTCTGTAACACTGAGCTGCAGATGTCAGGGGTTGGAAAATTTAGGCCCCAGTTAGGCCAACTGTTTAGTGCTTATTTACATTGAATAAGTTACTCTTTACATAAGTAGTTTGTTTATCAGAGTCTTTGCACAAAATGTGTCACTGTAAGTACCTATACTTACAGAGTGGCACCAGGCTCATCAACGTCTTTAGGGTTTATGTACTGCATAAAAAGGAATTAGGAAACAGGCAGAGGCTAAAAGATCTAACTCAGGTGCCTGAGAGTCTGAAACTCGGTGTCGGTCTGTAGGATCAGTTCTGTTTGTATGGAATACATTGTCTTTACTTCCACTCTGGAAATGTTATGTATTTCCACATAACAATATTCATTCTAACACTAACATGAAAATTGGGCTGTGTTTGGCATGAATGAAATTGGTAGCATAAATTAGTTTGCTATTGGGCATCCTGGGGGCTTTCTGAGTCTTTGGAATAAATATGTTCTTTTTCTTCTAACACATGAATAAATTAACATTTTCTTAGGAAGACTTTCTCTGCTTCAAAGATTACTCTCATGTTTAAGAATTGTTATATACAGTCTTATTCAGTTCTTAAACAGCTGTATTTTTCTGTACAGGCTTTGACATTTCTAAAATACAAACCTCTCAGTTTAGTGGAAGTAAAATTATTGGGGGGATTAATGTATTTGAGATATTTTAAAAATGTTTGAGGTATTATGAAACTAAAGGTATTTTCCCAGATTAAAAACAAACTGCAGTTAAGGTAACGGTCTTTTAAGAGAGATAAAATTATTCTAAATTGAAAAACCCAAATCAGGGTGTACTGTGATACAGATACACAGTGGGTAGATCTAATGGGAACTTGCAAATAGATATTAGGGAATGGTCATATTATTGGAAACCACTGAGTAACCAGAATAAACTGATAGTACATGACAGCATATACCCTTTATCCAACTCAGATCCTAACAGAACTAGTGCAGAGGACTGCAGAGTCTACTAAGCCGTGACAACTTTATTGTCTTTAGCTGTGTGCATATGCCCTTGTATATGAGAAAGGGGCAAGCTGTCGATCCACATGACTCTTGTTGGTCTGGAAAGTTCACTCCTTACTCACCATCTTGTCAAACTACTATTCTTTTTATTGCTTGATTTGATGTTGCTAGCAACTGTTGCAAAACAGTCCCTAGGCGACTTCATGACCTTAGTATCAGATATGTTAAGATCAAAATTTTCAAACTTTTGACTAACTACAAGCAATGCCTACAAAACTGAAGCAACATATGAAGGCTTTGGTGGCTGTTCACTGAATGTCTGAACAAAAAGGTCATTTGTGGGTTGAATATGAAAACTATTTGTGCTATTTATTATATTATAGCAAAACTTTGTGTGTGTACACGTCTCTCTGTTAAAGTTGGACAGGGAAGTCCTAGATTTCTACTGTGCATCCTGCAGAAGTATTGTTGAGACTCAAGGGCAGTGTTAGGTCTACCCTCTTTGAAAGTTAGTTATCAGTGAGAGTAGCCTAAATAATTTGGTGCTGCATTAAGTAACTTCAGTCTTTGTAGCACAGACTGAACTCACTAGTGGACTGCAGTGTCCCTTTGCAGCACTGCTTCCAATTATCTCATTGTGACACTCCAGCAGTCCTGGGCCTGCAGATGCAGCACTTAAGACGTGCTTTGGCATCCTGACCATGCTACAGCCATATGCACGTACTCTTGTGGAAGCCCCAGGATTGCACGTACAGCACTTTTGTAGTGTTGTAGAAGCAATTTGGTTTTGGGCTCTTGGCAGTCTTTCTGTAGAAAGGGATTCTTGTTCCAGTAATGACATCTCTTGAGTAAGAGAATGAACCATCTCACATCTGGAATAAGAAGACCTACAGACCACAGAGCAGTGTTTGGAATGCGAGGGATTTTTTTTTTTTATTTTTTTTTTCTGTGGCCCAGATATGTGCCTAATCTAGCAGATTTCTTTTGAAATTTCAGTCCCTGACTACATCATGACCATCAAACAATTCTGATTGGGCTTGCGGCACTGTGTGGCAGGCATGGTTTTTCAAGTGTTGCAACAAGATGTCCTAAGATCTGACAGCATGGGTTCTCATTTCCATCTCAGGCTGGCAGGAAAACCTAAAAAAATTATCAGCATTAAAAAGAAATTAGCTGGTGTTGTTTGGTCCAGACCCTAGCTCGTTTAAAGATAAGTATTTCTATATCAGTCTAGAGAAATAGTTGCCATAAATGTCATGAGTGGCTACCTGTCTTGAGCTGTGTAAAGACTGGTTACTTGCCAGGCAGGCACACCACTTTCTCCCCTGACTGTGGGTTATCATCTTGCTCCTGCATTGTTCATAGTTTAAAGGTCTCCTCACCAGGTTGGCCAGCTGGTTGACAAAAGTGTTTTTGTCCTGGTCAGCTGGGAGAAGCCAATCTCCTATGTCCCTCCCTTTCAGACCTCGGTCCTTGGCGGTCAGAAAAAACAAATGCCTGTTGTCAACACCAACTGCACAGCCAGAGGGATCTCCTTCTTTACTATGAATGTTCTTGAATGCTCTTGTACTTACCTTTTGCTAACATGAAAAAACAGTAAGCATTCTGAAAGCAAGGACAATACCCCAAGAAGCTTACTCAACAGTTATGGCTTTTCCTGAAGTAATTAAGGTCCTTTTTTTTTAATTTTTGTTTTCTGATTTCTGAAACTTGAGAGTGTGTCTGGACCATATTTGGAAGACATCTTAAGCCTTGAAAGGTAAACATTGCAAGTTATTTTCTACAATGCAAACTGTGACACACAACATTTTTATCATGGATGTCTTGAGGCAGAAGGCAGGGAATCCTCAATCAAAAGCCTGTCAACCATTTTGTGATTTACAGCATGCTGAACAGCTCCTCCTCAGTGGTGAGTAGAAGATCTGTCTTCTCCCCAAATATAAGGCTGTTAAGGGCTGAGTTTTCTTGTTGATGTGAGGGCTTTAACAGTTTTGCAGTGAAATAGATGTCCGGACTGAGGATACTTCCATTGTTGTCTGGTATTCTTGTAAGTTTTAAAGTCTTTGTAGGATGCAGTGATGGGGAAGAGTGATGTCATCACTTCACTGCTTACCTTGTGTCATTAATTCTTGCCAATCTGCAAAACAGAGAACAACTAATGTTTCTAGGTTTTTTTTTTTTAATGATTCCTTAACTTGGTCAAGGACCACCTTAGTGATTTCCAGATTGTATCACACCCATGCAATAGATAAACCAGGGGCTACTGAGATCAGACTATGTGCATTCAATTTAAAGTAAACAATGGGCCAGATAATATGTTTACAGGTACATCACAACTACATGTTTAACCGCCAATCTCATCAAAAGACCAAAACTTGAAGGAGAATAAATATATACCCTATCCTCTAATTTCTAGGTAATTTTTCCCCACCAAAGCCAAGTACTAACCTATATGGAGGATACAAAGGAAGCTTATGCTATTCTGCCTGATGCTGATAATGTGAAGAGACATGCATTTCCTCTGTGAAAATAAAATGGATCTTGGAAAGAACTTGGGTTATTTGTGATATATTACATTTGTGGCAAAAACAAAATATGCTTGCTTATTTTAACTGAGAGAAACAGGGTGAGGAGAGCTAAATTATAATTGGTTTTAAATTATAACAATCTGCTCAGGAACAGATGAAAATAAATCATGGTTTCCTGTTCTAGTTTTGTCTTTTGACATGAGCAGAAAAAAAGGGAAATGAACTGGAAATAACTCCACCACCAAAGAATAATCAATTTCTGTCTCAGAACTGAGATGACCATCTGGTTTTAGATAACACAGGACAAAAGCATAAAACTTATGGAGGCACAAAGGGTGAGAATATATCAAACTAACAGGAAATACATCACTAGAATACATAGAGACAACGTAAGAAAAGACAAGATAATCTGTGTGTATCTAAAATTTGCTAAAAATTGAAGAAGCTGATTAAGATTCAAAAGGCACTCTTTCTTTTTATGAGAGAAAATATTTTCCACAAAGACTATCTTTGAAACTTAGTGGAAAGTTAACTTTTCTGCAAGAAAAAACCCCATGTCCTCCATTTTGTTACTGTGCTACGTAAAAACAGTGTAATAAAAATAGTTTGAGATAAATAAGATGTTAATGATTTTATACATAGAAGGCAGAATATGTGTATATGAGCCATTTAGAGCAGCTATTTTAAATTTTATATTTGTTTTGTGTAACTATAAAAACAAGTCAATGTGTTTCAGGTTAGATATCTTTTGTTAGCAATGGAAGAACTGTTACTCTTCAAAATAAGTGCTTCTTTCAGCTTCCTCAAATTGCTCTATAAGCTAGAATGTACATGATAGGCACAGAATTGCTTCCTCTAAAATCCTAAGATTATTCCATATTTATAAAAAAGATTGTGCAAGAAAAGTGGATGTTGATAGAAAAATAACAAAAAATGCAATAAAAGATTTGAGGGAAAATGTCTCCAGCATTACAGACACAGGCTCTAATTGCTGGAGGCTGAGAAAATAGGAACTGTTGTATTTCAACAGATAAAGACAACAGAGATGAGTAAAACAAAATATTCTCTTCTCATCTAATTTTTTTTCATTTAAGAACATGTGGCAGCTGCAATTTATCTTACATAAAATAATTGGCAGCCGGTGACATAGCCATGTTCACAGATGGCACTTTGGTGTTATGCATATTACTGTTTATGCATGAGAAACGGGAAGACTGGATGAAGGACTGGCAGGATGTGAAAACATTACCCAGTTTGCAGCAGAGAAGGGATTATTCTCACCTTCAGTTTCCTTTCTTTATTATGGTTGCTTAGGGAAAGGATGGTAAATGTGAGGTTTGGGAGAGGGCAAGGCAAGGCCATTTGCTAAAGGTCACAGAGAAGACTTAAAAACAGTAGCTGAGGGAGTTTCCTACTGCCTTATCTTCCCTCTTATTTCGATTTCTAGGTATTAGCATTATCCCTTGAGGAAATGTATGGTTGGCTGAACACGTATTTTGTTTCTGGTGAAAAAAGTTTTTAGCTGACAGAGGCTGACACAGACCTCTTTTTTAGAGTGGGTTTTTTTTATATATATCTTTTTTTTTTTTTCTTACATACTTTTCTGTCATAGTTTTGACACCATCCTAAAAATAAAAGATTGTGAGTGAGGAGAATTCTACCCTACAATGTGCAGTATGTATATGCAATATAAATTCTGTACTTCTCTATAAATATGCTCTCCAGTAAAATCATCTTTGCATTTTATTGATATTGAAGGTGAGGGCTGTTTCTGCCCCTCCTAAAGAGAATGCACTTGCTGGAGAGCGTGCTGCTGGCACTCTCCCTGTCCTGTGCCTTTCTTCTTTTCGTGACCTAAATGTTATTGATAATTTTTATCATATAAGTGTATATTCTGCCTCTTTTTCTTTATGGCTCCGTTTTTTATTCTCACTTCAGATAGATATATCTGTTCCTGCCTCCACGGACTGGAATCTCTCTGGCTCTTAGCTGCAGCCATGAGAGCATAGCAGAGGAGTTTGGATGAGGAGCTCGGATAGTAGACATGTCAGTATGAGCTATTTGTATTTCATTGAGGCAGCCTGGGAGCAGGGACAAGCAGGAAGCAGCTTCCCAGAAGATTTGCACTCAGCTAGAGGAGCATGTTTGTGTTGGGAAGGCCCACCTGAGGTCATGCACCTGTGACTATTAAACATCAGAGAAAAAAGCTTTCCCCTGCTGTTCCCCAGCTTAATCTGTTTTTATCTTTTTTATCACCAAAGACATCCATCTTACTTTCCAAACACTCTATATAAAGACGAGAGACAAGCAATCAGGGAAGTTTTAGATACCTTGTAAACAGGAGATATGTAGTTTTTGTAGTCTGTGGCTTGTGTTGCATTGTGTGACTTAAAGAAAGAAGCAGGTCTTGGAATTACAGAGTTGCATTTCTTTTTAGTCTTGTTTAGCTTGTAGTGGTTTCTATTTTTTTTCCCTCATTTTTCCCCCACCCACCCCCATCATGGATGACTCAAAAATTTGTAAGCAACTGTTATTGATGTTCTAGTTTTGTACAAGTTTTTATCACAAATAATAATGAGAGGCTCCACCCAGGTAAGTCCCCATCTTGTCTCATTGGATTCCTGGTGGAAATGAAAAGCTAAGGCTTGATAGACTGAGGGCTTTAAAAGTAAATCTTTGCCTAGATGGTGATGAGGAGCCAGTGCAGCAAACATTGGTGAGCCGAATTGGTTACGGTCAGAGTGAGGTCAGTAGGGAAGCAGACCATGAGACTCATGTTAGCAACCCCAGCGAGAGGGAAGGTGGAGAGCCCTAGCAAGAGGACAAAATGGCCTTGAGAAGAACCCTTGGCAGATTAAACAGCAAAGGCATATTAAACTTTGGAAATGTTGATGGAGGAAGCATTCAGATTTAATTAGAGTTGGGGCTGTGGATTTAGAGACTGGATGGGTTTTCTATGACTCTGGGATCAGTGAAAATGGAAAATCTGGAGCAGGGTGAATCAGGTAGTGCAAGGAAACCTGTGTTTCTACACTCCAAGCAGTAAAGTGTGTAAAATACCAAAATTTCAATGAAGCTGGGAACTACCTTGAAGCTCAACACATTTTTGCTTTTTGTTCCTGCTGAGTGCAGCCACAATCTGGAGTCTCACAGTTCCTTACTGTGTGTAGGACCAATGTTGTGCTTCATTGAAATATGAGTATGGCCAAATGAATCAGGAGCTCCATGTTTCAGAAAGAAAATGCTCTCATGAATTCTGCATCTAACTAAATTTTGTAACAAATCAGGCCTTACTGACTCTGAAATCACTTCTAGTCTCGGTCACATGGGCTAGTTCTTGATTTGAAGTGTGATAGCACAGGGTATAATAATAATGGAAAAGCTGTCACGGGAAACAAATCAGTACAGGGCTTTTCGAGACAAGGAATGATGATCCACTTATGATTCACCTAAGAATATGGATTTACTGTGTTAATCTCACTATTAAATGCTGTTTGAACACACATAGAGGGGAAAGGGTCCCAGCTTTTCAATCTGCTCTTGGCACCCTTTTATTTATTGGCATAATGTACTGCGGTTTGTCACACTGAGCCTCCAAGCCGTCTCCTCAAGGATTTTTAATAAAAGGGAAATGGGAATGGAGAATGACACTCAGGCAGAAACAAATATACAGCGAATAACACCTGTGGCCTGCTGGAAGAGAAGATGGAGCACAATAGTCCAAATGATAGCATGACTGCAAAGCTCTCTGCCAAGTTTGGAGCATGAGCTGTCTTTACGGTTATTGTGAGGAGATGCTTTAAAGCCTTGCTGAAAAGTCTGAGTGACAAGCAGGAGAAACCTTGGAGAATTTGTGGACTCTACCTGACTGGCAGAAGTTTGGCATTTGCTTCAGATTTATGCCCAACCTCATCAACTTGTTTGGTTTTCTCTTTCTTTTTAGCTAAGGACCCTTATGACCTTAGGGAACTTCTATCTATGCTGATAGGGAAGTGCACGAAAAGGGGAGTTTTTGGAGTGTGGAAAGAGGTAGTATGCCAAAATGTGAGGTGAATGCTTTGATTCTCACTGTTGTTCTGTAATCTGTATTACAACCTCAACGGAAAAACCCCAGGTGTCTGTACTGGTGACTTAAAGGTTTTGATTTTCAGCTTTTCTTGGCCCACGTGAGATCTATTCAGGTTGTATGAAGGTGAATTTGGGATTATGTTAAAATGCTATATTAAAGTGTGACCTTTTTCTCTGGGACGTTCTCTGGTATATGCCTGTGCCTCCATTCATGTATGAACTTGTGGGTAAGGAATGTGGATGTAGGACAATCGTGGGCTTAAGCACAGGACAAGATCCAACTTGGCTAAAGGAGAGGGCACAGGGACACACTCTGATTCCACAATAAAGCAGTTTTCTGTGGGCTGTCTACTTTCAAGGGCAGTCTAGTTTGCTTTAAAAGAATCACAGGAGGTAAAGAAGCTATCTCCTGTGTCCTTCCTTTACCAATTTCTTCCCGACAATTTAATTTAAAGAAATCTAGCTGCTTCGAGGCAAGAATTATTCCGTGTGCCAAGTGAAGCTGACAAATATTAATATGATGGACTATAGACAGATGCCCCCAAGAAAGTGGATGTTACTTTTCAGAATGGACTGTCAGGGGCACCAGCATCTTTCCCATTTTTGGTATTTCTCTCACTGTTGGTAACAAAATTATGATACTTGTTAATGAGGCATACAGTTTCTGGCTCCCAAATAAAAGTGTGAAAGGTCTTGGCAATACATTTTGCTGCCAAGCTAGTTCATTTTTTACAATAGACTCGTATTTTGCTCATATTGTTTTGGAAAAATACATTTTCACTATAAAATGCAGATAAGTATAACTCCCTATTAAAATTGAATGCACTGCGTTATATAGATTCCTCCCTCTCCTCCCTCAAACCTCATCTCCCCTTATGTTGTAGTTGCACTTGTGTTTTCAAACTACCCTGTATTAGTATAATAGAATTAATGTGAACGTTAGATCTAATGTGATCTCTTAACATCATTAGATAGCTATATGTGTTTCTGCAGACAGGTACTCAGCTCGGTGCTGCTCCTTGGGGGTCCATTATGGAGGTTTTGCAGCTGTGCAGAAGAGGGCCATTGGCAGGGTGTGCCAAGTTGGGCAGCATTAGGGGAAAGTCAGTGTCCCCTTAATGACTTATTTCTTTGTCCCTTCACTTCTGTTAAATCTACCCCTTTTGTTGCCACAGTTTTTTAGTAACTCATTAGGTGAATTAATAGCATGGTTTGGTTTACTTGTGAAGGTTATCTGTGTTTTATAGAGGAAGACCAGAGCTTAAGTGATCTCATGAAGGTCACAATATGAATCAACAGGGAAAAAAAAGCTGGTTTTATTTCTGTCTTGGCTTTCCCCCTTGTATTAAGTGAAAAGGTCACGTGAACCTTTCCTTTTCATGGTGTTATGGTTGTGGAACACATGTGTTATGCAGCTGTGTTGGCCTGAAAGCTTGATAAAACGCTTGTTGCAGAAAACACTTTTTGAGGTAAAAAAACAGACTTGAAAGAGCACCTCAGCAGACAGATCAGAAGTCAAGTGAACACGACTCTTTTCGTTATAATCAGCATTTCAAAACATCCAGTCGGAGGAGTTTCTGCCTGTGGTTTCCACAGTTGTCTTTCACTTGTCGGCTGCAGGAAGAGGTATGACTTTTTTTTGTCCCTGTATCATCCCTGACCAAAACCAGCTTGATCTTCCATCATGGTGCCTCACTGTAGTTGGATACTCTGGAAAGAGGTAATACAACTGCTATCTCACTTTCTGTTGAAATTGTGCTGAGGAAGGTTGATCTAACTTATCTTTTACCTCTGTCCTCTCTCTCTTTCTTCAACACTGCCGCTATTATAAACCAGGAAAAAAAATAATGACATTTTCACTCTGTGGACTTCTGATTTTCTGATGCAAAATTGATTTTTTTTTTTTTTTGGTATGTATTTCTAAGTAACCTAATTTGAAATTTGTAAACATTTACTTCTATGTTAAACACATTTATAAATAAATCAAACCAGAGAAATACTTGCAGTAGAAAAGATGAATTGTAAAAGGCCAAAATACAGGATGTTATCTCTTTGCTATAGTGAAATAAGTTGTAACTATTTCACCAGTAAAATTTGACTATAGCCTAAACAATTACTTTTCTTTTTTTGAAATGTTTTTCATATGCCTGAAAAATATTTTCAACAGTTTTCAAGCCTTGTAAGATATCTGATTTGTTTGCTTTTAAAAATATTGCTATTGATTGATATTTTTATTAAAAATCTAGCAAAAAAAAGGAATGGCAGGAAAGAAAAATAATCAATTTTATAATTAACACTCAAATTTTCCTATAAAAGTCACTCATAGTTTGCAGAATCCCTAAAAAGTCTAGAAGAAAATACACGATGATTTCAGTCCTGTTACCTTAGAAAACTGGCAACAAGACAGGTAAGGACTGCTTTTATTGATCAATATACCTTAAGCAGACAGCAAGCGGCAGCAGCTCTACTTATACATGTTAAACCATAGGATTTGTATTTAGCAACTTAACCAATAAACTAAAATAAAATATTTGGTCTAGGCCAACTGAAATGTTATTGTGCTTTATAGGCGTGCACCAGAAATGTTTAGTTCCACTAGAGACTGTATTTCCCTACATTGTTTGACTATTACTTCCTAATTTTACTCCTAAAAATCTCAGTTTTGCAAAGGGAAGGAAATGCTTGATTATTAATTGACCAGTTAAGAAATGAAAAGTCAATATAGGTAGTATGATTTCAATTTATCCTTTCTTCTTTTTATCATTTTTTAAAATTTATTCTGCATTTCTTAGTTTATTCAGTAGAAGCTGATTTTCCAAACAACTTTAGAAACTATATTTTTGGGCAAATTTATGAGTTTGACAAAATGTGCATTCTGTGTGGAAGTCTGCTCTTCCCTCTCCTTTGCTTTTCAGCCACACATGCAGTTACAATGCTACCTGCTTTCATGTGTTTGGAAAACAACCAGCTTGAAATGGACAAAAAGAAACTGGAGGGGGGCAAAGTGGTGACAGCAGGAAATTTGCCATGGGGCTTTTACCTTGTGTCCCGTGGTAAAGATAACTGTGTTTCAAGCTAAGGTACCTCTGAGGGGAGTGGAAAAAATTGAAAAGTACAAGGGAACTGATTTTCTTTCAGGAGAGGGAAATTTGTTTCTTAAACAAGCATCTGGGATTACATAATAATAAATGCTTCAGATATAAGTAGTAGTGCTGCAGTGCTCGGGCTATAATACCAATATACAGTAGATGTTGAAAGTTCACTGCAACTTGGAGAGATGCTCCAAGGAGTAATATCAGTAGTGGTCAGGTCTGCAAAAAGTGAATTTATTCTTCTCCAGTTACACGGGTAGTTTACTGAGAACAGTACACTTCGGTTGCCTCTTTAGTGCTCTGAGGCTGTGGTTGGTGTTAACTTTCTTAAGCACTGATTTCAGTGAGACTTTGTCTAGCTTTTGGGCTCTTGGATCAAATGATTTTCCAAGAACTCAAACAAGGCATTTCCAGTGAAGCTCATTTCAGCAGAATGATATTCAAGTTTCCACATACCCCCACTGCATACACTTATACCCACCCAGCCCCTTGCTTTATTAATATTGTATTACACTACTGCTGAATGGTCTACTACTCTAATTCTAGTCTATGCCAGTGTGATGGAAAAAAGCCTTTTGACTAAACAAATAGTATAAGTTGCATAATATGTTGCCACCTTAAAGTAGCAGGAAAAAGAGATGAAGTACTTACTGCATAATACATTTTCTCTGGTCATTACTTGCCTGCACAGAGAAAAATTGGAAAACTCAGCTGTTTCTGGCCAGGATATTATCTCTGTGTTACTAGTTTTACATTGTCTAAAAAGGAAGGAGTTGCATCCTAAATTCCATGAGGGAAGCAAGGATTGCTTTGGGCTTGAGATATCACCGGGAGACATCTCACTAGCTCCTAGTGTGGTACCAGATGAAAAGATGAGTGACTTGGAGGTCAGTACCACAAGGTGAAGAAAGTTTCAACAGCTCAGAATTTACAACACTTGCACGTTCCTGCAGTTTTCCTTCAGTAGATACAGTCAGTAACTGAAATAAGAATTAAAGAAATGGAACTTTCAAAAAAAAGCCAAAACCCAGACAACTGAAAAACCAAACCCAAAACAATCCCATGTAAATATACCACTTCTGTTCCTAAGAAGCTATTATATCATTATCACAGTAATTTAAGGTAAAGCATTAGCCTACTAATGCCTTTTTCTGCTATGCAGCCAGTAATAACGTATTTTGAATTTTAATGTAAGAACCCTAAAATGTTAGCATCAAATTATGATTGCTCTTGGAATTTTTTTTCCCCTGTTCATTTTTCTTCTGTGATTGTCTGCCTATGTACCCTCCACCCATGACTAGTGGTGAAGTAGGTCTCTCCCTTCACAGAGGGATTTGCTTGTGAGAGGGAGTGCTGTGCCATTTGACCTGGATGAACCATCTGAACGTCCATCTTCTCCTCCAGGATTGCATTTGTGTTATCAGCTCCGTGGATTTACCTTCTACGGAGAAGCTGAGCCTGAGTGATGTCTCTGTGAAGAAACAATACCAGAAAGCATGTAGTTTACTGCTGTATATATGTCCCACACCAGAGATCTCAAGAAATCTTCATAGTGTAGGTTCGAAAACTTCTATGGCAGACAAACTCTTTGCTGTTTGGTGAGTAGGAGATGGTGGCATTTATTTGAGGCAATCTAGATGAATTTTATTCAAGATTAATCTTTATATTTCTTTCCTGTGAGTTTCATCAGTATATAAGGAAAATGCTTGAGTCTGTGACCTACCTTATAAAAACCAGACCCATATTTGTTTGAATTAGGATGTGGTAAGAGACACTGCACCTGAGTATTCAGTCCCTCTGGCAGTTAGCAATTTTCTGTAATGTCACCCCAGAGTACCTAGCTGCTGCATCTTTGTCTACCAATAGATAAAATTCCATTCAAGTCACACACACTCAGTCATGGGAGATTAGCAGAAATCAAAGCTATAAAAAACACAGAACGTAGTACATCTCTGATTTGTTTGAGACAGCCTTGGAAAAAAAGGCTCAGAAAGCCATAGCAAGCGTAATACCTACTGATAGGAAGAGTATGGCCTTGCACTGAACTGTGATATTAACTTACATATGTGTAACCCTATACTGCTGTGTCCATTAACACTTGTTAGTAAATTCAGTGACTGGTGTTGCACAGCTATCTGTGCTCATGCCTCTCTTTTCAGCTATTCTAAAGTCTTTGATGGTTCAGTGATTTTGTGTTTCTCCTCAACCATGATATTTTTCCATCTGTGTTGTGCAAGACACAGAGAAATTCCCTAACTTGATATCGTATTATGACTATCCATGATGTATCCCTCAGTTATGGCCAACACATAAGCCCCCACTCCTACCATGTGCCTTTTCTTTGGGATTGTTTATCCAAAGTACTAAGCAATTACATTCTCTGTAGACAAAGGAGACTTGATATATACTAAGCTGCAGGTTGCACTCTCTGACTTCATTGATTTTTTATTAAGATGTGACACCTAATGAAATGTTAGGGGTTGGGCTTTATTAGCTTCTCTCTTCTTTTTTTTTTTTNTCTAACTTAATTGGCTTTATTGATTTTTTTTTACATGACTTATTTAAAACATTTGTATGAGTAAATAGTAGGTATTTTAAACACTTTGCCTGTGAACAGAGGTTGTAATAAAGAAGGCACATAATGAAAACCAGTGCTTAAGAAAAGGAAAAGGACTCAAATCCAACAAAGTTTTGTTTGTGGAAAAATAAAATCTGAGCAACGGTTGAGCATTTCAGCAAGGTGGGATATGAGCAGGCAGTCAGAATTAGAAAAGACTGAGTCACTTGTTTAAAGACAGGCAGGATGGAGTTCTTGCTATTCTCTAGCCTGACACTTTCTTGAGTGTGCTCACCTAAATGCTATTGACATGAATTCAAATATTAGTTTTGCAGGTTTTTTTGTTTGGTTTTT
>VXBJ01007800.1:862452-891472 GCA_013400055.1 Nycticryphes semicollaris
TTTTTTTTTTTTTTTTTTTTTACTGTGAGGCTGATGTCCACCCAGC
Organism: Nycticryphes semicollaris; assembly: GCA_013400055.1. Classification (NCBI taxonomy): domain Eukaryota; kingdom Metazoa; phylum Chordata; class Aves; order Charadriiformes; family Rostratulidae; genus Nycticryphes; species Nycticryphes semicollaris. Next base: position 862,499 of record VXBJ01007800.1, read on the forward strand.
TCTGGCTCCTTGGTCATCTAGTTCAGAGACCCGTGGGAATACATACATCTCTGATCTGTTCTTTTTTGTGAGCCCAGGAGGAGTCCTAGTGTTATCTGCAAGACAGATGATGGATGCTCAATGGGATCGTATCCCAGAATGATTCTCCATAACTAGCAGAAAGGAAAAATTCCTGGACTATCCCTACACAGATACACCTGGTGAAACTTTTTTTTGAAAACCGAGGGAACAACAAAGTTTTTGTTCAATTTTTTTAATGGATTATTTAACTTCATTTTAATTCAGAGCAGCCTATTTAAACTCTTTTATTGTCCTTTTATTTCCCTCAGAGCCATTACTTAACACTTTAAGATGTTCTTCCGTTAGTAAAATTATATACTACATTAATCTGCTCTAAAAATACTGAAGTTCATTATATTGGAATTATATAGTTGGGGTAATTAAATATTTTAAATTTCATAGAGTGTATTCACGGAAGGAGGTTCAGGAAAACAAGAAACGGTACAGTGACTTCAGATAACTTTTTCCATTAACATACATGCAAAACCATCTTGAAAAGGAACATTTCTGATATACTCAGCTGGAAGGTTAGCGGCAGGTTAGCTCAATGGACAGAAGCCAGTGGGCAGCAGGCACAGGGCAGCCAGAATTACTGCTGCTCAGAGGAAGAGCCATAAGCTGGGACATTTCCTACAGAAAATTATAACAGCCCCTACGTTCACAAACTCCAAAATAAGCTAGACAGAGCTCTGTCAAATGTATATGGTGGGGATCTGGCCAATACCAGCCAAGGAGTGAGGAAGACAATGCTACAGGCACAAATTCATAATGAGAATGTCTCCACTGTCCCCGAACCGTGTCTCCACACGAACTACCCTTTTGCATATGAAGTGAGAATCTTCAAAATCCACAAAAATGAGTTGGAGAATAAAATCTTTTATATCCAAGTAGCAGAGAAACTTCCAAATCTAAAAATTGTATCATTATTCTTTCTAAGCAAGGAAATGTACTGCCAGTCAAAGCCACTGTATTACTTATGGTGTATTTGCTCATAGTTCTTTTAAGAAATACTTGAAGGGAAAGTATTAAGAAGGACTTAACAAATCTTTTCAATCACTTTCATTTTTGTTCTGAAATGGATAGTAGGATTCTTATGCAAAAGATTTTTGCAACTAAGTCCGTCTCAGAAAGCTGCTACTGCAAAACGTGTGTAACACTTCCTATTAAGAATGTCTGTGTTTACTTCTGCATGATATTGTGTGCTCTCAGGTGGTGAGACACCAGAACAGGTTGCCCAGAGAAGCTGTGGGTGCTCCATCCCTGGAAGTGTTCAAGGCCAGGCTGGATGGGGCTTTGAGCAACCTACTCCATTGGGAGGTGTCTCTGTCCATAGCAGGGGGGTTGGAACTGGATGATCTGTAAGATCCCTTCCAACTCTAACCATTCTATGATTCTATGATTGCTGTGTGCCACTTTCCTCATCTCTGATACTGTTCACTTAGCTCTCTCCCAGCAACTGTTCCTCTGCCTCTGACCTTGGAGGCCATGTGTGCTCTTATCCTGCTGATCCATCAGCAGGGAACCCATAGCAACACTGAGGTCTGCTAAACTCTAGGGAAGCTCTGGCCCCATGTCCGGCAGCAGAAGTGAAACTGCCTAGAAAATTTTTTTGCGAAAGTTCAAAATAGTCTCTCAGTTGGGACAAGAGGCACAAATAAATCAACTTTCATGAATAAAACTCGCATCAGATCCAGGTCAAATTATTAGAATGTTTTTGCTCACTTTCATAATTACGGAATGTCTCATTTGGGTATGATCTTTCAGTTCATACTATAAATTACTTTCCTGAAATAAATTCTTTGAGATTAGAACTAAGCCACATGATGTTTTCTTTTCAATAATGCCAATACTGTGTGGTTTTGTGAAGTCAGTAATGTTTTCTCCACATTCTTTGAACTTCCACCAAATTCTTCATAACTTAGCAGGGGTATACGAATGGAATGCACAGACCATAAAATCCTGTTAATAAACTCATCAAACTTTGTCTGAAAACCAATGGGGTTTCTGGTTTCTTTTGCAAGGTGGTCTGGAACCTCTGATAAAGGTTACTGGGATATTTTCTGTTTCCAAGCTAAAAAATGTACTTATAACTGCATATATCCATCTGCTTCAGTCTGCATAACTATTCTGACCAAGAGTCTTTCAAAGGAAAAGTACCACTGCCTGTATGTAGGAATCCAAGCTCAAATTTCTCTTTTAAAAAAAATCTTGTCTGGAATCTGAACCTGTTCTCCTGGAATATAATGGAAGTTTTTCCAGTAATTTAACTGGGTAATACAGCTAGCTAAGACTCCCATTAACATTACAAAACAGATTTAATATCCATTTATTTTCTCTCAAACAGAAGTCTCTCCACAGTATGCATAAAACTCATTCCTTTCTATCAAATAGCTGTGAGTACAGGTGTATCCTTGCCTGAGCAGAGGGGTTGGACCAGATGAGCTCCAAAGGACCCTCCTGTGATTCTGTATAAAGATGCTTCATGAAATTGTGGCTGAGTAATCCCCTGTCCCAATCTAAAAACTAATGAATAACTAATCAAGAGTTAATTCAGATGAAACCTTTTTAAGCCTGACTCTAACCTGTACCTTCAAAACCTATGTCAGCTGAATCTGGTCTGAAAGCTGAGATGCCTTTCTCTCCAGAGCAGTTTTACTTTGTTTACATTTAGTTTACTTTTTCAATTGATTTGTATTGACTGATTTATTTGTCTTTATATTGAATGATTCTAAGTTTCCTTTAATTATGCCCAAAGTGGTTTTAGAGTGTCCATCCTTGGAGATATTCAGAACTATACTGGATATGACCCTGAGGTATATGATAAAACTTTGAAGTTGGAACTAACTTTGAGGATGCTTTAGCAGGGAGTTGGACCCACAAGGCTACTTTCCAACTTGAATTTCTCTATCTTCTCTATCTTCTCTTTCTTTTTTTTTTTTTTTTTTTTTTTGTTTCTAGTTTTATACTGAAAGTTGACATTAGAAATAAAAATGTAATATTTCTAGGTATATTACTCTCTCAATCACCATCATTGACAAAAAAAATCTTAGGTATTTGTCCTCTCATCAAAATGAATCCCTTTAGAATGCTATCAACTTAAGAAAGACACCTCTATGTCTTAATTAAGGTCTCACACAAGAAACTTTCTGTTTTACTTGTAACAGAAACAATTAATGAATAATCAGTTACAATCAGAAGTTATATTGATTATTTTTAATTCAGAGGTGAGGATATGGAAAATCACTGAGCAACTTTATAGGTATGTGATTTTTATTTAAAATCCTGTTTAATCTAAATGAAAAGGAAAATGTGCTATTTTGCAGTATGGTATATCAAAGCCACCTGTGTAATTAGACTAATTAGAATATGATTACAGCATTTTTCCCTTGCAGGAAATTACGCACCAACCTTTTTGAAATGGTATGAAAGATCTGTGGGGTTTCTCCACTTTCTTTTAGATGCATGTATCCTAGATTAGCCAGGAATTCTTGGAGTGCATCTGTTCTGCTCTGATCTTGTCTTTCCCTTATATCAGGATAGGAACTAGGAACACAGAACATTCATCAGCTGGTGTAATCAGTTGAGAATTCCCTTTGTACATATGAAATGGTAGTTGAACAAAGAAATTGGTTGGAAAGGCAGAAAAATCCCCCCAGATTCCTTGTTGGTTTTTTATTTGCAAAGATGTAGCTTTAAGTCATCAAATGAAGTATAGTTTAATAATTAAATGCATCAATTTTTGCCATTCAGTCACTGAGGTGTGAACATATTTACAGGCAGCCAGTTTATGTCCAAAAATATGACCATTGCAGCAAAATATGAAATATCCACACTGAGTCACTGTTACGCTTGGTTCTTCACCACAAAATTGTGAGGAATGTTTCTGACTGAAACGTTAATTAAAATGCTTTTTTAACCACTCTAAAATATAACCCTGAATAAATTAGAGGATACAGTGGTTTGCAAAAAACAGTAAAACTCCATTTATGCGCTTGTGTGTGCCTGGGAGGGGAAAGGGTCAAACCAATTTGAAATGTGTAGAGCATGAAGTTCTAAATTATACAAGTTTCACAATGCATGAAAGCTATGTAGTCTGAGTGCATACACCTGCTGAAAGCAGGTGGGAAAGAGATAAAAATGTTGTTTCACTTTTCTACTTGCAGAATTGTCAATGCTTTTAAAATCCTCCTAGTCTTTTGAGCTATTTCAGAGTTAGCAAATGTAGTCTAGAGAAATGGAAGAGGAACTCTAATACCCTGGAGAAGCAAAAAGGATCCTTTTCATATAAATCACAGCTTATTATATCAGCAGTTTCTGGATATATATATTTTTTTACAAGTTTTAATAGTTTTCTCACTTTTACACTGGAAGAACAGTTAGTTTTCTTTGAGAGAAGGATGGTCAGATGCCTAGCAAAACTTATTTTCTTTTCACTTCCATTTCAGCTACACACAGAATTTATGAACTCAAATTTAATGAAATTACCTTTACTACTATGCTGGTATTTTTCCTAACCCCACTCCCCACAGCAAGCTATGGTGGTGTATGTGCTGTGATTTGCAAATGCTCATTACACTTGTTGCAGGGTTGCCTGGGGAAAAAGACCCATGAGGTCAGGATAAGAAAGGAGGTATATAAAGCATTCTTTTTTTTCTCAATGTCAGTATTCACGGCCAAAATAAATCTTCCTCCTTTAACTACGTCCAGTTGAAACACATGTCTGATTTCTAAATTTCTTTTCAAAGACAATTATAATATTTTAAAAGGCTCATAATCAGGAAAAGGTAGGACTGTAGTCCTACCTTGTCCCATAGTCTAGTGCAGTGCGGGAAGAAACTATGGGCCGCCTTCTCTTTGTTGCTGCTATGTTTTCCCTTTCTGCATCATAGCTCTAGGGGGCACTTCTTTGAGCTCCAAGTGCCCTTGTGTGAACGCTCTACAATAATGTCACCATTACAGATGAGTGCCACCCTTGCTGTCCTCCAGGCTGGCTGCCTGGCATGGACATCTGGAGGTGCACTATGCAGAGGCCAGTTGTTCACTTACCTGGTCACCCTCAGAAACAGCAACTCCAAATGGAGTCCACAGCAGGGCCAAAGGCTGATGTCCCAAATTCTTAAGGTTTCCAAGACAGCAGATTTTTCTTATGCTTTCACTGGTCCTTTGTAAGGAAGGGCTCTGCAACTGCTGGCAAATATCTTGTTTTCTGCTGACACCAAGGTGGGGCCTTCAGGAGGCAAAAAACCTGCTCCTGGAGTTACTTTCCCAGGTTTTGATAACTTGGACATGAAATCATACTGGAGAAATCAAAGCAGACGGCATTGCCTAGTGAGAAAATTGCCCACTCGCAACAGTCCCTCAGACACTGTGAAGTAAACTTCAGTAAGGACTGACTTTGTTGTGAAATAGCTGAGATATCAAGAACCAAACATTTCTTTCTTTAATATAAGAGATGTGTCTCTTGCCTGCTGAAGATAGAAATTTGTTAGGCTGCCTTTGGTAGATAAATAAACACTCTCTAGGGATCTGCTAACAGGTGAGACAAAGGAACTGAAGTCTTTCATAATATTTGACCTCTTAAAATGTGACTCCTAAAAATAACTCTCAGGTTCTTTCTGTTTTCTGCTGAAATATCATCTTAGCTTTTTACTTTATGTTTAAACCTATCATATACTTGTGTTATATTCATTCTGTAGGCAGAACTGCATTTGCATTTGAAGGGTAAGAGGCCTTATATGTTTCCTCAACCACTACTTTCATAAGAAAAATTACCTGAAGGTGAGAGAAAAAGCACCTGGCAGAAGTTACATTCACAAAGGCAGGAAGAACAATAAAACTTCTGTGGCCTTTCAAGACTTTTGTGTTTATGAATTCTGCAGTCTCTGGATTACACTGTTTCAAATGGGGAAAATATTTACCATATATTTAGTACAAATGTAATAAACTTGATGATTAAGCAATATACTGTTATGGCTTAATGAATATATTTAAGCTACTAATCAATTTGTTAATGTTTCAGTGTTTTGTTATTTGGACTATGACCTACTGTATCTTCTCTGCATCACTGTTAACATAAGAGTTTCAGAATAGATTTCATGATGAAATCAAAGATCCATTTAGGTAAGCGTCCTGTCACCAGCAGTAACTATTTGCAGATGCTTGGTAAACAAAGAGGACAAGAATATGACAATTATAGAGTGATACCTTCCCTGATGTGCCATGCCAGCTTTCAGCAATCTACAGTTTAGGGACTTCCAGAGCCAGAGACTGCATTTGCATCAGCGTACGTATTGGTCTCTAGTGGACCTTTCTTCCATTAATTTGTTTTAAAATTTACTTTCTGAGCCCATTTATAATCTTGCCTCTGCAACACCTTGTGGCAATGAGTTACTTAATTTAATTAAATCTGTATGATAATTTCACTAGGTGTCCTTAGCTCTTCCACCATGAGAAACCATCCATAAGAAGTCATAGAAAATTGCTGTGCTGACTGTCTTTTTAAACTCCTTACCAAGTTGAAGAGTCCTAATTTACTTTCTCCTGAACTATAAGTTACTGCATGCCTTTGGTCATCCTCGTAGCCTCTCTCAGTCCATTTTTTAGTTATGTGCTGTTTTGCAGATGAAATAAGAAGAGCTGGAAGCACTGAGACTGTAGGTAAACAATGTTTCATCTGTGATGTGGCAATGGAAGGAATTATTCTCAGTTCTTGTCCTAATACATTTTATATTTTGTTTCCTTGGTGGATTGCTATTGACAATTGACCTGACATTTTAAAATCCTCTCATAAAGTCTCCTTATTCTGTTACCTGCATAGCAATTGTCAATATGTAATACCTTGTGGTGTACATATAGTTCTTTTATTCCAGGTGTGTTTCTTTGCATTTAACAATTTCAAGTCTGCTATTTTTGCCTTTTTTCCCTATTTATACAGTGTCCTGAGAATATCCTACAGTACTTCTCAACAATTTCATTTCTTCCCTGCCATAGTTATTTCTGTGTTGCCTACAAACTTTGTGGTGTCTGTAGTCAGTACCTTTTTCAAAAATATGAGATGTTAATCACAGCACAGGTCTTAACACAAGTCTCTACAGAACTCCTCTGGTATTCCCCAGTGCTGAGAATATCAGTCTTTCATTCTTAACCTTATTGACACATTCATCACCAAAGCTGACTGATATGATACAAACCTTATTCCTACCTTTAATTGTTTTCTTTGGTGGCTAAATAATTGCAAAATAAACTATCCTTGCAGAATATGTTTCCAGGGAACAAATGAACACAATTAATTTTTAATAAGTTCTGAATTAGTCTGTCTTGTTGAAGATAAACATCAGATTTGATCAGTTGTAAAATAAGTCTGAATTCAGTTTTAAAATATATCCGCTTTGTTTGGAATCTTTGCCTGACAAGCATGAAATATATATTTTTGTTCTCTTTAACTAGACAGAAATCATTACTTGAATCTATAGCATGTAATTTTGTGCAGGAAGAGCTGAGTTATATTTTGAGATTAATGAGGGAGAAAAGAACTTGACAGTTTTAGGTCCCAATGCCTTGAGTTTATAAAATATTGTGACATGCTTAATTTGGAGAATTACTTTTTTATATATTTATGCATGCACATTTTATCTCTTGTAAGGACAAATATTCCTTTCCCACCTCCAACAGATGTTTATTATACTTATTCTTGCAGCTTCAAATAAATGACACCCCATAATAGCCCTACAGAGCCTGACCGGGGACTCGTGTATTAATCCTCCATCTCAATCCAGCCTAATATTTATTTTGCTCAAGTAAGCTGATCAGTTGCCTTATCTCTAAAAGACTTAAATGTAACTGATCAATATTTTCTTAATAAAATCCTTTCTACAAAGAAAGATCTTTTTGTGCCTCTTTCAATCTTTCTTAATTAAAAAATATCCCTTTTGTTGGTCTCCTTATGGTGGGTTTTCCAATTCTGTGTCCCTTTCTCAAACCACAAACAGTTGAAGTGTAGCTGAAACTTCTCTGTTTTTTCCACAAAGGTTATTTCACAGGTCTCACCCCTGTTTGCATTCACATACCTTCACATTGTTTGTGGCAGCATAATATTTTTACTGAGTATGATTCTCACATACTGGATATTTAAAACTCTGACAAGGTTCTTTAGATGCACTCTGCACCCCACACTATCAGTTGACATTCACCACTTGGCAAAGATGAGAGGTGGCATAACACCACATAAAGGTGAAAATGCTCAATTATAATTACAAACTGAGTGGAGATGAACTGTTAATACTGGAAGAATTAAATGAAACTTCATCATCTTTCTTGGCAATACTTAACAGCTTTGGGTAACTTGAGTCTACAAGGAGAACTCCCAGTGCTAAAGGATTTTTTTTTTTTTCATTTTGTAATGTTTTTCAAGTCACTTTCAGAAAATATTGTTGAATAAAACCAGCTACTGAATATGTTGAATCTAATAAATGTCTTCAATCCTTATTTTTATTTCTTAGTATTTTCATTTTGTTAGCATAAATTTCTTCTACTTTCCCTTACATTGTTTTTAGTAAGTTTAATTGTTGATACAATTTGTTGTCTATTGTTACAGTTTCTTTTAATGGCTTTGTCTGGCAAATGTTGATATATTCTGGAATGATGAAAGATATATATACACTGATGGGAAACATTCATAGCAGTTAATATAGGTCATGAAAATAAGTTATGGTAGCAAGAAAGACATTTTTATTATCTTAGATAAACATTTTTTGATTATCATTAGTACAGGGAGATTTGGTACTTACTGAACTGGAGTTTAGGAGGTTTCTTAAGTTGTTTCCTCTCCTTTTTGCCTTCCTTCTTGTCTTTTTTAAGTTTTAAATGCTTGACATAACCTGCAATATACTTAGTTGTACAAAACTGATTCGCTTCCTCACCTCAGTGAGAGCTAGAAATACACACAGACCAACTCTAATTGTGAAATGTCAATCATTAATTAGCACAATGTTTCTAAATCTCTTATTGCCTCTCTGCAATCCTAATTTTTCTCGTATTTTATGATGAAATCACACCCACAACTTTCAATTGGTTGGTAATTCCAGTACAGGAGGAAGAGGTATATTGATTAAAAATATTCAGGGAGGAACTGGAGATGCTTTAGGCAGTGACACAGCCCCTGATTTCAGGAGACAATGTGTGGTCTAGTGCAGTAAAACAGTATCAATGGAGAATATACAAGCACCATTGTTCTATTTCACTTCTGTTAGCTGGCACCATAAGTTATGTACCATTGAAACCAATAATAAAATAATTATTTTAGAAATAAAACATGCAAACCTTCTCTTCTCTTCTGGTGTTACCCCAACTGATAGAGGAAATATGTACCAGTAGAGTTATAAAAATTATTAGAGATAGGTAATTTTGCAGTGCTGCTTCAAATCCTAACATTGATGACTGTTTTTACCCCAGGCAGAATAAACCCGCAAAAAATTACTTTGAAAAATTATTATTTTGAAAATATTTTTTTAAAAAAACTACTTTGAAATATTTGAAATAAAAAGAAAGCTATTACTCTATTTTCTATCTTACATTTTAAAACTAATATGATAAAAATGGTGAGAAAAAAATTCCCTTTCAGGCATGCACTCTGGTTCATTAGTTCAGTTTGATCACGACCAATGTTCTGTGACACTAGGGATCAATCACATACCTCAAACAGTCAATAATTGAAGAAACACTGGCACTAACAATCTGTGTAAAATGATCTATAATGTATTACCGCGAAATGCTGATTTCTATATTTAGACTTATTTTCTATTCTTATTTTGTTTGTCAACAGACTCTTGTTTTTGCATGCTTGTCCATTTTACAGTATTCAAAATATCCCCTAATTACACTGTACCCAAGCTTATTCTCTCTGAACTTGCTGGGAAAAAAACTCGAAAGCTGGGACTGACTTATTGGACAAGATGACGTAGAACAAAAGTTACTTCTACAAGGAGTCTGTCAAAATATATTGCTGCCATATCCACAGAAACACTATAAATACACCTCCTCCTGCCATTGTCTTGACAGAATCTTTTTTCCAGTAAGCACTAAGGGTTAGCAAAAGAAGTTCAGTATAGCAGCCACCCTGTATCCTGTCATCTGGTTCTTTAAAGCTCATAATTTAGAGGATGATTATGACCTAGGCTTGTACCATATTCTTTAAAGACCTTCTGCTGTACTATCTTCCCTACTTTGGAAGTGTTTGCGTTTTAAAAAAGTAATTAAAATGGCTTTTTCTTTACAGAAAATAATGGTAGCTCTGTATCTGTGGAGGCTGTATAAGCACAGGTGTAATCATTGATGTTTTGTGTGTGCATGCACTTGATAAGAGTTGAATGTAATGTGAATTCCCCCCTATTAACTAGTCAGGGCTTCTCACTTGTCCTGACTCTAGTCATAGACTCATGTTAGATGGCAGGGAAAGCAATTCAATACTTGTGTTTGTTCTGGTTCTGCAGAAAAATCATACACTTCTGCTATGCTGTGGTTGCTATGGCAATGTTGAATTGATGTGTTATGTCTTCTGGTACAATTCCTGACACCACACACGTACACACATCTATCAGTAATTTTGCCCCTGTATTTGGCATCCTGGCCAGGAGATTCACCTCAAGAAATCCTGCTATCACTTTCCATAGCAAAAATGCAGTGATTCTGCTTTTGTTGCATGCTGTTCAAGTGCAGGCATAAGAGCAAAATTTGCTTGATGTGCACTTTTGGAAGGACTTTATAATGTACTAAATGGCAGTAATTCTCACCAAACAGCATAGAACAGCCTTTACTGAAGGCTGTTCCTTTTCATCCTCTGCCCCTACCCACCACTTTCATCCTGATGTCATCTAGCATTGCAACCAAGAAGCCACATGTGGGCTAAGCTCTTCTGTTAGATTCAAGCATGAAGCTTGAAATTCATTAGCTTATGTGGATTTCCCCACGCATGAACTTCTGCACCACCCTGGCTTATGAGATAACTTGTGAAAAAGACACATTTTAGGCACTTTTCACACTGTCACTGTGACCTTTGCTACATACTGGATGTACCTTTAAAATAAGTTACTGCCTGCAGCTACCTGCCTTCCCTGTCACAGCTGGGTGGCTCACTTCATGGACTAGAGAAAGTTCTAGTAAAGGTAGGTCAAAGAGGTATAAAAAGAAGCATTTGTTGCAAAGCAAGAATACATCTTATTCTAGTTCTGTCAAAAGATTCTGGAAATCGAAGGAAAAATCTATTGCCTTGAGCTGAATATACATCACTGCGTTTTATGGCCTCTGTGTTATTTCCTGCCCAGTTGTGTCTAATTAATGACAAAAGAATGTGTTTTATGATTACTATGATGCAAAGGTTCTCTGGTTTGCTCAGAGTAGTAATAAAGCTGTGTCTGCTGAGAATGGAGAAAATGGATCAAATGACAAATGATCTCATTCAATATTACCTGAATTTGAACGATTTTGAATTAAACATTGGCAGTTAATGTATTTTAGAAAAGGAATAGCTATTGGGCACAACCTGCAGTATTTATTGTTGTTGGATCTGATCCTGGTTACTGCCAGAGCAGTAAAAGGTACTGATGATATTAAATAGGGCAACTGAGTGTTTTTTGTAGAGTTGGGACCCTGTGGGAGCCTGTTGGTTTGGGAGGGAACAGAAAGAGAGAATATGGCAGGGGAGAAAAAGGTTCTGCTAGACTGCTGCACTGACAAGTTCTGCTGCAGACACCTGACAGACTGTAACTAGCTCTCTAACAGACCAGAAGGAACCCACGTTTGGAGTGAAACTTAAGGGCTGTGTCCAAACACTTCTCTTGCAAGGTTCTTGGAGGTAACATCAAAGTGAAAATCCTTGTCTGCCATAGCAAAATCAGCTTCCCTAGAGTACCAGCTCCAGGAGGCTCAGTACTGATGCTTTCTTTGTTCCTGCTTAGCTCATCTTCTGTCCTCTCCAGGGTGCACCATTATACAGCCTGAACAATGTTATCCTCACTGGTTGAGTCAGCACTAGACATCACTGAAGGCCACACAGCACATCTCACACCACTGCCCTGGCATCTCTTCCCAGCACGTCTGTGCTACCAGATGAGATTTGCTTCTTCCTTGGTCAAGGTTGAAATGCAATGGACTTCAATAAATTCTATTGCAGATGACCCTAGATAAAATAGAAAGAAATTAATCCTGGACCACATAGATCTGGGGTCAGAGTCCTAACTCCCAGCCTTCTGAAAGTGAGACAGCTCTGCTTTGCTTTCCTGTTTGTCCCAGATAAAAACTTTGCTATCACTAATGACATGAGTATGTTTTAACCTAGTTGAGAGAGACTCTTTCAGCTACATACTATCTTATTGCTTGCTCTGCTTAAGATAAAAAAAAAAAAGGTTATTCTCTAAATCTCTTGAAATAAATAATAATCCACAATATACTAGAATTTCCAGTGACTCAAATCCAGGATAAGATAATAGCATTCCTCTTCCAAAATAAATATAAATAACATCTTTATGTTTATTTATACCTAAGGTGAGTCAAGGGATTTGATTAAATTACTCATCTTCTCAAGCAATGGCATGAAGATAAGAGAAATTATGACATGACATCTGATAGTCCCTGAGCAAATGACAACAGAGTAATAAACTCCACAATTTGGACTTCAGCTGAGATTGTGGTGTTATCAAATATAAAAAAATAACATTAGTAACACGTTTTTAGTTATTTCTTCTGTACTGGCTGCTTTGGAGCCTGATGCAAATTTAGAAGCCATTGTACAGCCATATATAATTAATAAAAAATTCCGCAGCACAAAAAAAGCTCAATGCTTAAGTGTATGGAAAATAATCGTACATATTTACAATGTGCCATCCAGTAATGAAGTGATCTTGCTTTGTATCTTAACTCTCAAAATAAGCATTCGGATCAGGAGTTCATTACCTGAGCCACTTCACAGACCCATAGTCAGAAATCTGTGACAGGAATTTAAAATTAACTTGGTGGGGTAGCAGAAAGAAGGGCTAGAAGGAAAGAAGTTAAGATGTTAAGAACTGTTGATAACACTGACTAATTAGTAGTGCAGCTTGATGATATTATCCTGTTTACTAACCTTATAAGTAAAGGTATTTAGAGTGCTAGCAATTTTAGATGGCAACTTGCCGATTTGTGTTTTCTGTGGTGCTTGCCATGTGATATTATTCCTTTAACTTTACTTTGTTACAGCAATATCACCAGTGCCAATTCTAGCAATTTCAAAGGAAAAGAAAAAAAGCCATCCCCTTGGGTATTCTTAAATTGATTAAAACATTGTGAAACTATGAATAAACACAGGAGTCTTTTCTACCTGTCTTGAAATAAAACACACTACATTTGAAAGCTTTTCTCCAAACCTGTGAAATTTTTGCAGTGGGAGCTTTAGCAGAAATGGCTTTCTGAACAATTAACACTGCTATCACTAAAAGAGCTGAGCCTTATCTTAAGGCACAGCTGTCAATCTGCTAATGACCAAACTAATTGTTTTATAATTACTTGTTATCCAATATGTTGAAGTTATGTGCTCTCCTGGTGAGGAGAACACCAGGTTCCAACTAAACCTCCCAAATGCTTGTCTATCCTCAAAGTACCTCTGGGTGTTGTGCCCTCGGAGATTCCCTGTAGAACTGTCCACTTTTGCTGGAACTGTTTGAATTGAAATAATTTCCCTCAGACAGTGTACTCTGAACACATCAATAGACTTACGAATTATTTTGCCAGGATTTCTGTAACAGTGTCATCCCTGTATGCCTCAGCTACTTTGCAATGCAAAATGAGGTTCCAGGGGTGCTCATAGTGCCCGCTGTCCTGGGAATCAGCTAATGCTCAAGGCCACCTCAGCAGGAAGAGTGTGAGCTCTTGTACCCAGCCTTGCAGCCTGGAGGGCTCAGGCCAGGATGATCACGCTCTGGTGTCATGTAAGCAGTGATGCCAAGCTTAGCTGTTGCCGAGCACCAGGAAAGATGCTTGGGACCCCAGCTATGACCAGGCAGCAGTGTGGATGGAGAACATAAAGGAAACAAATTCACAAACACACTAAGGTATTTATTTCCCTTATTTCACTACTGATGGAGGGACAAGCTAAGTTTTCTGGTTTCTTTGTGACAAATTTCATAGATCAATGCAGATTCTCTGCTCTTGGAGACAGAGTTTTGTTCAGTGCAAGGTGGTTCTCTACCAAAAGCACTTGTGGCTGCTTGCCACCCTTTTGAGCTCCAACCTGCAGTAGTGATGGGTCTGAAACAGGCACTCAGATCCTAGCGGAGGGTGAGACTTCAGATGAGGTCTATTAAGCCGAAACTTGTTGATAGCTAATATCATGCCTTTAAGTTTTCCTGTATCAGAGCCAAATATTGATTAGAAAATTCATGTATCAGACCACACCTCAGTTACATCAGAAGAAACAAAGGTATTGGACTTTGGCCAAAGAATTTAAACTTCAGTGCTTGTAGTTACACAGCCTGAGCGCATTCAGAGATGTTAATCCATCCACAGCTTCTACCGGTGGCAGAGGGACTTAAAAGTGCTTGTTAACTTTAAAAATCAGACTAAAATTATTCAGGTGCTTTGTCACAGATTTAGGTGTTTGCCTTTGCCTTAGGATGACTCATTAGCCTTTTCAAAGGGGGAATGAGAAACAATGTACTTTTCCTACTACATATAAAATACTCAGTTAACTAATAACAGAAATGGCTGTGAAGTAAAGCCTCCTAGGCTAAAGGTTTAATGATCTGTGATATAATGTTAACCATTTATTCATAGCAAAGGCTAGAGTACACAGTTGGCTGAGCAATGGATTATACTGCTCTTGAAATGTATGGCAGAACTTCTTTTTCTCTACTCTGTTGGAAAGTACACTTGTCCCCCAACAACTGCAATTATAGTTTGCAAAGACATACGTCTCGCTTGGCATTTGATGGTCCTTTGTTTGGAGCCACAGCTGTGGCTCTAGGAAACAAATCCCACATCAGGCAAGTCCAAAATTTCCCTGTATGGCTTCCCCCAGAGGCAGTTCTCCTGTTAAATATCCAAGCATAGAGAATTCTATCACAAATATGAACATTAACAATTATAGTTACAGGAAGGAAACTGCAGGGATGGGTTTCCCCTTACGATTTTTTTCCCTTGCCAAGACCTGTATCTCAGCCTCCAATGGAGGCAGCACTAGCTATTTTTCTTTTCCAGTTCTTAGAGTTACTGTTATGAGGTCCATTTATGGACTTCACTGCTCTTCTGTGCAAGAGGTGTTATGAGAATGGCTGAAGTCCTGCAACTCTGAGGTCTTCTGTTCTGTCACAAAATGGATTAGGATCCATCTTCAGGGTAAAATAGTCTAGATTTTAGTGAGTCTGAGTATTAGCTGACAGCTTTATAGATGTGTGATTACTACTAACGACTTATGATTATAATCTAGCTCCTCATCTTCCAGACATGAGAGCAGGAAAACGGTTCCTTTCATATCCTCATCAGAGTAAGAGTGAAACTCACATCATTCTTTCCACTTTTTGGCCTTTGAAGTAGTTGTACTAGTCATCTGCCTTTTAGTCTTTCAGATGTCACAAAGGACACAAAACCATAATATGTTAGAGAGAATCATAAATATCATGGCAACTTCATACAAAGATAGTGTTTTTAGAAGAACCTGTGAGAGCAGTAAAATCTTTTGAGCAGGTGCACCATCATTATAAAGAAAAGTAAAAGCAGAAGGCAGGTGTTTTATTAACAATATGGCTTTGAATGTCTCCTTTGTAAAAACAGTAGCATATATAAGATACATTGCCATCTCCGGGAGGACATTAGGGAATTGTTCTGCAGCAAGATGAATTTCATAATCTCAAATTCTCTATATATGTGCACTTACTCATATTTTAGAGTAGCTCAAGAACATTTCTCGTATTGACTGATTTAAGCCCTGCTCTGGTGATGGCAAGGAGTCATGTAGGTGTAGCCTATTCGTTTAGACCTGGCACGTTAACCTTAGTGATCTCTGTGTGTGTGTGCCTGTAAAGCAGAAGCATTATTCCTGTGGCCATCGGCTATGATCAGTGACTGAATTTCAGAATGGTTTTCAACACTAGTAGGCAATAAATATAGAACCTAACCTTTCATTTCCTCTATCTATTCCTGCAAAATCATGGCTCCTGTGGCATAAAAGAAATATCTACGCTCATCATAATCTTTTATAATGGGAGAATTGAAGTAATTATACTGAAATAATCCCAAAGGGCTAGATTTTTCAGTTTATTTGATACTTGTTCACTGAAAGTCTTACTGATGTCACTGGAGCTGCTTAAATAACATGCTACTTCACATGAACAAAAGTAATAATGTCTTGCTCATAAATAACATGTTTTTGATATATCATTAACATCAAAAAAGTATACAAATGATAACACTTAGGTGGGTTGAATGGAGAAGAGCACAGTACAGCTGGCACATTTGGATATCACCATTCAATATATGCGAACTGCTTCTTGGTAATCATTCCTATAAACCTTATTAGGGATCTTCTTTTTCACATTTTAGACATAAAAGACTGCACAAATGGAAAGCAGTCAGTGACTTTCATATACTGCAATCAGGAATGATCTGAGTGTTGTGGTTAGGCAGGGCTGGGCATGTGGGCAAATAGCGCAAACCCAAAGCAAACAGCCTAATGCATCTGTAAACGTGTATTGGAAAGGATGAGGAATATGCAGACTACATTAAAAAGTGGCCTTGGGGTAGGTGAGAAAAAGGCCCAATTCATTGTGTTAATGTTGTTATTGATATTTTTAGAGGTTGTGTTGAACGTTAAGTTTGTAAAATCAGACCTAGCACAGATTAGCTTGCTTGTATTACTATCTTGGCATAATGAGAAAGCAAAAACATTTATAGAGATGATAAATCAATTATCACTGCTAGGTATGACAATATACAGTTCTCAGTATTTTTAATGTTGGCATAGAAGCTTAGTTCAGTTGCAATTCTTATTAGTTCTTACTTTCTTTAAAAAATCTGCCAGCCAACTGCTAGAGGTAGCTGGATCCAGTGGGATGTCTTCTGTACAGGCTGTGGTAGTTGCACGGTGGTCTAGCCAGTACCGAGACTGAGCGTGTGCTCCTGATGGCGTCAAGCAGCCAAGTGCTCCACCGAGGCAGAAAGTCGTGCCTGTGCTAGCACCCATACGAGCACATGCAGTGTTCACAGGCACCTGTCCCTCCCGGCTGGCTGCAGATGTGCCTCCAGCCCACTGCCACTCCAGCCTCCCCTCCTGCTCCCTGCACACACGAAAAGCCCACCCACTCTCTTCAGTGAGAAATAGGGTTCAATAAGATGTAACAGAGCCAAGTGTGCCAACCCATATATACTTGACCGTCCACTTTTGTCCATTTTCCTGCTTCTTTTCCTATGATTGCTCCTCCCCGATTCATATTGATCCCTCCCTTTTTACTGCCTTTGGTTCTTTCCCTAAACTTTTAATTGCACATTTCCTCAATACCCTTGAAACATTGCAAAAATAATTTTAAATAGTCCCAAAAGTCTCTTCCACGTAGACCTCATAATAAGCCCCATAAATCCTTTAGGCAATCACCCAATCAGTTTGCACAGCTGTCTGGAGAGAGTTTCTTTGGTTAGTTCATCTTGCCTGAGACTGATGGGACTTTGGGCGAAGATCAGATGATGTATAGACTTCCTTCCAAAGGCTCTTAATGATTTTCTCCTACTTTTCTGACTGAAGTCTTTTACACTCAAGAGCCAAACTCTGCTCTTTTGTCACATATGATCAATATATAATGCTATTTGTTCACACTAAGACATGAGCTCGCCATTGACTTTAGTTGGAGCTGACTCTAAAAGCTCTGTTTTATATATCTTCTTGTGGTAATTGGTAATTTTAATGTCAGCACCTGCCTGCACTTACTAGAGAATTATTTTACACTGGGAGTCCTAGCAATGAAAGTAAAGAAAAGGACAAATGATTTTTTTTTCTTTTGTTGTTGAACTTTCCAGAAAATTACCATGAAAAATTAAGATGTTAGAAACTAATGGGAATAGTTTTGAAACTAATGGGAATAGTTTTGTTTAAAAATGAAGTCATTTAACCTCTGAAAACTTAATCAGGCAGCTTTTAATTTAGAAATTTAAAACAAAAAGAAATTGAAGTTCTCTTTTCTTATTTCTTATTTTCAAACACTAAGGATAAAATAACAAATTCACTTATTTTAATACACTTACATTTTTAAATCTAATCAATCATTAATCTTACAAAAGAGTAACCTGGAGTGAAGTCCTATTAACACAAAATTATTAGGCTTACATTCTTCTGAGGACTAACTGGAAAATGAAATAGTAGGGGTAGGGCAGACAGCAAAATAAGGGTGTTAACAGTGTAGAAGAGTAAGAATTAAAAAGAGGTGAAACTGAACATCTTGAGTTGGCTGTCCCTGCACCATGCGTTTGGCCAGGCTCCGAGCACAGGCTGGCGACATGACTAAACACCCAACCTACTATTGGTATCTCCCAGTTTGTACCCATGCAGCTGCCTACCTGAGCTGGCAAGCAGCAAGTAAGAGCTGAAAGCCAACTGGTTATCAGCTAAAAGCAGTAAGTGCCTGCATGAGTGCTTCTTTCTTAGGACTCACCTGGGCAAAGACAAAGGAGTTGATTCCCTCCAACCTGGGGATGGAGGTGAGATTACACAGTCCAGAAGCTTTTTAAGATAGCTAAAGTTTCACCTCCCAGCTGTGTGTAACTTCTTTCCATTCCTCCAATTTAAGTACTGGAGGGAACCCAGGCTCACCCTCTCTGAGCCGCAGCCCTTACTGTAAATTTCAAGCCCTGATCTGAGGAAACACTCATGTTTAGGAATTTGCCATGTGCTCAGTGAGTCCCAGGCTGAGGATAATTTAAAAACTTTCTCCTCGTTACAGCTTGCTGGTTGAGACCTGCTTGGCATCTTATCAGCCATGTAATGTAAACATAGTCTTGGCTACACAGATATAAGGAATGAATATCAATGAAAATATAATCACTGTGGAAAAAAATATATACCATATGCCCATCTACAACAGTAATTTTAAAGACTGTTTCCCTTCTATACATGTACAGTCTTCCTTGTAGTATTTTTGAACTCTCTGGAAAAGCTAGAAAGGAAAAATACGCATCCTTGGAAAAAATTAAATGAATGAAAAAAAAAATCATACATCCCTATACTGCATAAGGAGCATGTGAATTTGAAGTGAAGCAATTCTTTGAGCTCTGCAAATCTAAAATAAGTACTCGGGTTCATCCATGTGTGTATTTAGTGCAGTTTTGAAATAATGTAATCCTTTGTGAAACTCATGAATCATCTGAAGTCACATTTTCATCAGAGTCAACTTAACAATGTTACCCCTGAACTAATAAACATAAGAAACTTAAATTGAATTTCTATACTAAATTGTGCACAGAATACTGTGAAAACTGGTGCAACAATTATCTAGCTCAGCAGCAAAGCAGGAATGAATTTAATCTCAAATTTTGTTAGGAGTGTAGTACAGAATTTGAAAACGTAAAACTGTGAAATTTTTTTTGGGTTGCTGTAATGACCGTTATTGAGTAAATGGGAACGAATGCTGTGAATGGGAAGTTCTAATTAACTGCTGTCAAGGTGAACATTTATGCTGTTAAAATTTCAATGGCTGGTCAGTTATTCAGTGAGGGCAAGTTTTGCAATGTAGTTGGAAATATAGTAAGTATCCAGAATTTTCATTGAAGAACGTCAGCACTTTGCAAGATTAACTTTTCCAGTTTTTTGAATTTTTGCATTAAAAGGAAACAGCATGTATTAAAAGGCAAAGGAAATATGGCAGAGAAAGCAAACCAACTTATAAACAATAGAAATATTTCATGTATATTGATGAAAAACTGCATTTAGCAAAAGAAAGCACTTTTAAATAAATGCTCTCACACAGTGATATGTGTATTTTACAATGAATGGAAATGGCATCTATCATGGAACATCACATAAAGATACAGCTGATGCACTATGGTCACCTGTTGTTTTATGATATCATACACACAGCTCTGAAAGGAAGAGGAACAAATCACAGAAGTTTAAATACAGGCCTGGATGTGAAGCACTTTCACTCTAAATCCTCGGGGATCCTTAATCCCTTCGTCTGCTCCCTCATCTGTAAATTAAAAATAACAGGAAAAGCCTTTTCTCCCTTCTGGTATGTTTTCAGGAATCAATATCTTCTGCTCACAAAGCACTCGAACATGTAAGATGCTGAAATATTAAAATGATGAGAAAAGTGTAAGAATTTATGTTGACTGAAACAGAACTGAACTTGGTAGACAAATCCACTGTGTCTATTAGAAAATTTTCTGCAATGCAGACAAGAAACACTATTAGTGAATCTAACAATGTATTTATTTTCACATTAGTGTGTAAGTTGATAATATATAGCACCAAAAGCACATTCCTCATTTCAAAGAAACCGAAATTTGTTTTATTCAGAATAGTTTACAAATTTAAGTTTACTTTTATTATTTTTTTGTAAACTTACTGATAGTTTTCTCATGTTTAGCATGTATTCTACAATATCCTAGTCTTATTTTGTCTGTTAAAAGTAGATCTTTATTGATTAGACCTTTACAGTTTTTCTGAGGCTTATGTATTATGTTTCTGATTGGAAAGTTCGACACCTTTCCTCAATATTGCACCAAGTATGTTGTCTGACATTCACAGGAGAATATTCACAGTTTAACAGACATAAAAGCCATTGTCCAGGGCCATTTAAGACTGTAGTTTCTTAGATATGCTAATAAACATCAGGTGATCTCTGCTGTACCCCTTGCAGTTTTAATCATTTAAGGCAAGTAAGTAATTCATGAGTCACAAGTTCAGCAAGATTTAATACTGTGGAAAAGGACTAATAATCATGCCAAATAATGAATAATCCAAACACTAAGAGGCAGAGAAAACAACTCCCATGTTAAAATCACATAAGGTAATGTAAAAGCATGCAAAGGAACTTAGTGACAGGCCTTTAATATTTTAATGTAAAGTAATACAAGAATGAGAAATATCCAAGAATGCTGCTGTAGAGGTCCCTGGAGCAGGACAGAGCTTATTCTACAACCCTTACTTTTCTAGTAGGGTCTAGGGAAACAAGTTGGGGAAAATTATGCCCAACAGTAAAAAGAGAGGCTAAAAAGAGGCTCTGGAAAATATGATTTCTACTGATGAAAAGGATAGCCTGTGAGTTCTTTACAGAGAAAGTGGATAAAGAGCTGATTGTTATATAAGGGGAGCTCCCCACCACCAAAGACAACTTACAGATGTCTGTGATCTTTCAGAATTGGAAAAAAGTTTTGAATACAGTAAGATAACTACAGAAGGCAGAGACAATTTCTTTGTGAGGAAAGGAAAGAAGGAGGAAACGAAAGGAGCCCATATGGGTCACTGTTCCCAAAAGGGGCCAAGAGACCTGCAGAGACTGATAAAAGGAAAGGGTATGTGGACCTTACAGCTCCTAAGGGACTCATGCTGTAGAAGAAGCAACAGCCACCATCTAACACAAGAGGCAACACTTGCAGCGGCTGGGAAGCTGCAGAAGTGTGTAGCTCCCTGGACAGCAGCATCAAGGAGACCAAATAATGTGTCCCTTATGCTTCTGCCCAGACTTCGTCCCTTTTTGGACTACTTGAGACAGAGCAAGTTGGTATGTCTCAAGCAAAAATAAACATTTCATTATAGAACGTGCAGTCTCCCAATGTACCTGCAAATCTCTAACAGCTTTGTTACAAACAGCTTGATAAATATATTCGAGAATTTAGAAAAACTACAACAAAAGCATAGGTCTTCCATTCCTTAAAGGACCTCCTTGGTTTATGTGTGCATTGAAGAACCTTTGGTGCTACTTATAAGAGAGCACTTTTACGGTGAAAAGAGGTGAATTGTCTTGCCAGTATTCTGCATCCTTAACATACATACAAGGCAGTTTATGACAAGCCCCATTCTTTGACACCAGTAGGATGCTTGTTATTTACTGGTCTATGCAGGTTATATTTTAAATAAGTGTCATGGGATGACCTCAACTGCTCCCAAACTCCCAGAAGATTTCATGGGTAATGGATGTGAAAGCATTTATTATCAAAAGTATAAACTCGCTTTCTCAAGAAATTTACATTTATTTTAGTATGCAATAAATTTTAAATATAACATAGTTGCTACACTGCAATGAATTACATTTTCTACATATAGCATGGTAAGATTAGTTCTCCCAAAATTGGTATCACATTGAGATTCTGCTTTAAATATTTACCTGTGACCAATAAATTTCTAATCAGACTAAAGCTGTGTTCATTCTTAGCCCTGCAATAATTTGGTTTTCCCAAGCAAAAAAAGAGGTGAAACAGCCTCTGCCTTTCTTAAACTCTGTTGGTATTTTTTTTCTGTCCCTAATTTTCTTTCACTTTTCACATTTACAAAGCATTTTTTCTTAACAACGAAAGACAGCTTTAAAATAGCCTAACTTTTGATTAACTAGTGTATGTCATTATACCTGAGAGTCTCAAACTGCGTGCTCATTGTAAGGCTTCTGTTTCAGAAACACAGAAACCGTGAATGGCAGAAGAATGTACTTGTGGTTAAGGTATTGAACTGGAAGAGAGAAGGCACTGAAGTAAGAACTCTGCATGCCTGCATGTTTCCCCTCTGGGCTCAGGTGAGAACTGAGTACCTAGCACTTCCATGTGCCTTTAAAGCTTTGTTCTGAAACATAACCAGAACTCACACTTAAGAATTTAGCTCTTATTCTAAGAGGGATCTATGGCACATTGCTGCAGGTTTCAGTCTGTAGACAAAGTGCCATTCTTCATCACATTGTCTCCGCCTCTTAAATCTACTAAGCAGAGCCGCTAAAGCCCCTGTCTGTTATAATCTGGTTCAGCAGGAAGACTTCCTTCCTAAGGTGATGGATGAGTGATTCATCATCCTTGTTGTGACAAGTTCTGAAGTTAAGTATATCAGAATAAGCGGTGTGCCAGTGCAGCCTTACTCCTTCTCTCTGAAAATATTCTATGCCATGGCACTAATCTAGTAATCTGATTTTTTGCTTTCTTTTTCCACTACATAAAGATATTTTCAGACTGGCACTGGATCTTATTCACCATGAGACTAGAAAGTACAGAAGTACTAAATATTGCAGGATGAGAATGGCATTTAACACCTAAGATTTAATTCTTACCCCTGTATTTTATCCTGGAAGCTAAGGTCATACTTAAATAGTTTTACAAAACATCTAAAGATTATTGTTATCTTTAATGGTTTAATATTATGTAGATTGTAGAGCTGCTTTTCATTCAATCTGTGCTGGCTTGTTCCTGTGGCTGACATTTACACAAACAATTTGCAGCAGCTAGCAATAGTCTCTTCAAACTTGTGCTTCTGTCATTAAATGTTTCTCTTTCTCTTTGTAAAATGTAAAGATCTCTGTCCTTCACCAAGGTAATCCTATACAATTTGATGAAGCTGAGAACCCTATTTATTAGACAACTTGGTGTAGTACCACGACTATACCAGTGCATAGTGACTGTTCTTAATGATATTTTCCAGGGCAGAAAATGAGAACGATAGTCTACACAGTTAAAGACATGCATTCTTCCTAAAAAATAATGCATTTGTGAAGCATTACCTTCATAACTAATGCTCTGAATTTTCTTTTCTGAAATGAATTATGTGATATTAATTAATAATAACTAGAGTCTTTGACTATCCCTGATGGTCCTTCACCACACCATTTCATAGGTAGAGTCTGAGGGAGTCAGAAAAATGGTGCTACAGATTTCATCCATTTTTTGGCCTCCCATTTGGTATTTTGATATCGAGTCTCTTAGCCATTGTATAAGAAGGGTGACTGAGAAGTAATCTTAAGTATTCTTCTTATGCTTTTAGATTGTTCTTCTGTTCCTTTAGTACAGCTTTTGTAATAGAATGTCCATTATTGCACCTTGAGGGGCCTTCCCCAATGACACCACTTTATCTGGCACAGTGTAATGTAGCTTATTCCTTGATACTGCAATAATTTCTAAGGACCCAGTTCATCCCACGCAAGTACAGCAGGAACCACCACCAGGACTTCTTTTCTCATTTTCCCTGTTTTCCCACTCCAGTTCTGAGCCCAACGCTAACTCTAGTGACATACGTTGCTCTGTAGGATACCAAATGCTGGTAATCACAAAGCCTACCCAGTTCTGACCTCCTCTGAGCTCTCACTAGAACCTGTCGAGGATTTTGCCATAATAGTGGATGATATGCAAGAAAACAAGGACAGAAATGTATCAGTTTAGATAACATGTAGTTACAATGGTATTTTGGGTGGGATGCAGACTTTCTGGTCAGAATAAGAAGACCCAACTCCTAATCATCAGACAGATGTTTTTCCTAATGCCACAAAGCGTTGCAATAATATAAATCAGCTTCTCCCCCAGCTTCAGCTTTTCAACAGCACCTCATACTTTTAGCACTTCTTATCTCTGCCCCTCTCTGATTTAATCCAAGCGTAGTTCTTTTTATGTTTTAGAACAATTTTGTCAATGTATCTACTGAAAATTTTCTCTGAGGGCAAATCTGTAACCGTTTTTGAGGTGCCAGTGCCTGCTCAAGATCCAACTGAAGCCTGCGCTGCTCCCTTTCCCCACTCTATTCCCAGAGTTATGCCTACTGTCAACGTCCCTCACTCCATGCCTAAAACTATCTGATAACATAATTGTCTATCAAATTTTGTACGTTTTGGGGAAACAACCTCATTTGAGTTATAGTCTATATTACGGAAAATAAACAATCTCATTTTCCCTGTTCCTGGGCTTTACAAAACTGGGTTTATTCTGGACAGGAGTGAGGTTAAGAACTGGTTTTGAGGCTTCATGCAGCCATATTTGGATAGAAGTTTGTTTACCAATTTTTTTTTTAAGATTGTGCATTTTCACAACGGCATAAGACGTGCCTTATGAGTAACAAAAAGTCAGGTGTCTTGTAAAAAGGCAATTTGTAATTTCAAAGTCAAAGGACTTGTTATGATATTTCTAAATACTAACACTTTAACTAAATTTTAATTTTAATTCTATATGTGTTGTCTATGGTGTATGACAGTAAGTTTCTGGCAGTTGAGGAATGAATTTTTTATGCTTTGTTAGTGAGCAACAGATGAAGATATATATTAAAGTCAATATTAAATCCCCTACACATTGTATTTCCCTCAAGTATTTCTTCCTTTACAGATGTTTTTCTTTTTAAAAATGTTATTGGTCTTCATTGTTGAGGGAGATCTGTAATAATATTTGTCATTATTTCTCATTGTGAGTTTCATTCCGTGTATTTTATGAAATATACAATTGCTCTCTTTTCATGATGAAAGAGCCAGAGTTATTATTTTACAAGGCATGCAAGATGTTACTGAAAGGATATTTCAGTATTTCTAACAGAAGAAAGGTTCCTTCTGCTCTGGATTACTATGCAAAGGGAATCATCACGCTGAAATATCACGCCTCTGAGGTTACAAGCATACCATAATAAAAGCAGCATAGTGGAATATTGAGCACCATAAGCACTGGCAATACTAAAAATAATTAAAAAAACCCAAAACACAACCAAATAAAAACTACCCCCCAACAAATAAATACGTAAATAAGCCAAACAAATAAATAAGCCCTAAGCCTACCAAAAAGAGCTCTTATACATTAAATCTAGCAGAAACTACTACATTTTTAATTATTGGGGGTTTTTTTCTATACTGCAAGAGGGTTAGGGAGTGGCTACCTTTCGTTATTCTCTGCCTCTGGATTCTTTTTCAATTTTGTTTTATTTGGGGTTCAATTTCCAAATCTCCTTCGTTCTTATTACCAAAAGAAGTGACCATCATTGCTTAGCTGCTCTTCACTTTGTTCAGAATACAGACTTGCAGACCATACCCCTTGCCCTCTTCCCCATATCCAAGTCACCTCCACTCAGCCCATGACCTCTTTCTGGCTGCTTGCTTTTGGTTCTTTGCACAACAGCCCTTTAACTCTGAACCTCAGGCTGATTCTCTCATCTTGCCTTGCATTTCTCCACTCTATATTCTAATTTGTTCAAATGGGAAAGGCAGAGAACATTTTCTTTTTTTGTTCTTTATGTGCACTTCCTTTTAAGTCATATATGATGGTTAAAGCTCTCTTTTTTGCCTCACTTGCACTTACCTGATCTTCGTAGTCTTCCAATGCTTGCTGACATTTAAATCTCTAGACCACAGAAAACTAAATATAGGACTATGCTAACATTTTGAATAATAGCTAAATCTGTTGCAATTTGAACTTAAGCCCAGACTAGTTTTTATATCTGCTTTGTGTCCATCATTGGCAGATATAACTCCATTGAAGACACCGTTTTTTAGGTAAATCTCTTAGCAACTAGGACAGAATCTTTGAGACACACAGCAAAGTCACAAATATGTACCCTGCTGAAAGTAGACTGATTTTGGCCATGCTATCAGTCACCATGATTGGTCTGTTGTGAAACTCTTCAGTGGCTTCTTAGACAAAAGTCATTCCATAGTTTTAGACATATTTCTTTTTTTTTCTCTGCACTTTTCCAGTTCTGCTATGTCTTCAGGGAAACGAAACTTTATTCAAGAAAATGGGCATCATGAATTTTTGCAGAGGTATAGTATTTTGAGGGTTTTTTTCTAGTTTTCCAATAATTCTTAAAGTACTATTTTTCCCACTTTGAAGGTGTTAGAATCATAAGAAAAAAATTTCACCTAGTTTTTTAAACTCTGTGCAAATAAATATTGACTAAACCTTGGTTTTGTTTTTATTCAGTCAGCAGGAACCCACCTTTAAAGTGTATAACTCCAAAACCTCTGAAATAAGTAATAAATAGGTCCACACAAAGTGTTCTCCTAAATTTGCACCAAATTGCAATGTGAAATAAAATCATATGCACAGGTTAATGTTTGAGAATTTGTTTAAACAATGTAATACCTCAAGATTCAGTTTTTCTTCTTGCTACCTGTACTAGATAGCGTCATGAAAGGGAAAAAATCTGGAAAGGTACATCAGTGTCTAAGAGTTAATAACAGTTCTGTAGTATTGAAAAAGCTTAGTGAGTAATGAGAGTTTAAACTATTTTCAGAATAACTCCAGCTCACGTAAAAGAAGCACAGCTGGAATTCCCATAGGCACTCAACCTCTTGGGATTCAGAGATTTTGTCACGTATCTGTCTAGATTTAGACCTAGGTACTTATTATTATATGGACTGTCAATGAAGAGCACAGAAAGTGACCAAGAGCAAAGGATATGTATGATCATCACCTAATTATTTTCACACAGATATGTGGCTTGTAATGATGAGACTGGTAGAGCTCATCAGTAAGTCAAGTCACTTCTGAATTAGAACAGACCTTGCAGCTCTCCAGAATTAAGAGAGAAATGCTTTTGCAAGCATCAGTGAAAAATTAGAATAATTGATATAAAGTTTACTGTAGTTCTTGCAGACGTTTTCTTATTGACCAGGTGATGTAGAGATGTCATGAACACTCAATAAAGATATTTTTAGAATATTTTTTTTTAAGTAAAACTCTTGAAACCTGTTATTTGCAGTCTATCCAAATATAACTGATAAATATGGCTGAGAAAGAAACAGCAAATATGTGCCATAAAATTCTTGTTACTCATTATGTAAGTTACTGAACAGTGGTTTCATATCATTGTCATTCAGTTCACAGTGAATGCATTGCCTACATTATTATTTTCAGGGCTACTTTCGAGAACTATTAAGAATGTTCAGAAATGGTAATGATTTGAACCTTGGAATGTGTTCTTGTTTGTGGCTAATGATGCAATACTGAAGGAGCCATCAGTCTGTACAGTTTAACAGAGGGCAGAAAATAAGAGTGATTATTTGCCCAGTTCATAGACTGCATGATACAACAAGATAGGCTATAGTTAGACTGTCATTTTCTTTTATAGGTTGTACAAAATGGTTCAGCTTTCCTTATTTAGGAAAGAATTATAGAACTACAGGTGATACTTCCTTTGACATTCTTGAATACAAAGCAAGACTGAAGCATTTTTCCACAAGATAAGTATTTCTATATTCTGCCATTAAAAAACCCCAATATTGTCTCCTTTGTTATTACCATTTTAGTACATGAGTGATGTCTATCTAGCTCCTATATTACTTGTTTGGTTCCTTTTAATTATTTTTTTTTAAGACCTTAAAAGTATGGGTACTAGTGTTTATGAAAAATAAGTTCACTGTATGATAAAGTACAAAAAATAATTGATCACAAATTCTCTGATCAAGTGTCACTCTAAATATATAACCTACCCCAAAAATAATCTGATATATTTAATTCTGTGAAGTATTTTTTATTGTAAAAACCTTCACACTTTTATTTCAGAAAGCTATATTGCATTAAACCAATTCACTCTTTTTTTTTTCTGAAAACAGTTTACTTCTTTAAGTCTGATACGCATTGCTGATGGGCTGATTCTTAACAAAAGACTGAACGTAGTCTAATTTCAGGAGAAATATTGTACTTTAAGATATTTGATAGAGAGTATTTATTATGCAGGAATTCCATTTCAGAAAACTATTACATTTCTTAGCATTCTCATTCTACACCTTAAAATAAAAAAAAAAACCAACCCAAAACAAGCCCCCCAAAAATGTCACCAAAAACTTGTGGAATTTCTTTGCCTATTTGCATTTAAGTGCTGCAGCAGAAAAATATTTTTCTGAGTAAACAAGCTTGGAAGAATTTCAGAAACCTGAGAAATATTTATTCTATTAAGGTGAAGTTCCAAATAAATTCCAATTGCAATTGTAGAGAGTGTCATGAATTGTTTTACAAAAAAAAAAAAAA
>VXBJ01007800.1:891484-922275 GCA_013400055.1 Nycticryphes semicollaris
CATTAATATCATTAAACTATTTTTAAGCTTATGATAACTGAAAGCAGCAGAAGTGTTTACCTGAGAGAAAAACATAATAAATGTCAAGAAAAATAACATGCATTTTTCTAGAATGTGCCTTTAAAAAAGATTTATCCCTTACTTTTTCAGTCATTTTTTCCCCTAATGGGGAAAAGAAGGGGAGGAATATGCCATCCCCCTGTAAAAAGTAGCTGTATTTGAGATCATTTCTTCATCAGTCTCTGGAGAAATCTGTTGAAATTCCTTTAGTAAGTGATTTTTCTTTTAGAAGCCTTGTTCCTTCCCAACTCCTACGAGGTACAGGCTTTTAGAAAGAGCTTTTAGGCTAATAATATTGATTTCACTCCATTGATTGAATCTGCCCAAATGATATGTTCTCCACCCTGTTATAAACACATCATTTCAGAAGTGAAATCATAGTTAAATTTTAACAAAGAATTGCTTGAGACAGAAAGAACTGAGTTTAAATTTGAAACTTTTTTCTTACATGTTGACCTGCCTAAACTTTCTACCACCTTTAATTTTTCACCCAAGACTCACAAATAACTTTTATCTCATACACATAAACACACTGGACTATCTCCTCATATGGATATTATTTGTTCTGCAAATAGAAAAATTGATTTCTCAGTATTTTATTACCAAAATTTACTCTCAGGTCACAGCGAATGAACTCAGATGCAGTGTGACCCAAAAAACAGGATCTATTTTTTGTTTCAAGAAAAGCTACTGCAGCTGGTAGTTGAATGCATAATTGGGAAGCTAGTTGGTGGGCTTGGGAAGCTGGATAAATGACACAGATGAAAATGTTACAGTTGGGTCAAATCTTTTTACCCCAGATGTTTTCATGTGTATTGTCTCCAATGGTGGCCAAGTGTGAATATCTAAGAAAGGGGTTCAAGAAACACTGCAGGTGCAGACTGATTTCTCCTCTAATACACCTCTATAGGAGGTTTTAGAAGTTCCTGTGCTGCTGCATCCAGTTTGTTTTGTGTTTAATATTCCCTGATGGGTCAAATCTTCCAGCAGTTTACTAATTTTAACACACAACATCCTGCAGCAGTGAGTTTCATGGTTTAATGTAAATTGTGAGAAAAGGTAATATCTCTTGTAAGTCTGGCTAATTTCACTGGGTGCCACATGGCAATTATATCATGAGAAAGGCATCCAACGGCCATTCTTCATCCTTTTGTTGGCCTCTTCCCAAGCTGAGGAACTCTAGACTACTGACCTTCCTTCTAAACCGGAGACGGGAAGATGTTTCATGTATTTTGTCACCCTTCAGTAGCTTTATGCTGCTGCATCTTGGCTGATACTAAACCTCAAGACTGCTTAACTAAAGATGACCTGTCTTCACTGCAAAGTCAAACTAGAGGCTGCAAAGTAAAGCTTCTCTGGCAAAACTATCCCTTGTGATCATCTACTGTAATGGAGTTCATGGTACTGCACTCCAAAGCATGTCAAGATTAAAGTCTTGTTTTTAAAAAAGAGCATTTATTCACAGGAGTTCAGCCTTCATTTTCTAGATGCATTAAGCCTGAAAAATTTGCGCCAACAAAATTAACTTTGAGCACAACACATTCTGCTTCTGGGAACCTACTCCATACATAAAGTCATGTGATTAGTACCTGATTTAAAGATAAAAGTTAGTTAAAAACTTCAGTCCACCATTGCGCCTTCAAGGTCACTGTGCCAGAAGTTGCACATACCAGTGATAATTTTTGCTGTATGGTTGAAGTTTCGGGAATTAATAGTTTTCTTTATGCACTGGCTCTGAAGAGATGGTTGCAATCTCCATAGCAGAAACACAGAATTGAACCTAAATGTTCTTAGCTCAGATAAACAGATCTTTCTTTTTTATTCTCTGTTCTAATCTTAATTAGGAGAAATCTGTCATGGATTTATTTTGAAAGATCATTGTAACTACAATTGTAGAAGCTTAATTTTCTCTATAAAGCAGTCAGACCTGTAAAATTTTGAAATCACAGAAAAACAGCATATTAAATATATAAATTGTCCTTCTCAGTGTGCCTCTAAAAGCTATTTTGATTGTTTTTTTTTAAAGAAAAATTATGCTTTGAAATTGAGGGTGAATCTCTCAACAGAAGCTAAATGTTCCCTAGGGTTAAACTGAAGAGAATACTTGGGGGTAGATGCTGGGCAAAAACTTATCTGGATGCCCTTCACGGAGATACAAAATTTCTCTGTGATCATTTCATTGGGTTAATATTTTGCAGGTAGAGATGCAGAAGAGAGCATCTCTCCTGTATTGCAGGGGCTCCAGGGCAAATGAAGTCTTGGTGACCTTCAGAAAGACACTTTAAGTCATAAAAACTAACAACAACTTGAAACAGTAGCAAGTCTAAGTAAAAAGTTGTATTAAACAGATCATAACTTTCTGAAGAACAGAATCTTGTTCAGCAACTGAAGAGTATTTGCAGCCTGACAGGAGCAGACAAATTATCTTCCCAGGTTCCTTTTGCTCAGGGCTATCTTTTATGAGTTATTGCATATCACTGGCCCTTAAGTCACACTTTGCTACTCCTCTGTTGAACATCCAAAACCCGGACTTGATTAAAACATACCTTGGATAAAACACGTTTTCTAGAAAGATGTTCCAGGCAAGTATCTAATTGTGTTTGTTCTACTGGTTAGACGTGGAAGAAGTTGCAGCAGTGGTGGAAAGGAGAGGGCTGTGCGGCTCTTCAGTGGCATCTGTGTTTTTAATGCAGGATCAGATGCTGTACCTCACTGTGCTAACAAAAAGGAGGGAGTGGAATAGACTTTCTGGTAAATCTATGCTTGTTTAACCACTCTCATTGCTAAAAAGATCCTTTATTTCCAGTCTGATTTTGTCTTGCGTCATATGCCAGCCATATGCCTTCCTCAGTAGTATTAAATGCCCATTAACACTCAATGTGTTATTACAGACAGTTAAACCTTGGTTTTCCAATATTTTTTTTAAATGTTGGCTAAATAGACAGAATGTTTTACTGTTTACTTTTTCTGTAGTCTTAATTGGGTTCGGGGGTTTTTTTTTGTTTGTTTTTTTTTTTTTTTTGTGAAAATACCTTGAAAACCTTTTTTTTTGTTTAACAGCTGTGAAAACCCAAACTAAGTACAACTTTATAACATTTCTTCACAAAAACTACATGTAAAAGTTAATATCTTATTTATGTTCAGTGCTCCCCTTGTACATTCCAGGATAACCTCAGATGTTTTTCATGACTCAAGATTCTTTCTGTTAGTATAGTCAACATTACCATTACCCCAAGAAATATTAGTCCCTGATTTTGCACAGCCATATCCTTGAAAACATAGCTAGCAGTTCTTGTTTTCTGATATGGAACTCTTTTTAATGTACTGAACTAACCTAGACTTTCATCTTGCTCTAGAATGATTGCTCTTGATCATTAAGCTTGCAGTAGTACTAGGTGAAGTACTGACCCACAGAAATATTTTCTTTCGATTAATTTTTTCTTACTTTCAGTTAGCCATTTATTAACTTCTATATTTATTGGCACTGGGCTAATGATAGGGTTTCGTCCAAGAGTCTCACAACATTAAATCATGTATCATGCATCATTTCAGAAGGGTTATCTGCACAAAGCTATCCATATTGGCCGAATTTTAATTTCCTCAAGGTACTTACGTAATAGCCTTGTCTTTAACCATATTCTTATCTGTTTTAAGTCATTTGGAGAATGTCAACTTTTGAAGAGTATCACCATCTGCCTTATTTCAGCTCCCTCACCCTCACTTTCCTGTGCTTAGAATGATAGAATCATAGAATTTCCTAGGTTGGAAGGGACTTTAAGATCAAGTTCAACCATCAACCTAACACTGACAAAAGCCATCACTAAACCATATCACTAAGCACTATATCTAACTGTTTTATATACCTTCAGGGATGGTAACTTGGCCACTTCCCTGGGCAGCCCTTTCCAACGATTAATAATCCTTTCAATTTAGAAATTTTTCCCAATATCCAATCAAAACATCCCCTGATGCAACTTGAGGCCATTTGTACTTGTCCTATTGCCTGTGACTTGGCAGAAGAGACTGACTTCCACCTTGCTACAACCTCCTTTCAGGTAGTTATAGAGGGTGAGAAGGTCTCCCCTCAGCCTCCTCTAGGATGAAAAATCCCAGCTCCCTCAGCTGTTCCTCAAGTATGTTGATACTCCGACCCAACCTGGCGTCCTTTGCAAACTTACTGAGGGTGCACTCGACCCCCTCATCCAGATCATTGATAAAGATGTTAAAGAGAACCGGCTCCAATACTGAGCACTGAGGGACACCACTCGTGACCAGCCGCCAGCTGAATTTAACTCCATTCACCACCACTCTCTGATCCCAGCCCTCCAGCCAGTTTTTAACCCAGCAAAGAGTACTCCTATCCAAGCCACAGGCAGCCAGTTTCTCCAGAACACTGTGGGAAATGGTGTCAAAGGTCTTAAATCCAGGTAAACAACATCCACAGCCTTTCGCTCATCCACCAAGCGAGTCACTTCATCACAGATCAGGTTTGCCAAGTAGGACCCGCCTTTCATGAACCTGTGCTGACTGGGCCTGATCATCTGGTTGTCCCTCATGTGCCGCAGAATGGCACTCAGGATGATCTGCTCCATAGCCTTCCCCAGTACTGAGGTCAGACTGACAGGCCTGTAGATCCCTGGATTCTCCTTCTGGCCTTTCTTGTGGATGAGTGTCACATTTGCTAGATGCTAGTCAACGGGGGACCTCCCTGGTTTGCGAGGACTATTAGTATATGAAATTCACAAAATTCTGCTGATTGAAATGAGATAAACTGTGAAATGTTTTTGATTGAGACTTAGTTTCAAAGTCTTGTGAAGTATATATACTCTTTCCATTCACTAACAATTACTGATTGCCAAACTCTAAGGTAAAATATCCAGACTACAGATGCAATCAGTTAAATGGGAAAAATATTCCTGGTCTTTAGTGCTGCTAGTGTTTAGACTTAAGAAATGTTTCAACTGGAGGCTTGTCAGAATAAAATAGATTTAAAAATGTGCCTGGAAATGTCTGTCTTTGTTCTCAGGCACTGAGGTTTCAGTGTTCCTAAGTGCACTGAGCACTGCGTGAGTGGTGTCCTATTAGGTTGTTAACAAAAATGAGACTGCTCTCACGAGGCCACCCCCAGAGAATAACATTTTGAATAAATAAATGTGTTCTGAGGCAAAACTTTCATATTGTTTGTCATCTATAATCTATCCTGCCCGTGATGGTGAGACAAATAGCAGCTTCTGTCATTTAATGACACATTTATAAAGCACACTCAATTTGCAAAGTTAGAATTTGGAAATTATCACATTTATCGCAGGTGCTGTAGTAGCAACTTTTCTTGGTTTTCGGGAGACTGATTTTGTTCAGTTTTAGCTTTCTGAAAAACTGATGGCTGGGAATAAAACTGCCTTTCTTTATTTTATCACCACGCTTCCAATTAAGTTAAGATTTGTCATTGCTCTACAGTAGTAGGAGCAGTGGGATCTTACATTTAAAGAGTCAAAAACTACTTAGAGGAAAGGTTGAGGGAAATATTTTCCAATTGTCTAAAAAAATACTCTAACCACTTCCCAAATACCAAGAAACAAGAAAACAAGCCAGAAAAAGCCTTCTGCAAATTGTAAATGCTCTTCAATTTTCCATATACCCCCAACTTGTATTAAGTTTTTAAAGTTTGTAAGTATTATGACAACTTATTTATTCCTGTCGATTTCTGGGAATCCAGTAGATATTTCAGTACATGTGAAAACAAAGGCATCAACCAAAAGAAGCTTAAAGTGGCAAACAAATAACTGAATCCTAAACCAGTGTTGGACTGAGTCAGATGTTCACAAGATTTCTCTAAGATGAAAAGTACACAATTCACTAAATACGCATTTTTTAAAAAATTCTCAGAACCTTAGCAACTTGAATGCGAGTACTGATTTTTTATGTTAACATTAACAAAGCAAGCAAGGTGTATCCAATATTGAATATGGAGAAAAAGTCAATACTATGATTTCAGAAAAATCATGCCAAAAAATGGACAGTTTTGTGATATTTTGGACAACCAAAGCAATGTTGAAACCTCCAAAAGTGTTCAAAGTGCAGGGAAATAAAAATATGAGGGTGGGTAAATGAATCTCATCCTCAGAAGTGCAACAGTTGTAGGCTGCAATTAGCAACAGCTAGATCAACGTTGTTATGGTGCATACAAAAAGACTGGATGAACTTTGGCCTTTATAAGAATAAGATAAAGAGGTGCTTCTTTCTGATGGCCCATAATATTTTTGAGCTGGAGCTCTATTAAAAGAATACTTGCTGTAGAGGTAGCAGAGTAATTTAGCAGAGAATTGGTATGTCTGGACAAATCTCTTTACTTAGCACAAGGAGTGGTACCAAAAAAAGAAATATAACAAGTTTCTTGATCCCTTCCAACCCTCCCTTGCCAAGAAGACAACGACCTGAAAACTTCTGTTGCATGGAGCCATCATTTTCAGCTCTTTTTAAAGAAATAAAAAAATACAATATCTTATCCCAAACAGAAGGGATTTAAATTATGGTCTGGATAAGATGTTGTGAACACACCAAGCAAAACAGAGTTTTATCTCTGCGGTAAATGGACTGAAACAGATGGAAGAGAGGAAAGAGAACTTTCCTAGAGGCTCTGTCACCAGCTGTTACTGGGAGATAATGTGCAATGACAAGTGATGTATAGGAGGAAATCCAAATGCCTATAGTCTTTTTCTATGGTCTACAAGAGCAGCAGATTCTCTTGCACCTTTATCTTGTTTAAAGGAAGGGTTCAGATTTACAGTGGCCCTCACATGGCAGTTCTTTCACAACTGTATCAGACGAAAAACAAATTGGAAATAAATGCGTCTCAAGTCAGCTTAACTATAGATTGTCAAAGCTTTATAGGTAATTAATACATTATAGAAACATGAGTGAGACAAAGTCCTCTTTTGGTCTTACAGTTTTTGGTCTTTTCTTCATAATTTGAATATTGTAATACAAAAATATGGTAATTATAGCAATTTGTGGTAATTTATATACATGTATTAAACAGATTTTTTTTTGATGTCTGAATAACGTTGCAGTAACAAATATTTAAAAAGCAGACTACAATAAGATGTTAGTGTGGCTGCTTTAAGTGATTAAGACAGCTCAAAGTGCTTATTAATTCAACATGCTGTGAAAACTGGGAGTGCTGTGACTTCCTCAGGCTTGAGTTCTTTAAACAGTTAAATCAAGAACAACATTTCTTCAGTTTCTTGAGAACTAGTGTATGTTCTAAAGCTCTCTGTCAGTGCTAGGTTCTCAAAAGGTATTTAAAGAGCTGACAGACAAAGATTCAGATTGATACTTTTCGAGAGTATCTAAGAGTTATGACTGTGCCCAGCTGAAAATCCAGATATTCGACTAATTATTTGAATGCCTGAATATTTCTTATGTCTGGTTCACAGTGCTGAAAGAAAAGGTTTCCCATATCTGGAAATTCCTGCCATTAGCAAAATGAATTCCTGAATTTCTTCTTATTTTGTGGATGAAAGTATCTCTTAGACTAACAAGACAAAATCAGATTGTCTCCCTGCCTCTATGTACAAAAGAAGAAAACTCCTTAAAGTAATCTAGGAGCCCTGAATACACAAAGAGAAAGCTCCCTGCTTGGGACTCTTCCTATATCATAAAAACCCATCTCATCCAAACCCTAAGAAACCTTTTTTAAAGTGGCACCAGCCAGGTTCACACCCATCTCAGGCTTTTTGACAAGGCAGCTTTTATTTTAATACCTGTTCAAAGAGACAGTTATTAATATCCTAACCAAAAAGTCAAATGGAGGGAGACACAGATGCAAAAAATGAAATAAAAGTGCCTTAGCATCCATCTGAATTTTGGCTGGGTTTCTTAGGAAACTGACAGGTTCTGCTTTCGTCTTGAGTTTTACCTGTTTCCCTTTGGTTATATTAGTGCAGACCAATAGAGGGCTGTTCAGAATGACTAGAAATGCTTGGGCAAGATTATAGCATGAGCTGGGCACAGGGAGGTCATGCATTGTAGCAGGTTGCTTGACTGACAACTTGGCTGAGGCAGGCAAGAGCACAGTCCTTATATCTCTGTCCAGAGGAAGTGGGGATGCTCGTGTCATGACTTTTTACCTCTCATAAATTAATCCAGGGTGTTACAGAGGAATACCCAGTGAAAAATGTATGCAGCCAGGACTTTTGAGAGCAGGCATGTTGGCTCAAATACATGCATTAGGAAAAGTAAGGGTCCATGGAAGAGATGGCACATGGGATTGTTTCCTTATTTCATTGTGCTTTCTTGTTTCACTGAACATGGGCACTGCATGGTTTCTCTAACAGCACTTAAGCGCTATATTAATTATGAAACAGCTGCTCATGATGCTAATGAGGAAAGTAGTCTTCTTTTTTTAAAATCAACTATAATTTTCTTCTGTTGATACCTTCCTTGGTAAGGACCAGTGAAGAGACCTGACTTGACAGACTCCTAGAAAATTGACCATGGGTTCAAGCCTAAGAAAGCACCTTAAGACAGTGGAAATGCTATGGCAGTTTCCCTTTTACACATTTTTACTTTTACATTTGAAGAAATGTATAAATTTAATTATACTTTGTTAATACAAAGTATTAGAAGTCGTTAGAAAAGTCCTCAGCAATCCCTCTCATCTAACTCCTTGTGTGGGACGAACGGAGAAGGGCCAAATTTACAGTTGTGGTCCTTGGGATAAGACAAATCTGTATTTAATAGCCTTACCTTATAGGGAAAAGAAACTTTGCATCTCGTGTGCTGGTCACATGCGTTTTCTTAGTGGTGGAAAGTGGGGACGCATGTAAATGCTGACCATATACCTGGTATGAGCACTACATCCTGTTCTTCCCTTCTTGCTTTTTAACCCTGTGCTGGAGATTGCTGACAGCCGTGGGTATTTTAGGAAGTTGGTCTATTTATGTAAACCCTGGAAAGGCAGGTACTGGTTTCAGGTAATTTTCAAATACATACACTAGTCTCTTTGTATAATAAACTTTTACAACAAAAATATTTTAAACAGCACTTGGAGTACTGTGAATAAACTTTAAACAAAACTAGTCTGTTGCTTTTCTAGTGCTGACTTCCTCATTGTGTGTCTGAGACCTGTAAGCATACTATTCTGTCTTTGCGGTTTCTTTCCTGAGAAAAAAAGAAATAAAAGCCCATTGTCAGTCAGTATCATTTAGAAATTTAAACTACCAAACCAAAATATGAGCATATATGAGCTGCAGTTTGCACAGCAGAAGTGTATCCATCGCTCACAGCCAATGAAGTTATCCTGGTTGTACTTCTTCCGTCCTTGAAAATTGTCAGTGTTCAGAAGTAAACATTATTTTTTCATCCCAGCACCCAACACAAAAATTATTTCACAAAAATTATGGCAAATAGATGACTTGTTCCACTGGATGTATACAGGATTCTGACAGGACAAAGGAAAGCTGTGAGGTTTTTTCCCTTGGGATTTTTAATTATTTTTAAAGTATGTTTTCAAGGACCACAGTGTTTTCTAAAAACTGTAACTGAAATTCTAGGGGTAGCTCCAGTATGCTGTTTAGGTTCATAGACACAGAAAATTATGATTTTCCTTATGAATGGTATGACAGTATAATTTCAAAATTAAGCTTCCCATAAATAAATAAATCTCTATTTCTTTTATGTCTGCATTTAGTCTACATACAAATGCCATGTTTATCTAGCTAATATCACAAATTTTTTTTTAGAAGTAGATATTCATCTCACATTCTTGGTATTTTAAATGATCGATAAATTTGTGGTGAGTTTGCATAAGTATTTTTTTCAAAGGAATTGAGACCTTGACTGAGATATTTTAATTGCTATAATTTGAATAACTAATTCAAGTTCTGAAAATGAGTTGAAGGTAGTATGTGATAAACTGCTGTTAATGAAGCCATTACCTGATTAAGTAACATTTTATGCTTGGAACTGATTATCTCGAAATGCAAATCAAATTGATTTGAATTGTCATTTTTTCTCCTGGATTCGTAGTATATTTTTAATGTTCTGCAACTACTGTTATGCAACATGTTTTCTATTTTTATTTTGCTGGCAATTCTATAAGTTTATGTCTAATAAGAACCCAAAAAAGTTCTCCTCCAAACAAGTAAAGTCTCTATTCACATGCAAAATTTTCTTTGCACAAAAAAATTAGCCAGAATGAAAATCAAACTGAGTTTTAGTGAAATGGGAGTTAGTCACATTGCTAAAGAGTTATTTTAATTGCTTCACACAAATGATATCGAAGTGCAACAAAGCTCTTAATGGTGGAATACAAAATTATTGATAAAGGAATTTGTGTTGTAGCATTCATTTAATGTAAACAACTGCTGGTTTATTTTGATAATTGTTAAAATATTTTTTATTTCTAATGTAAAGAATATTGAAATATAAAAGTGATGGAACTGTGCACAGAACATTGACAATTTTGGAACTAGAGGGACCTTTTCCCAGTAAAATGTAAAAAATTAATCATAGAATAGTCTGTGTTGGAATGCACCTTAAAGATTGTCTAATTCCAACCCCCATACCATGGGACATCTCCCACTAGACCAGGTTACTCAAAGCCCCATCCGGCCCAGCTTTGAAGGAGGTTCATTTTTTGTTATCCGTTATTATGTGTACAGCAATATCCCTCACTCAGATCCTCCTGCTGTTGTGTCAAGCTTTCTACAATCAGTTAGGAAAGGATAGATCTTTCTCAAAAGAATTCCTAAATTAAAATGGGAAGACAAAAGACACTGGGAAAAAGAAAGGAAAGGTCTGTTTGTTGGGGGAGGAATTGTAAGGGTTGTTTGTTTTCACAATTGTCCAATCTGGAGAAGGATTACAGAATAGAAATGCACTCTAAGAAGTTATATTAAGGGAACAGAGGAATTTTACACTAGGAGGTTAAAAAAGAATAGACATGCAGTGCAAAAACTGTCCCACATACTGGGAAGGAGGAAAGGAGCTTCTATTAGACATTTTAAACATTCCTAAGGGAGGAACATTCACTGGAAATACTGAACAGTTGATGTAACAGGAACACCAGGGATGTAATAATGAAAATATCCTGCATCATTTGGTTGGGTTTAGTCTACCTACGGACCCTTCCCATTTCCAATTACCAGAAACATTGGAAAGACTGTGTGTTTGTCCACATGAAATCCTTTATCCTTCTTAACTAGGCCAAAATTATTCAAAAGAGAACACCTCCTTGAGAGAACTGGGTATATCTGGCAACAGCTTCTTTCATGGAAGCCTGGTATTTTCATTCTCAGTTTGGCATATAATGATGGATCAATCTAAAACGGTGTTAGCTTAACTTATATTTTATATCCATGTTTTTTCTCAATATTCTCAGAGAATAAAAGAAGAAAGAGAGAAAGAAAACCAGTTTTGAAAAGGAGACCACAGGTTTGTGAGCTCAAAGAATAAAAAACTATACACAGAGGCAAAATTAATCCTATAAAGACACAAAGCTGTTTTTTTCTCCATTGTGTAAAGAGAATATCAGTACTAGAACTGTTGAAACAATTTATCACGTGAGAGTAGTTTCATTAGAGGGGGAGAAAATCATCATAACATTATGTGGGTTTTGCAAATGAATAACCTACGGAGCCACTATCACAATCGTAGCACTTGGGGACATTGCTAACTTTTCTACATCAACCTGACAGTAACCATGAAGGATTGCTACAGGGGAAGATATTCAGGAATAAAGATAATTATACTGGAGAGACCTGTGTTGTCTGTAAAGTAAGATGGGTAAGCCTATCTCAGGTAGTGAGCTTTACAGATATTCTGTAACATACCCAATGTGAATTGCCTGAGATGAAGCGGAAACCGTATCTCCTGACCATTACATTTATGAAAAAGATTTAATGTCTTCTCCTAGAATGGTTTCCAGTTATGCAGATAAACTTTCTGCATCAACTTCTGCATCATACCTCCCTAAATAAAATGTAAATATGTAAGAAATAAATCAATTGCCTTTTGCTTTCATATACTTGTCATCTCACATTCAACTTAGAGTGGGGGTATCACTTTCACTAGGATGATCAAAAGTTTTGCCAAAATGAAAGAGGGGAAAAAAAAGCTGTGGTAATAATTTACAAAAGACAGTAATGCTGTATGGTCTGCAAATTATGCAAATACCTTAGCTGAACGTGCTGGGTATGAGATATATGAAGATTTCTCGGGTAATGGTTTTACTACTTACTGTTGCCACAGACAGCAAAATGAGTAAGTGGTGGTTCAGTATGCTAAGATAGCCATCGAGTAAAATGATTCAGAATAAGTGATGTTAAATGTGTTTTGGTATCACTTTATACATTTCCTTGACAAATTCTTATCTCTGTGTTCTTGCTTGCTGTATAGTCAGACATCCCAGACCTGTAAGTGCTCTATAATACAGAATCTACTCTTGCGACCTTTACTTAAATTACGGTGTTCTGGTAATAACAGAATCATCTCAGATTAAAGTATTATCCAAAGAGAATAAGGCTGGAAGAGCTTAGGCAATGCCTCCAGTTCATTCTGAAAAATAGTTGGTGAGCTTCTTCCAAAGTCAGTAAATTCTAAGAATATATGTCTTTCCTAGATAATAAGAATGCCCCAAGCTGTCTAAGATTAGCCAGTGGCACAGTGCACAGTGCAATCATAATTTTTGAAGGAGAAAGTGTACTAGAGGTCTTCACAGAAAACCCACTGGAAAAAGACAATATGAGCCTTGCTATAAGCCTGTGTTAATATTTTCTTATCTACCATGTTTTATTTCAGTTAGATTGCATAATTTCTGGACATGCAAGCTGCTTGTTGCTTGCAAAGCATCAACACAATCTAATCCTTCTCATATGGAGCAAATAGTATAAACACATACATGGCTAACAAATGCAAGAGCAGGACAAGATGAATGCACTTGTTTAGATTAGCACTATTCACTAATTCATAAAAACCACCAAAATGCTTAATATTTGTCCAAAACAAATTTTATGTGCATAAAATAACTTGGCGCTCTAAAACTAGACTATTCAGGGAGCATATTTAGTTCAGCACTAAAAATACATTAAATAACAGAGAGGTGATTTACAGAAGGAAAGCTGGTTGAGAGCTGAATCACCTCAATGTATGTATATGATGTTGTTTTTTCTAGATATGTCCAGTGGAGGAAAGAGTCACGATCACTTTTGATGTGAAAACAGATGATTGGAAAGTGACAGATATTGTTCCTGTTTGTCTCATCCGTCCCCTTGGGTCAGCACTGAATTTCTCTTTGAGTAGCATTCTAGAAAATCCATCATTTTATAATAGCACTGTTCACATGGTAGATACACTGCAATTGAAGCGTTATTAATACATAAATACTTTCACAACATAAACCTTTAAAGCACTGCACACTGGGTCTTTAAATACCCTTCACTGACAATGCAAGCATTCTCCACGTCTCACATGCATGGTTATCACATTATACAACACTATTATAACATAACAAGAAGTTAAAATCATAGGGTTTAATTTTCAGGAAGTTCACATGAAATATGTGCATCATTTATACCTTTTCCCCTTTTCCTAAACCCCAACCTTTTTTTGAACTGAAGCTCATGGTTTTGACAGTGTTCTTTATCTTACCTCATTTTCAGGTGCTTGCAAGGTAGGGATGTTAACATTTGGAGAGACTCTCTGTGGCTTGAAACTAAAATACTTCAGCAGTGTTAAACACAAAATTGCATTTTGGAACTTGGATGCTTTCTGAGTCATAAATGTCAATTAAATTTGCTCCTTCCAGTATGAAGAGGGTACAATGTTCTAATTTTTTGAAATCTGGTGAAGGATGATATAGTTTAATGACTGCAGTAAAAAAATGGAAGGTATTCCCAGGACTGCTCTATGGTAAATTCTGGGACCTAGGGTAACTATTTAAACTCTGTAAACTCTGAGACCTAGGATAGCAGTTTAAACTCTAAGGCTTTTTCCTTAATTTTTTTCCGTTCATGATTATATTAAAATACAAAATACTTATCTGTGAGTTTATTTGTGAGGTCCCAAAGTCCACAGAGGACTAAGTGGCAAATCTCATGGTTCTTTTCATATAGGAAAGCTAATTGGGTGATCTAATAGTTTTTTTTTTTTTTTTCCAAGCTTTAGATCTATGAATATATGAATAATTTTTTACTTTACAGAGATAGCAACATTTAATTAATTAACATTAGTGGGGCCAAGTCAGAACCTCAGGATAGACAGAGAGAAATACAATCCAGGATTTCAGTCAATTTAAACTGGTGTTGACTAAATCAGGACACTGGTCTCTCAGGGACTCTGGTGCCAGGTAACCTAGAAATCTATCTCTGGGTATGTTTGTGAAATAGAATGGATATAAACAGAGAAGTAACTCGAGTCTTATAGTGGACGAACTGAGAAGGAAATATGTCCTTTTCTATAAGTGGGAGCACAGTTAGGTGATTAATTCATAACAAATCATTTATTTATTTGTCATATTTTGTCTCTTTTTCTGTGCAAGATTTGTCCACATGCAAGTTGTTATTTTCTCCAATGTATTATTCACTGTATTATTTCTGTGGGCAATTTTTGCTCTGAAGATTGTCTGTTGGAAGTTTATTGCAAGCATTCATTATTCAAAATTTGGGCTGTTCATCTTGGAAATGTGTCACCTAGTATATTTTTCTTTGTTTGCTTGCTGATTGGTTGAGCGTAATTCTTAGATTTCCAGAGTGAACCATGAAATGGAAACTTGCTTTCCATACTTACTATTAAATATCATTTATATGTTGCTGTGTTGATAAATAAGTTCAATTCTTATAAAATCTGTGAAGATCTCAACCAAATGGATGCAGCCATTTTATGTTCCTTAAAGTACTGGATATGTTCTTATTGGATATTTTTAGGAGCTAGCATTTGCAAAGCCTATTATAATTTTTTGTGTGTGTGTGTGCTCTAGCTTTGCTTGAAGTCACAATTGAAATGCAAACAGCTCTAGTGAAAGTCAGTCATCTGTCAGAGATGCTCCACAACAGTTGAGACAAAAGGAGAGACTAGAATAACGGTGTATTCTTCATGTAGCTAGAATATTGCTAAGGCACTTTCACCATTTACTTGACATAATTTATCACTTACGCTACATATCTGTGAAGACATTCTATTTACACTATGACAAAGTCTGTGTTCATCAAGTTTATTTATGGAGACATTTGCCCAATTCTAATGTTAATTTGTTGACATCAGTTCGAAAATTGTCAGTAATATAGGAAATGATATGCATTACCCATTTGACTTGGTGTTTTGTCTCTAATGCTGGCCAACACAAGAATTTTCTGAAGGTGAAGGAAGCCTGCATTAGCAAACACATGATAAACAATCTTTTAAACTCCCTCCCCTCCTACTCCCTAATAGACAGA
The DNA here is from genome assembly GCA_013400055.1 of Nycticryphes semicollaris. Taxonomy (NCBI): domain Eukaryota; kingdom Metazoa; phylum Chordata; class Aves; order Charadriiformes; family Rostratulidae; genus Nycticryphes; species Nycticryphes semicollaris. The sequence continues at coordinate 906,979 of VXBJ01007800.1, forward strand.
CTCCAGCGCTGGAGCTTGATTTTCTGTACTTATGTGAAATTTAGATTAATACAAGCTCTGACTGAAACTCATGAAGTTGAATTCTGAAATTTTCAACAACTGGAAGAAGAAACCATAAGTCTTCATGGAAGACAAGTCAAGGAGAAGCATCGCAGCAGTCTATGCTGACAGAGTTTAGCAATCAACAGAATTAAATATTTTACTTTAGTTTTCTCTCACAATACCCTTCCAAAAATGCTTACTTATGGAACAGCTTGATTTCCATAATTTCTCTCTGCCATATCTGTCAACACTGCCTTTTTTTTATTCACATAAGTGGTGCCCCAACCTGAAGTTAACCCAAAAAAGTTTTCTCACTCCAAGTCCTTTTCTGAAGTCATACTCCCCGACTACACAAGCCAGGTTGTTCCCTCAGAATTTAGTCTGTGCCAGTTCTTCCTCAATGCTGCTTGATTTCAGAGGAATAGGAAAAGAGCTGGGTTAGTGGCCTCTTTCCTCTCAGTTCTGAGTAGTCCAAATTGTTTTCCCCAACTTACAGAATGGTCACTAGATGTGGGACTGGGGTTTCTGGCAAATATGAAAAATGGAATTAGTTTTGTGGTCATATTCAATTAACCTACATCTTTGAGGGCCAAATAATTAAAACTGGGAAAACTGTATCTCCTATGACATACTATTTTTATTAGCATGCAGCGGGACTGGATATAGTCACTGGTTTCTTGCATAGTCTGAAGTTCTTTTTGTGCAAATGATGTATAAAATGGCTAATGACTTTGACTATGTTTGTGTGCAGCAATTGCTTCTTGCAAGCATCTGTTTAATCTTTCTTTTAAGATGATTAACAATACAACTGAATCTTTATAAGCCCAGTAATTGTAAACGTCTCTGATGAAGAAGCTGCTGTTAGTGATATTTGTGAATCAGCACAAAAATACTTTGTCTATCATGGCATATTCTATTATTATGCTTATCATCCACAGTAGCAAAACACAATGAGGGAAAATTCCTGGTTTAGTGAAAAAAATCAGTCATAATTTCCCTATGGCATGTTGTTCTTGAACATTTTGAAGAGTTTGGGAGAATCAGGCTTTATGATCAAAGTCACTGAAGCTCTTGGTGAATGCATACACACCTGAGTCATCTCACTGAAAGCAGCTGCATAAATTATGTTTCCTGGGTATGTCTAACTGTAGCTATATTATACCAGGAATAAATCAGTTGCACAGTAACAGTAACAGTCATCCTGGAGAAATGCATCAACTTCAAAAAGTTGGCTCAGCATAAACTTCATTTCTCTGAGTCACCTGAGTTGTGAACACAGGCTGTCCAAAGAAGTAGAAAGAACTGAAAACTTGGTGGCCATATAAAAAGTATTTAACATGTTGAAGAAAAGATCTGTATTTGAAATGCTTTAAATTCTGTATGAAATCTATATGTTCAAGGTAAGTATATTACAGAAGTATGCTAATTCTAATTAAACTTGTCAAATGGCATTCATTCAGATGAAAAAATGTATCATTAGAAGTGGTTTTTCAGACTGTATCCAGGAAACCACGTTATGCAAAGATCAATGCACCTGTCTAGAAAAACTTAAAAACTGAAAGAATTTGACACACAGAGAAAACTGAGAAGGAAAAAAAAAAAAGGCTTTTAGCTGAGATATGCAGAAAAACAGAAAGCTAACACATTCGAGAGCAGGTTTTGTTTCTTCTTATCCTATTTTCCCCTTTTCTTCTATACAAACTTTTTACCTCATTGCGACATGGTAATCCTTCTCCCATTTGCACTCTCCCACTGATCCTAGCATTTTCCTTTCAAGGTGGACTCCCCTGTGGCTGGGGGTGGTGCAGTCCCTGTGAAACTGCATCCAGTCCCATATTCCTGCTCCTGATGGAAGAAGCAGCCATTGGGTTCAACTGCAGCCCCCGGGCATTCACAAACCTGCTTACATTTCACTGGGCAAGGTGATTATGTCTCACTGCCTTAATTACATCATGCGCTTAGCTTAGTGCTTGATGCTTAGTACAGAAAGCGGATGCCCTGCCTCCCTGTTGATTTTATTTGGGATTAGGATTGCTTTATAGGATTGAAAATACTTCTCCATGCACGGCATTGTGCAACTCTGTGGTGTGTTCTTTTGTCTAAGGAGCAAGCTAAAGCACCTTCAACTGTGTAAGGTCCAGGGCCAAAAGTGTTATTAATGTTTTCATAAACAGCAATGACAAGCTTCCAATGAATCAGGTTATATGTTGTGGATAATAAATACACAAAATTGTTCTAACATCCTACACTTTCTCACTGGGCTTGTCTGAGCTGCCACAGGATTTGAGCGGATGGCAACCTCTTTGATAGCATTCTGTATTCAGACCTTTTTTCTCTTTACTCCTTGCATTTCAAACTCTTCAGCTCTTTTTCACTCTGCTGCCCAGTCTCCTATGTCTCATTTGCGGTGATTCCTCACATCCCTTATGCAGTTTCCACCCCCACCATCACTCTATTGTTAGGCTTCTGTTGCTGCGTCTTTCTTTCCTGCTGGTCGTCTCTGTGAAGTCCTTCCCTTTCAAGTATCATTTTCAGTGCTCTCTCCTTCACTAGGAGCTACTTTTTTCCTCCTCCAGTGTCTCTTTTGCTCTTAGTGAAGTCAGTTTTTTCATCTCTGTTATCCGATCAGCTCCCCACTTGGAAGTTCTCACTCCTGCAAAGCCTTTTGAAGGAATGAGCTCAAAAAAACAATCTTCTGTGCTCTGCTATTATGCCCACCTCTCCCCTTTCAAAAATGGCTGCTCTTCCTCTCCCTGTACACTCATCTGATCCAGAGAACATTTGTTTCTCCTTCCACTGACTGACTTGACTGATGCTCACCTCTCATAACCCCAGCTGTCCCACCTACCAGGTTCAAGGTCACACAGCCACAGTTTCCCTGGCATAAACTGCTTAGATGTTTATGGAAAGGTGCTAGTAACTATCAATGACCTCTATAGCTTTTTTCTTTAATTTGTGTCGAATGTTTTCATAAAACAGAATAATACAGAGCAACAAGTAAAAACATGTTGTGATCACACCAGAAAATGGATGTTTATTTCAATACTCACTCCTGCAGCACAGGTATTGTCTGCTTCCAACTAACTCAGCGTGAAAAAACATTTTATGTGTCTCTAGAGAATTCATACAACTTGTTCCCTTAAACTCTTATGAAACAGCATAAGTCTGGAAATAAAATCTGTGGTGACTCTTAATCAGACTTAAAAGAAGTTTTGCAGCGTGAAAAGTGATGTTATATCCTACTTTAAAAGTGTTTGCAGCTTGGCTTTTCAAATAGACTATTTTGTGTGTTCATGTGTTTACAATCTCTCTTGTGGAATAGATACTATTTAACTTATTTCTCCAAAACATCAGTATCTCTATCAGCCACAAATAAAAAGGAACAGCTAATTTTTAATTTCGTAATTATATATTGTGTTATACATTTTCATTGAACAATATCCTGGGAGTGCAAATGGAAAATCTGAAATAATGATAGTCACACTTCAAAGCTATCCGAAAGTTCCAAAGATCGTCCAAATTACTTTGATCTGAAACTGTTAGAAGCCTCATTACTAAAGGTCTTTTCCCTATTCTTCCATAGAATAGGACTGAAAATGTGAGTCTCTTAAGCAGATCTCTACTACTTTTCTTAATGAAGGAAAATGATATGTGGACACCTGAGGTGCATTTATCTTCTTTTAAGTTCCCAAACCCTAAAAATACCTTTGCACTGGGATTACAGCTGTCAAGAGTAAGAAAATTCTGTTGCATATGCCAATGAGAGATTTTGACTTTTGGGCTTTATTCCAAGTTGAATTGGAAATGAGAAATTTGAAGCACTTTAGTTAGAAAGGACTTTTTTAAGTTAATGGACAGAACAGTTGCATTTCAACAGCACTGTTTTCTTATTCTTTCACTTTTTTAATTTTGAATATTAAATGGTACAAAAAATTTAAACTTGCCAGAGAAAAATTTTCAAAATTATATTATATAAATGTAACTTTAGAGTATCCTCTTTAGAGTATTATTTTTGTTTAAAAATATATTTTAGCAGAATATAAATTTTTGCAAAGTATATTTTGTCCACAGAAAACACCTTTTAGAAGGGTATTTATTAGTTTTATATATTTTCTTGTTTTCAATCTGAAAATTTCTCCAGATTTGAAAAGGTACTTAAATGTGATTCTATACTAGTCACAAAAGGGAATTTATTATTAAAAACAACAAGTGCAGTCTAACTTCATTTTATTCCTTGCTAAGATCAAACTAATGTAATTCAGGGGTCTGTGTATAATAAAGCACATGATAAGGCTAAATCCTAACAGCTAACCCACAGTAAGTATCCTTCTTGGACAAAACCACATGTTGCTTAAGATGTGCTTACAAGGAAAGGGCCTTATATTCAGAGGTGCGTGTATGCTCAGAATTGTAATAGTCATGAGTAGAGTGCCTTTAAGTTTTATGTTGAAAAAAAAAAAAGTAAATTAATATATAAAAATCTGAAAGGTTTGAAAACTGCATTAGATTGAAGTATTCTTCTCTCTCAAGAAGTATTTGTTTTCATTTACTCAGACAGAAGCCATTAATACTAAACTGCCTTTATTGTGGTAACTGTATCCACACCAAGAACATACTCCTTTGTAGTGAACTTTTCCTGCTAAATAAGAATCAGTGTTTCATTTGGTCATAAGCAGAACAGAAAGTGCAGAACAACCCCTTTGAAAATTAAAACCAACTTAAATTCCCAAAATATATTATGACATAGTTAAATATTTGATAGAAAATGAAGCAAATGGGTGTCATCTTGCTTTAGTGTATTGTGTGTGAGATACCTACATTTCTTTCCTTTAAAACTGAAAATGTGTTTAAGCTGTGTCAAACATTTTTTAGTTGAAACTACGAATGAATCATGAAACATTTTTGAGTACAAATCATAACTAGATGATTCAAGTCAAAAAACATCGATTAAAAAAATTTGGAGATGTTTTGTTTTTAAATGAGCTTTTTAAAAAGTATTAAGAAATTATCCTACTTTTTAATAAAGAAAAGACTAATTTTAGCATATACACGGACATTTTTTAATAATTTTCTCTCCAAAACCCTATTTTTCCTCTCCTACAGAAAGCAAAAATTACACTATTGGCTTTTTTTTAATTCCAATTTAGCAGCCAATTTTCTTGGATCTAAATTACATATTTGTATATTGACATTAGTAAAAAAATATTTTTTATAAACTTGTATAAGTTCCAAGTTTTGAGAAAGTATTGATGTGTGAATCAGGTAGAAGTGATTAGGTCATGTTGTTTTCCTTTCTACAAGCTGCTGCCATTAATTGTATCCATACAATTTCTTGCCGCAATATACAAGCAAATACATGGCTAACAGCAAAATGGAGTGGGAATGGCTAACCGTGGATCTATAGCCATATGTAATTACACAAAACCTTGCTGAGAAGTTGGGGAAGTCTTTGACAGAGATGATGGGAAGAGTATACCCAATACATCCAATGACACTGTTGAAGTGAGATTTTACCTGCTGTGTAATAAATTTACTGTACAGAGCTGCTTGGACCTGAACCAAACTGGGTGTGAGGACTTGGGCAGGGAGAGATAGGAGTTGCTGAGCATGAGCTCTGGGGGACTGTCCTGAGAAGAAGGCCAGGGTGACGGGAAGAACAGGGGAAGGTGCAAGGCGGAAGGAAGAAGAAATAGCAGAAGAGGTGAGACAGAGGCCATATCCTCCACAATACCCACCAGGGACAAGTCCTGGCCCCTTGCCGAGTAGTAGTGCCGAGGAGCTGAGACAACAGCGAAAGCAGAGAGCAAGGAGATCTCTTCCCTTGTCTATAGCCCTCGATGCCTCCCCAGTTCCCTCTTCAGCAGTCTTACTCACATGTGACTTTTATTTAGTTTGTTTTCCCACCATGTCAGAGATGTTTTCTGGGATCTGGACAAGCCTATCAGGTGCTGATCAAAAACAAAGAAGCTGTGTCACATGAGCCTGCTCACGGTGCTAGCCCTGTCCCTCCCATGGATCACTCATCGCTTTAAAAATTCCTCAGTTAACTAGTTTTATTTCGACATATGGGTGGGCAATGCAAGACAGACATACAGACAAACTGTTGTTTTTGCTGCTCAGAACCTGCAATCGCTGCAAAGAAACAGCACCAGATTTTTTGTGAATGGTATGTTTTGATGCCCTTGCCCTTGGCTAAGCTATAGCTTTCCAGTACAGCTTGGTAACTACATGACAACACAAATTTAGCATAATAGTATATAAGTGATTTCTATATGCATTATAGAAACTATAGTATGAACTGCCAATATTTTACACTAAAGTCTATAAATTTGTGATCATTAAGCTGGGATTTCTTTTCTTCCCATTTGCTTCCTAGGTTCTCAGCAGTATCTGAATGCTGTGAGTGTCACAGGGACAGCAGGCAACAGTGGGAAATCCAGGGAAGGTGTCAACTGAGGATGGATTCCCAGGTCATCAAGAACAACCCCTCTTATTCCAAGCATCTGAAAGAAATGGCCTGTGGAGCTGGACAGAGACCAAATCCCATTTTTTTTCATGCTGGGATCAATGCCTAACTTACCTGGATGCTTTCAGTAACAGTAGAAAATGATGAGTAGGGTGCTTGCAAGTATTGTGAGAAATGGTACCTCTTATTAACCAACTGTATTAGAAATTACGAGAAAATTGTTGTAGCTCTGCTACAGTTTATGGATTCGCATGGTAGAGGGTAGGAGTGTAAGTTCTGTGTCTTCTGTAACAAAGATTTCTGAGGTAGGTATGGCCTTAATTCGGAAAATGAAGTGTGTTATTACAGATAGCAATATGGGGAGCTATTGGTCATATAAATATTCCAAGCCTTTGATCACAGCCACATATTGGGATGTGCTAGTTATCTGTACAGTACACCATGTCTGGCTTGGAGGACAAACTGCCCCAAAAGTCACAGTTTTACTCTCGGTCACAAATGGTGGCTGTAGTTGCACATAAATTTGCAGTTTGTAGCTGTTTATAAAAAGGCTTGCCTTGGGGTGGCATGACTGTGCTAGCAGGTCTGAGTTTAACTTTGCACCTCTCTGAAAAAAAAAAGTTAAACAGCCATAAAACTTGCTCAGATGAGGAAACACAGCACTGTGGTATCCTCACACAAAAGTGATATGAGAAATATAAGAAAGAATGTTTGAAATAAAAAAAGTATAATTCATACTTTTTCCAGAGTCTGACACAAAGCCTTGCACCAGAGGGAAAACCTTCTATCACCAATACAACTAAACACTGGTAATTTCAGTGACATGGAAATACCTCTGCATATTTCTGCATGTGAGACAATCTTTGATGTCTTGATTTATTTGCAATTTTTCTCTCTTTGTCATGCTAGTCTCTTGAACACAAAAATAAGTGTGCTTAGCACAACATTTGTAATGACTTTTAACTCAGTTGTTTTATGATTTCAACAATTCAGAGCTTCTTTCTCCCCTTTGCCACAATTTTTCTACTGATAATGAATAACTTTTCTGTGTAGTACCACGTAAACAGGTTGTAAAAAGGCTCTGAATTTACACAAGTATTATATTCTCCATATTGCATGGTTTTATTCGTCCATACTTCAATATCTGGAATATCACAGAATCGGATTCTGAAGTATCCGATTACTCACCAAAGTAATTTTCAGACGGCTTTTGCAATAACTATTCTGTACATCCAATACCATCATTGATTGGAAAGGTGACCCCAAACATATCACTGTTGCAGGTTTCCCTATCAAAATACTTTTCTGTTTCAGTTATTTCATGCTACTTGGTGGCATCCTGTTGCTTTAAGAATAAGCTTCAAAAGGCACCTCTCATTGCTACCAAGAACAGGATGCGGGGAAAAAGATGATTCCTGCAAAGCACATCACTCAAAATAATGTGATACAGCTTATAAGGAAAGAGTCAACCCAGACATCAAGTAAAGAAAGAGCTGAAAATGAGCCTGAGTTTAATGAACAGAGCAAAAATGAAGGTAGTCTTTTCATGCAGATGGAGCGGGAAAAAGAAACCCCACAGGATTTTTTCACAGATCAGGAAAATAAACTCTGAGGAAGTAGTCATTTCATGGGCTAGGGGTCCTGGAAAAGCCTGAGAAGAAATATCATCTTTGTATAGATGGAAGGATACTATGTTACACGGAGTCTGGGAAAGAGAATTTATAGGAAGGAGGGTCCAAATATCCTGCTGAATGAAATATGAAAAACAAACTTGGATGCACCATATGCAATGATGCAAACACATCAGGAAAGGATCTTCTGTATTTCAGTCTGAATGGGGAAACCTCAGGGGCAGACATCAGCAGGGGTGGCAGCAGCAATAAGCAGAAAAACTTGCTTTATCAGAGCACTGAGTGGAAACACCCTTGCTTACATGACATCCTTACCACGGACTGTGGATTCAGCCCTCCCAGTACTCCCCATGTTTTTCTGGGGTCTGTGGTCATCCATTTCACTGGGGGACTTACATTTTCAGCAGCCTCTTCCTGGCTGATAGGCAAGGGCTGTTTTTCAGGCTGAGCAGAGGGGGGAAAGCCTCAGTCCCGCTTCTTCATCCACTTGATTGTCTGCATTGGTGCTGTGTGCTCTCCATGGCAATAAATCAGTTTATATACAAGGAAAATCTTGAGGTGATGCTATCTTCCAAAGCAGAGCTCAAGCGCCTTGAGGCGTGACAATATTGCTGTAGTAATGGAAAAAGTGGTATCCACTATCATAAGAAATTAAGCCTCATTAGCATAACTAATACCAAATTAAGCATGGCTATTCTAATTTTTGTGGGAAAAGCAGTACCTAGTGAGAAAAAGGGAGGCAGATCCTGGAACAGTACTCCTGCAGTGATGATGTCAGAAGATAGATTTTGACAAAAAAAACCCCATTGTAATCCATCTTTTTCCTTTCAGATTTTAACATCAAAACTGAATGTCTCAATTGTGAGACAGGATTTGAGAATGCACTCATGCATTCTTAGTCTCCTACTGTTTGCCTCTCTGTGCATATAAGAGATGCAGCTTATGAAGGTGTGACTTCAGAATCAGTCCATGTAAATCCCTTAAAAAAACATTAATAACATTCCAATAAACAAACTTTCAATTACAGTGCTAATAGCACATTTTTTCATGTATTTGTGCTTGCGCACTTGAGCATTACCATCACAAAGTTTAAACAAGTCTTTGCATAGCAAAATAGGTAAGTCAAATCTGCTGGTATCTTGTGAATTACGAATGCATGTTGTTATGTGTTGTGTTCCATAGACTATTCAAGATGTCCATTTGCACAGAAATATTTGAAGTGCTATCCAGTTAAGTTAAGACTTAAGTCTTTAGTTAAGTCTTTAGCATTTCTGTATGTTACAATAACCACAACTTCGAAAACTTGGTCACAACTGGAGTTTAATTAAAGATGGATGGCCCTGGCTGTCCCTTTTCTCAAAAATTGGTCCTTCCCAGACTGGGCTGCTGTAAAGTCACAGTATATATGAGCCTGCCTGAGTCTGGCTGCTTGCACATTGCTTTGCAAATCAGCACCATAGCTTCTGTCTTCTTGTGTTATAACAATACGAGCATCCTGATGTTAACAACTCTGAAAAAAATGGCATTTTGTGTATTCCCCTATTCCTTATGATAACACCTTGCCTCCAACCTTCAAATCTTTTAAGTAAATGTGCACTAACTATAAAAAGTGTTTGAATAAAATGTGCAGGTATGATAGAATGAATCAAAATATCAAGGAGCAGGCAAACTGTAACACACAGAGTACTATCTAGTGCACAAAACAAACTGAAGAATAACATATTCCTTCTTTAATGTAATTTAATTGGAATTCTCTCATGGTTTACTGGTTAGAAGAGGTACATCTCCAGAGGTGTGCAATTTTTCCATTGCCTGTGTCCTTTGCACCACCTGTAAAATAGAGTCAATATTTCACAGTGTATTTAAGGGATTACTCAGCTTTCCTGACAAATAGGGTCAGTTTTAGATGGCCCTGGTGTCTAAATCCCATGATTTCCTTTGACAGTCTGACTGTATATTCATAGAATACACTACTTTAAGATAATCTTTAAATACACTACTTTAAAGTCACAGAATCACAGTATTATAGGGGTTGGAAGGAATGTTTGGAGATCATCTAGCCCATCCCTCCTGCCAAAGAGGGTCCAAAGGTTGTGCAGGAACTTGTCCAGGTGAGTTTTGAACATCACCAGAGATGGAGATGTCACCACCTCTGCGCGCAGCCTCTTCCGGTGCTCTGTCCTTCATTATCCTGCAGCCTCAGCTTCTTTCTGTGGTGCAACAATATTCTTACCTCTTTAATGAAAATAAAAAGACTTCACTTACTTCACTTACTGAAAATTAAAAGACTTCACGTACTTATAGATATGAAATTCACAGAACTTCATATCTGCTCTCCACTGTACTGACATTATCTTTGATCTGGAAGCTGGCAAATCTGTCACCTCTCTCCACATCCAAAATGCATGCAACTCTAATGTTAGACATATACATATACTCCAAAAGCAAATACTTGTCTCTGTGTGTGTGTACATGTGTCCTTGTGGCCATGTCCTTTACTTGGTGAAGAAAGATAAAGTTTTACTTGTTTTTCCTAAGAATATATTACCATTACCAATAGAATGATTTATCTCTTTCTTCTTAGCACAAGGGCTTGAAGGGGCACCAGGACCTCTCTGGATTTGCACTAGACATAGAGCAATGTATATTTTTCTTGCTTGACAGAGCGTGGCAAAAAGTATCCTTCTACTATCATTTTACTGTGGCCATAGAGAGAGTAGGAATTTTGTTGGCTGGTGTCTAACTTACAATTCTGATATGTCTTATGCACCTTAAAATATGTTACTAATTTTAATATGTTGAATGATGCTTTGACAATGATATTTCTGATGAGGAAACAAGGCTCCTAAAGGCTTTTGTTACTTACTGCCAAATTCCCTCTGTGGAGTTCGAGAATGCATGGAGAGATAACACAATACAGTGTTCATATTAACCTCTCCTTAAAGCTAGCTGTTTTCTGATAAAAACATTGCCTTACAAGAGACCTACTGTTCAGAAAAGCTCATCACATGCATTCAAATAAAGCAGGAGGTTTGAAAATGAGAGATTTTAAAATTATAATCATGCCCTATCAGCTCAGTTGGTGTTTTGATGTATTTCTTGAAGCTCAGACCCGGGGAAGGGAATTCTCAATGTTTGTCTACATGGTTCCTGGGATCCTCACGGGCATTATCATTCTGTGTCTTAGAAGCTGGATGAATCTTGGAATTCCAAATAGTTTGGACAAAGTCAGGTGTTTTTTTAAAAATCGTTAAGGTTACATTTTCAAATTTCCTTGTTTTTGTTAAGCAGATCTGTAGGTTTATTTTTATTTTTTTTGGCACAGAATCATAGAATCATGGAATCGCCTCAGTTGAAAGGGACCTTTAAGACCACTGAGCCCAACCAGCAACATAAGACTGACAAAACCATCACTAAACCATGTCTCTCAGCACTATGTCTACCCATTGTTTAAATACCTGCAGGGATGGTGACTCCACCACATTCCTGGGCAACCTGTTAACATGCTTGACAATCCTTTAGGCAAAAAAAGCCTTTTCCTAATATCCAAACTAAACCTCCCTTGTTGCAACTTGAAGCCATTTCCTCTTGCCCTATTGCTTGGCAGATGAGACTGACCCCCTCCTCTCTCCAGCCCCCTTTCAGGTAGTTGTAGAGTGCAATAAAGGCTCCCATCAGCCTCCTTTTGTCCAGGATGAACAACCCCAGCTTCCTCAGCCTCTCCGCATAACACTTGTGCTCCAGACCAGCCTTGTTGCCCTTCTCTGGACATGCTCCAGCACCTCAATGTCTTTCCTGTAGTGAGGGTCCCCAAACTGGACATAATATATCAAGATACGCCACTGATATCTTCAGGAGGTTTTTTTTAGGCAAAACTCTCAACTGTTTGATTATTATTTAAAGCAGTGTTGGTCTTACAAAACCAATATATTCAGCTTTATTTTCAGTGTTTTGTCTAATGAATATTTCATGCTAAATGCATAAATAGTGTCAGATGTAAAGACCGGAAATTAATATCTTCTTTCCAGTGAGTGCCCTCACTGAGGGGTCACCAGATCTTGTTCTTGCAAGCACTTCTTGATCCATAAATCCTGAACTATTTCCAACACAGTGTCAGAATTTCAGCAGGAACATACAGGTCAGGGTATTGCCCCAGGCTGCTGAAAATATGGATCTGTCACTGAGAGGAAATTGAACATGGGTAAGTGCTTTATATAAAAAGGGGTGGGAAGAAGCACTGTCAGGTTCTCTTCTCATATGATTTAAAAGAAATAATAATTCATATGTACAGCTCTGAGTGGTTTTGTCCTTCTGTCTGTCTTGAAATGAGTAGTCAGGACTGCAATGCTGAAGCTAATTTCTTAAACCCCAAAGGGTGCCAAAAATAATGCCTGGCACCAAAGTCAGTTTTCGAGCTTACAGTTGTGAGACCTTCACTACTAGGATCAGTTGCAGTTCTCATCTTCCCAAGTGTCTCATCTTCAGTTCTCCTCCTCACAAACGTCTTTTTGTTCTATCCCATCAAAGCCTTTTGAGACTGATCTAAATCTCTTCACTGATTGCAGCGAACCTTTGATCTTTGTTCTCTAGGTTGTACCTATAAATATGACGCTTAAGGATCTCAGTTAAGTATATAATTACTGCTCTCCCCAGATCACACTGGCTTATATGTTTTTGTCTCTGGAGCACAGTATCTATTCATTTTAAGACTGCAACTTCCATTAAATGTTCTGTTTGTGTTATAATCATGCTAGTATTTATTCACAACAAGAATAATATGCTGATTGACTGACTGGTTGCTGTTATCAAGCAACTAGTTCTTGGTTCTGTGAGGGCTGTTATAACCATAAATTGCTGCCTCAGGATCTTCATAATCTAACATTATTTTCCTATTTATTTTCCTGTTTCCATGTTTCAAGAAAAGCTAAAAGTGCACTGCCCTGAAAGATGGATTTTGGTATGCCACCTGTAACTCTTAAGAAAAGTTCTTAGAATTGAATCCTTAAAACCCAATGACTTTCACTTTCATGGTTTCAAAACAGCAGCTTTAGCTGTATCAATTTGATAAAGAAATGACAGGCCAGTGCATATTTTTCCACCTCTTACTCTCTCCTTCCACTCTGTTCTATAGTAGAGGGTTTGCAAGGTAAAGATTTTCACTTGGGAAAGAAAATGTTTTATAATTTTGAATACAGGGGTTTAGTCTATGGAAAGTATATGTACATCATGCTTTTGTTTTGTGTATATTAAAACCTATCTCTTAATTTTCTTTGTACTGGAAATCTTCTAACCTAATATTAAAGAAAAGATTGGCAGTCTGCAAAGTATGAGGGCTTTATGTCAACATTTCTTGCACTCCTTCAGTCTTCAGGTATTTTAGCTACTCTTCTAGGTTAGTACCTACTGCTATGCCTTGTGCAAATTCTCTGCCTGAAATCCACCTTTTTTCTTTGATTGTATCACTCTTTCTATTCTGTTCTATTCTATTTTGCTGTCTCCTTTTTTTTTTTTTTCAACTCTTTAAAAAAAATCTGCCTGCAAGCTATTTTCACCTATTCTTCTATGCCAAGAGATTAAACACAACCCCTACTAATACAGACCTGATGTATTCAATGATTACAGTCTTGATTCCTTCATTTTCTGCCATATTGCAGGAAAGAAAAATTAGTCTACTTGTTCTTAGGACTGTGCTGTCACTACCATCCCTCAACAGCCCCTGACAATTCATTCTGTAAGGAAAATGGGATAAGATTTGCTTATTTTCTGGAAAACATTATTCACCTATGAATGTTGGTATCCCTTTTTGGATGTGGGCTCAATGTAAAGGTCAGGAAGAAAGCCTAGCTCTTGTTTTGAACTTGTCACACTAAAGCTGTGGTAAAGCAAATAACAATTACCTGAGAAAACATCCCAGATATATCCTAGGTATCTGAAAAAATCTGTACTAGTCTGGGAAGTGTCTGAGCACCGACCCAAGGGAAGTGCACAGCTTCCCCAAATGCCTGAGTACTGCCTGAAAGAGAGGAGTTATTCTTGAATTTCACTTGTTTTGTCTAAATTAGTCTTGTAAAAGTGTAACAGCCTAACAAATAATGCTTTTACGTGTATAATGTCCCTTCTGCATACAAAAAGCCCACTATAGTATTCAGTAGTTAATCACTATAACCTATGAAAAATATAGGTTCAGAACTGCAGGAGGAGAATATGTCAGCCCTTGTAGTAGCTTAGTACCACCCTGCAAAACCTTTGTCAGATATTTAATAATCACTTCCGTACAAATTATAAGGTGCAACATTTCCTTGACAGATTTTATCTTATCTTTCTCCTTGTTAAGCGTGGCGACTACATTAATATTAATATGGAACTGGACTGTTTTTGCAGCAAGTGATATTGGAGATGCTAATCGTGGCTATTTGTCTAGGGGTTATGGTAGGCAATCAGAAAAATGCTGACGAAGCATCTTCTGATATTACTCAAACTTTTGTTCAGTAGATTTTATTACTCACATTCACAGGAGCTACCAAATAAATTATGTTCATGGTTTTAAGAGTGTAATGATGCTGGATGTTAATTGATGCTTATTGTAGGAACTTGTTAAATATCTTCCTGATAAAGTGACTGAAGAGAGGGAGTGAGTACTATTTTGTGGAGTTTTGATCTAACAAATCATTGATTCTTCTTACAGCAATTTTTATGAACTACAAATTAACAGTGTGAGAAGTTCAGCAAATATATCTTCAGTAATAATGAAGAGATTATTCTACATTGCCATTAATGATTTGATGAGAAAAATATATCTTCTGAACAGTCATATTTGGGCACAGTAGTTCAAAAGAACATAAGCTGGGGGAAGGGAAATGCATCATAGACACCAGTCAACATTTTTAATATGACATTTTATCTTGTCTTTTAAAGTAAAAGCCTGTAGTAAATTTTGTCATCATCTCATTATTTGGAAAAATCCTTAGGTGGTCAGAAGAGCAGCTCTAATGTAATTTTCTTTGCAACTCCCAGGATCTGGGATGAAAACTCTTCCATTCAATATATATTATTATTTTTTTCTGGTTTGGGATTTTTTTTTCCAAAGGAGTATCTCTCCTATTTAAGGTGATTAGGTATCTCATTAAGATCATGATTTCCAAAGAACATCTTTTCTTT
>VXBJ01007801.1:12787-85505 GCA_013400055.1 Nycticryphes semicollaris
AAGGAAAAAGAAATGGCTTGCTTAGAATTGCAAGAGATCTCAGTGGCACCCAGAGAACAGTCTAGAATAATGCTCCAAACACCTGTTAATCAAAAACACTTTCCTAGGCTATCCCCTATTTTCAGATGGCAGTTCCAAAAGAAAAAATGCTCCTGGGTGCCATGCTAGGCTGCCACACTATGGGTTTTAAACGTCTCTTGGAAGTGTGCCACATGGATTTTGGGTATCCCAGACATGGCATAACCTACATGCATAGAAAACTTGGCACATACTCATCCTTTTCCCACATGAAGAACTTCCAGAATGGTCCAGCAGAGTCTTCCAATATAAAGTTGGAAATCAAAACCTAGTGAGATGATTTCCTTTCCTTTCAACACAATGTTTATCACTCCCTTTTCAAGCTCTTTTGATAAAAAGAAGTCTGTCAGCTCTCCTGATTGAGGGAGGGCAGTATTCAGTACAGAACACTGCAAAAATGAAGTTCCAAAAGATGTAGGCAAATGGGAAGTTACTATTTAACTCCTGAATTCTGTTTTTGCAAGTATAGCAAGTAGGTCTTGATTATATTAGTATGGTGTTGGAGAACTTGCACTTAAAGAATTACTACACTAGAAAAATAACTTTTCTGTATTTAGTTTTGTTTTCAGACCTCACAGGCTGACCATTACATGTTTTGTAGTATTTGCTACTATTTTTAGCTTCTG
This sequence comes from Nycticryphes semicollaris, assembly GCA_013400055.1. Taxonomy (NCBI): domain Eukaryota; kingdom Metazoa; phylum Chordata; class Aves; order Charadriiformes; family Rostratulidae; genus Nycticryphes; species Nycticryphes semicollaris. The sequence continues at coordinate 13,492 of VXBJ01007801.1, forward strand.
AATTACTTCCCAGTCCTGTTATGCTTTATATAAAAAAATAAAGAACAACAGAAGCCTTTCAGGATGTTTTACTTGTTGCCCAAAGCAAAAGGAAAGGGCAGGCCATTTATAAGTAGTATCAGAGAGGGGCAGTTTTCCAAAAACACAACCATTGCAATCCAATCTTAAAATCCAAATTCACGTGTATTCTTGTTTGTTCTTTTCAAGTGAGGTTAAGTAAAAATAACAGTCACATAACACAGAGTGTTTTTGTGTATATACAGTAGAGCTAGGAAAGTCTAGTTCCATAGTTTTTAAAATCAAACTCATTTGTCTCAGCTGGTTGTTGTTGTGTTATCAATTTGGCTGAACTGGTATATTCATCAGTTATGCCAGACCAAATTCAGGAAAAGGGTACTAAGCTCAGAAAAGTATTTAAGGCATTTCTATACAATTTTTCACCTGCATCAATAATTATTGCAGATATATAAAACCTTTTTTTAAAAAAATCTGCCTTGCAGCATAATATAATGTTTTTATTAACCGAGGTCATGCATTGCAGATTTACTCAGTTCCTTCCATTTGGCTCTCTGTTTAACCACAATAGGGTAAAACTCACCTAACATAATGGTTACATCATTTCAAATTTTAATTGCATAGAATAAATGTTTAAAAGTGTGTGCTCTCTTCATGTATAGAGGTTAACAAAAAAGCAGCTAGAAAAAGAAGGAAAGACAGTCCCATGAGGTGAGGTTTCCTAGCAGAGTACTCTGCAATACACCACACACGTAGGATGTACCTTCCTTTTCAAACTGAAGGTGTTATCAATTATCGAGCAAAAAATATTTGACATAATTGAACATTTTAGCAAAAACGTATAAAAAAGCACAAATCTTTCAAATCACTTAAATGTTTATGAAAATGCATTTCATCTCCAAAAATTTCAAGTGAACAAGCTGAAAAAAAGCTTTCCAAAATTACACAGCTCTTGCCTACCTTATCTTTCTTATCTTGTCTGGCATATGGAAAACACGGAATTACGGCAGTCACTCTGGAGGATGATGCAATCTTGCAAGCATTGATCATGATAAGCAGTTCCATTAAGTTGTCATTTATTTCTCCACAGCCACTCTGGATGATATACACATCTTCGCCTCTCACACTTTCACCAATCTCTACACTGAAAGAGCAGGAGATGGAAAAGCATTATTAAAGAATACAAGAGTCAAGTTTGTTTGAACAAGCTTTCATACATTTGTACCCATTTAGAGTAATATTTTTTTACAGCAGTTTGGATAACTGTCCTCTTGCTACAAAGTCTGTATCAACGTAAGCTAGCCAAAAATTTAGTTCAGCCTAAATACAATCTTTGTAAGGTCAGCAGCAACCAACACATCATTATGGCTATAGCACTGATGCAGCTGACACTGTTATTCAAGTTGAGGCTGCTTTTTTTGGTTTAGTCTGTATGTTCTGTGTCCTTGCCATCCCCAAGGAGATGGCCATTTAAAGAATAACCTAGATGATACAAACAGAACTAGTCAACTTTAGAGCATTAAATACTACCTGCATAAAAATACCTCCTTAGAAAAGGCAATTATTATTCTCTGGTAATTGTTACTAAATTCAAGGAACTGCTGCATTTTAGAAGAGAGAAGTATCAAACCACACCCCAAAAGGCAGAAGACTTGTTAAAATCTACTCCAAGTAAAGTAATTTACACTTATGTCCGAGTAAAGTATTTTTTAAACAAAATCTTAGGAAAAGCTATGGTGAGCTGCTGATGAGCAGCCTTCTTGAATCAACAACTCTCACATTTTGTCAGCTGTTCTATTTGCTATAACTGCGCTTACATACTTTGGTTCCTTATAGTAGTATTTAAGAGCTTTTTTATTTTTACACAAATTTCAAGGCAAATTCTGGTACTAATCACTACTCACATCAATAATTAAATACAGCCTATTAATAAAGAGGAAAATAAATCAGTTGAATGTGGATTCTTTTTCAATTGTAGACTCAAGCAGGAGAAATCTGCTGTTGAACCACACTAACTTTTCACATCTGTTACTCCAAAACTTACCCATAGAACCAGCAGACTAACCTTAATTTTTCCCCTGAATCCATGCACAACCTTCAAGAAACATCCAGACTTCCAAAGTAATTAGGAAATCAGCCCTTTCGAACGCATGCTCTACTAAGGGAGACTTAATTAAGTGCTAAAATATCCTAAGCCCTTGTTGAAAAGGTTGCACCTTTACCCAACACACAAAATAAGCAAAAGCTTCTAGCTGGAAGCCATCAAAACGACCCAGACGTGGGTGAAAGTTTCTCTGGTGGGTCCTTCAATGCTGAGGCTTGTTCTAGTCAAACACAGTCCAAAAAAAACTTTAATTTATCGGCTTTCAGGTTGGTGTGTAAGACTCAGTTTTCTGTAGGTACAAAACAGAAAGGAATTTACTGCTTCAAAACATCTTAATGATAGGCAAACATTTGCTTTATCAGCATCAAAGTCGTTGAGTCCATGATCTCAGCCCCCCTATTTGACTCCCCTACAGTCCCAAACAAGCTATAAAAAAAGATCCTGTCTTAATTTTTCTCCTTAACTGAATACATTTTTTTGCCTAAGAAAATGTGCTAGTGGCTTCTTAAGGTCTAAAAAAGCAAACAACCTATCAAACACCAGGAAGGACAGAGATGGTCAGTATCATCTGCAGATATGTCAGTATTTATCCAAGAAACCTTCTGGAGGCTTTCACCATGGCAAAGACACAACTCCCTGGTAATAAAACTATTACTTCCCTGACTGAGTTTTTGACCAACAGAATAGGGCTATTGAGAGAAAACTGTTTTGATCAAAATATTTTCTTAGTTTGTTTTCCTTTTTGGAGCTAAAAAGTTTTAGTTGACATAAGTTAAGTTCAGCAAGACACTAAGCACATTCCATAATTGGAAGAACTGGTCAGACTTAATTATAAACATTTAAGACAATTCTGGTGTTGGGATATCAGCGTTCCACTTCCCAGAAGAATAAATAAAGCAAGAGACCTGTCATTGCTTCCAAACACACAAATCCAGCTCAGAATAAAGCATCTACCCTCTCATTTACAGACACAGGCTCAGTCATCATTAGAAATTCACACTTACTATTATGAAGGTTCTGAAAAATGGTAATTACCCCTTGACTCAGCACTTACACAGACCTGCTTAATAACAACTGTTGTCACATACCACACCTTTGGTATAGGTCCAAAACAGAACACCATCACATGCAAAAAAAAGTCTATGGCACTTCTTTCAACCCAAGACTGTAAAGGTCCACTCCAGTTCTGAAAATTAACCTAGAAGCCATTACAAAAAGGAAAGGAAAGTGGAAGACTAAGAAGAAAACTGTCAATTTTCAGAGAAGAATGTTATTGGAGTGACAAAGAAAGAGAGAATAACATTTTAGTATTTGGAGGGAAAAAAAAGTAAACCACCTCTTTCATAGACACATTATGTAATAGGAAAAAACACCCACAAACTTTGCTAAATGACAAAAATAGACCACAGAATCATGGAATTGTCTAGGTTGAAAGGGACCTTTGAGATCATCTAGTCCAACCATCAACATAACTGATAAAACTACAACCCATCACTTAACCATCTTAGCGTTCATCATATACACAAAGAACAGTGAATTATAAACACTCAGAGCTGTTTTGCTCCTGTACAAAACAGTAATTTCTGAGCACACTGCTAAGAAATAATAGGTTTCAGAAGGTCAGGAAATATGCTTCGAGATAAATATAGATCTGGTTAATACAATGGACCTTAAGTGATGCTTCTTCCACTGCCATTAACTACTACGTTTTCAGTGACCTTGGGCTAGCAGTAACTTTTTCATCTTGTAAACAGCTTAGAAAGCAAAAATGCTTCTACTTTCTCTCTCGGAGCATTTGAAAAACTTTTGTTTATGCTTTTCAGGCCAGAATGACATGCTTCTTTGACACACAGAAATGTGAAAATTTGTATAGTATGTAGAAATATCTCTTCTAGTAGACACAAAAGTTACATGAAGACTAAAATAAAAATCAATCTTAAATTAATACTTAATCAGGAGTACCCGAGAATAACATAACTTTATTTTGCACAAAGATCTTCTCCAATCAACTGGAGACTGCCGTGCAACAGATTGCCATCTCTTATTGTCTACCTTCTCATAGATTGGTATTGAGAGGTATTGTGTGGGTGCAACCAACAGAAACACAGCTGTCTATTTTAGCTTCATCAAGCCCCACAGTAAAAGATAAACTGTCATTGCATTGCAACTATTACATCAGACATAACCTGTACTAACGACATTAGGGGTTTTTCAGGTTCTGGGGAAGTTTTGTTGTTGTTGGTTTTGGGGTGCATGTCAGTGGTTTGGGTTTTGGTTTGAGGTTTGGTTTTCTTGCTTTTTTAATTTGTTTTACACAATCAGCTATAAAAACAATAAGAGACTATAACTACAGTATCAGATACCTGAAGCATTGCACTTCAAGTATCTGTTGGACAACACAAAGCTAAAGGCGGTCAAATTCCGTGACAGTTATCTTTGTGACATCACTAGTAAATTCCACATAGACCATCTATATCATGACCAAATTAAGTTCTTGGGGGACACACAATGCAGTGAGGACACAAAGGAAGGACACAAGAACAAGCTCTTCCCTCAAAATTACAAGATCTGTTTGTTTTATGCAATTTAATCAAATTCAGCTATTTGGTAACACTCAGTTTAAACAAACTTCTTGTTCAAGAAGAGTCAACAGAACCTGTACATTAAAAAACCTGACACCACACAATTGTATTTTAAAGTAAATATTATAGTTAATTTTTTGGGGGGGTATTAGTTTATCTGAGCCATTTACTTGGAATCCACAAGCACAAGGCTCTAGTCAGGAAAGACAGGCTTAAGCAAGGACATGATGAAAACCAAGTCTGAGTGTTGGCATCTCATCAGCCTTCATCTTGCAAAGGCTGATTTGAGAGGTCAATCTAGTAGGTAGAAACCCAGGTAGACTAGTTACCATAAATTAAGGATAAGGCTCAAAACCCACTTAAGTTGCAAACATATTGCAATGACTGAAGCATTCATTAAGCCAAATTCAAATTCAGGAGTAACAGCAGGCTGAGCTCCCTTCTAAACTGGATTTATAGTACACTCCCAACAAAATTTACACTGACAGAAATTTAAAGTTTTCAGTACATCCTAACTAAAATACAGTTGCGGGGAAGCTGGAGGATAACTGTTCAGAGCTAGACTAAATTGGTAAATAATGTAAATCTGTAACTAGGATTCTGTTAAAATCATGCATTTAAAAGTGTTCTATGTCCCTCTTAAAGTAATTACAACAGATTAAATTTCTAGCCATGCTTACAGGAATTAAGATTTCTGAAGCAATTTATGTGCCAATGAAGTAGATGTGTACTCCAAGCACTTTTAATAACGAGGGAAGAGGCTGAAATTTAAGGTCTAGAGTCCTCACACAGCATGCAAAAATAATCAATCTCTCAAAAGTGACCAAAAAAATCCACATGCTGAATTTGCAATTCATTGAAACCCAGCCAATGGAAAGCACTATGCAGAGGGGTGTGTTTGACTTCTTACCTTTGGATACACACTTTGCAGCATGAAATCTTTTAATGCAAACCTCCAACTTACTGGGCAAATATTTTGACTGCCCTGACTTGATATAACAAACTGTGTATCAGCAAAGCCCCAAGCAACAAAGAAACAACAAAAATGCCAGAGTTAGTTTCAAGTCTATAGGTATCTTGTATCTCCTGGCACACATGGTCTCCCCTCAACTCCAGGCTCTTCCACTTTGATTAACAGCTCCAAGACCAACCCCCAACTAGATCTTCATGGACAATTCTCTCCTCCTAATGGAGGATGCTGGCATGGTGAATACCACAAGACAGGAAATATCTTCTTAACCTCCACTCTAGCAGACAGCCTGCCACCGCAAGAGAAAAAACACCTTCACGTGAGCAGTTCTGGATTGAGCCACATGCTGTCCAAAAGGAATGCTCAGAAATTTGGAAACAGAGGTCTAATGAGCATGATCACATGCATACAGTCTTCAAAGGCTAAGTGCCAAACACCGCAGCTAAGGGCACATGCGATTGTCAGCCATTTTTCACACAGGTAATTTTTTGTTTTTAAATGTCAAGCATTTAGCATCTACTTAAAGAGGCACACAGTGTACAGCAAGGTCAATAAAGTGGAAGTCTCAACCCAAAAGCTTTGAAGCATTTTTTGGTTTTTTGTGATTCAGAGCCAATGAACTATACATTATAAATTGTCCTATTTGCTACACCTTCAATTCCCAATATAAACAAAACACACTCAACCTGCAATCCAGAAACAATTTTAATCTTACTCAACCAAGCCAGTAAAATCTGTTTCTCCAGCCTCCCCTTGCCCATGACAGCAGCGAGTTGGGAGCAAGAGAAAGAGCCACCTCTGGTGCTGCTGGCAGGGCACAACCCTGGTAGTGAATCACTCTCTCAGCAGCTGGGTAGTATGAAGAGGCACTTGACAACCCAGCACGTCCCTAATCCCTACTGCCTTCTGAAGATTTAACACCATCATCTGAGCTTTCTTACTCCATGACTTAGGGTCTGCAAACACCATAACTATCTACTCCAGAGAGGGTGATACAGGTAACAGCCCCCACAGCAGCCAGGGTACAGAACACATAGCAAGGTTATGTCTGAGACAACAGCAGTAGAAGAGCTGGAGGAGGATGCCAAAGGGGAGACGGGAGAGAAATGTTACAGCCCAGTGCTGAATTCTGCATCGATGGTATATAGCACTGATATAGAAGTTTGCAGAATTGATCCTAATTTTTTTCAATTATTTACTTCATAAACCAAACTGTTTTCATTACCCTGCTTTGTGTGAAAGACTGGCATCCCTCCTTGTAAAAATTGTCCCAGGAAATAACTGATTTTTTTCCACATCTTCAAAGATTAAACTTCAGTCCAAGACACCAAGATACTTTTATTCATCTACTTACAAATATCCCTTAAATCAATAACAGAGCTTTTCCAATCCAGCAAATAATGTCCCTTTGTAGTTCAACTCATTTTCCTCTGTAAAAGCTGAATGGCATGAACTTAAGTTGATGTTTTTGCGACCACCCAGCTTCAACAGTCAAATAAGGCTGCAGGCAGGCAGCTTCCAAACTGACATGTGCCAGGCAGAACTTCAGTTCCCTTCCTCATGGATCTGTTGGGAAGATCTACAAGACTCCTTTCAGCCAGTGAATCTGACAGGAAGAAGCGAGGAAGCTCCCAGCAATGGGTGGGGACACTACTTCCTCTGAGAGAGATGTGTAGAAGAGGATGCCATCTATGACTCCAGTGATGTACACTCAATGATCATTTTGTTAAACCTGCTGACTCGCCAAAAAATACCTGCACAGGGGTTTAATTGTGTATCAACTATAATTAAATGGCATCTCAATGCATTTGGAGACAATTTTGTGAAAAACTTCAGAGCATTTAATATCTGTATACTTCTGTTACTTGTCTGTCAGAGTTTCACTATGCTGACGCTACAACTATATCTGTTTAAGGACTTCCATTCCTCTCCTCTTCCTCCAGCCTGCCAAACTCTGCTGATGATGGTTGCTTGTGAGGTTTGAAGAAGATAAACTGACTGAGGCCCCATTGCAGCCCTACCATTTTGCCAGATAAGTAAGAAGGTGGTGTCACCCAAGCTCCTACCATGAGACTGTGGCTGGCACTTAATTGACACGCAGGCTTTGAATACTAAATGGGAGTTTATCTTCTACAACCAGATATTAATGAGGAGCTCTCTCACTGCTGTAGTTAGGGCTGCTTGATTTTGGTAGTCAGTGGAAGGAAAGTATTTCCATACAATTTAGATGGAAGGAAAGAAATGGGGCAGTGGTGGAGTACACCAGCAATTTCTCCCCTCTCTTCCTCTAGCCCAGACATGACATTTCCCAGACCTGTGAGAATACTGAATGCCTAAATCAAAAGAGAACTGGGAAATTGCCAGATACACTAGTCCCAGTATAAATTAAGAGAAGCCCTTCCCATTTTAAAGGCTCTGGAGCTAGGAGTTCACCTGCCCATTTAACACACTGCTTGCTAGTGGTGGTCCTATCCCAGCTAACCTCGGGGTTCAGCTTTAGTTCCTCAAACCCACTTATGTCTGTCTGCTGAGGACTGGGACCGAGACCTAAAACCTGTCTGTGTTGAAATATAATGCAAAATATTTAATGAGTTCTCTCCAACAGATTCTGCAAGCCAGAATCTAACTGCAGTTCTCAAGTAAAGGGTTTCCACCTTTTGACAAGGATTTAAGCCTGGGGCTACATGCATTTATCCATTTGCATGTAAATTACATTTAAGCTTAAGAGAATGCAGCAAACAGCTAAACAGGGTTTTTAAACAAAAGGTGAATCTTCCCTGCAACTTGCTAACTTAACAGATCTGACAAAGCAAGAGTTTGTTGACCCTCAGGCCGGGGCTTATCTGTTTGCACAGAGGTTTGCCCGAGTGCCATTGGGAAGGTTTAAGGCTCTTTGAGCATTTTAACTATCAGGTTCCAGCATTCTGCAATATTGTCAATGTATTTTGTAACGCAAATACACTTGTTTATAAGTTTTTAAATGCAACAAAAAGAAGGGGAAAAAAAAGTTTTGTTTACATACACAAGAAGAAACTTAGCTATGCAGACAGACTGAAAATCCAGATGCCTCAAGGAAAGGACCACTACAGTATAAATATCTTAAGTTTAGCTATAGCTTATTTTCAAATACATTGTTGAAGGATTCGCTTAATACTATTGGGGATTTTCTTATTATGAACATCAGTCTACAAAACTAGAAGGCCAACATCCTGAAATAAGTTGCTAAGGATATTGAAAAGATTAGCCATTTAAAACATGTAGCAGGTACAACTGTACTTGCTGAAAGGGAAGCAGGAACTTCATTTTAGAATCTCAAAAGTAAGAAGTTGTAAAAACAACAAAAAAAAATCCTTAAGTGTTTAATTTTTTTAAAGTGTCAAGGCATTTTAAGTTAAAGGAAAAAAACCCCAACCAGACAATAGCAGCCTCGCAGGGTTACAACAGAAGCAACCAGAAATAACGTTCTGATTAGATACATACCTCATATCTATACCATACTACATCCCTACTTGCCTAAGAAAATAAACTGGTACTGCTAGATTAGCCAAACCACTGATACGCTGCAGTCACTGCTACCTACTTGTTTAGTAGCAGAGGCCAATATTGCACACCTGGAAAAATAGGTGTAATGATAGAGATGATTTTATCCTGAAGCCTAGGATTAACTTACCTCATAAAAATCAATACGCAAATTTTGGAGATAAATTTTTACCTCAAATGAAATCCAAATCAATTAATCTCTGCTCAGCAAACAGCAGAACTAAAGATAAGTGTCTCTGAAGAACAAACATTTTAAGAAATAGACACGTTAGCATGAAAGTCATGCAACCAAATACACATATTAAGTTTTACCATGCAGAAAAGAGATCAAAGAGCAATAAAGTTAGTATGGGGCTGGAAAGACTTGAGAGAAGATTTAAACCTTCATTTAATCAGGAATGAATAGAAGAATAAACACCAATGGAAGAGGGTTTATAGTAATGCCAGTGAGCATAACTAGAACAAGAGCAATTAAACTGAGAATGCAAAAACATAGACAGAATAGAAGGACAAGCTTTGAGAGCGCAATTTTAGAATACACCATGCTAATCCTTCAAAGGAAGCAATGAAAACGCGCTTGTTCAGGAGATTCAGAACAAGAACAGATAAAAATAAACATACAATAACTTCAGAGGCTAGCTAGATACTTGCAGTCAGGAACTTGCGTTTCAGAACCAGCTGGCAGCCCAGTCTAATACAGAAAAGCAGCTGTGCAGTCTTACCAGCTCACGGGATGAACACACAGCTGCCGCCTCAATTTGAAACTCTTTATTAAAGATGAGTAAATAAAACAGGTGGGTCAGAAAGCAAAGATGAGCAACTAGCTAAGAGAGGCAACACTGGTAGAAAAAGCCCTGGCAAGGTGAGCAAGCTATCCTCAGGGTTTCAAGCAGGATATTTTGCACTGTAATCACAGTAACTCTCTGCATTTTGCTGGCCAGGAACCTAACACACCTGCACTTTCAGTAGTAAGCCAAAGCCATCATATCAACTGTATTATCCTCATGCAGGACCAGGAGTCTGGGACTAAGCAGGGGAGTCACACCGGAGCTGCAGCTGGCATCATGAATTGACCCAGGCTCTTTGTCAAGCATCTGATCCATCCTAAAATCCTGTTCTTACACCTACTCAAACACAGACCTACTTAGGAAAACGGCACAATACACTGTAACTCATAAAATCAAGACGATTTCACCTTTAGGAAGATCAACCGCTTAATGAACCAGCTGCGAAGGGTGCGATGAACCTCAGGCTGCAGAGAGGCCGCCCGTGGCCAATTCCACCCTCACCCCACAGGAGGATGCTCTTCACCTGCTTAGGGGGAACTTCACCACCCCTTCCTACGGCGCCGGAGCTGCCCAGGGGAGCGCTCCGCTGCGGCTCTTGTGCTCCGCCAGGCCCCCTCTGCCGCCGGCGGGAGCGGGGGCCAAGCAGGACCTGGTGTTGTGTGTGGGGCTGCTACTGCCCGCCCCATCCCACCCACCCACCTCGTCTCCTGGTTGCTGAACTTCTTGGTGACCACCTTCCCCAGCTCCAGCCCGAGCCGGTCCGCCACCCGCTGCGACAGGTCATGGTGGGAGCTACCGCTGAAGAGCACGATGTTCGGCATGGCGGGGGCAAAAGCGGGCCGGCGACAGGCGAGAGAGACAGCAGCGGCCAAGGCGCCGGGTCAAATAAGCGGCGGGAGAGGTCCGCCCCCGCCAGGAGCGGAGGGGCGGAGCGAGCCGGGGGCCGCGGGGCTCCGGTGGCGGCGGCCGTTAACCGGCGGTCGGGGAGGGGAGACGTTAGGCCGCGCCCTCTCCCTCCTCCCGCTCCTCCCCAAGCCCCCCTTGGCCAGGTGTAGGCCGCGCCCCTTGGCAGGCAGCGGGGTGCCGGCCTGCTTCTGAAGCGGGATCGGGGCGGGCTTTACCTCAGGCGGGCAGAGCTCGGCCGTCGCTTCTCTTTTCCTCCGTTGGCAGAGGGACGAGCGGAAGGTCTTGACAGGGGTTTGGCTTCCCTGCGCCATTCAGGTATGTATGGTTCAGGTGACGCTCTCACGGAAAAAAGCACTCGCCAAATAGAGGTACAACTAGGCGTTTCTTTCGTTAGATAGGCAGCTAATTAATTTTAGTTACCAGAGTTGTCCTTGAATAACCCGCAGCCGATTTGATATATACCCCATTCATTTTCCATTAACATGTTTGTTTTTCTCAATCGTTGCTTAGAAATAGACTCACGTACAAGCTACGGTCAGAAAACTGAACGAAGGTGAAAAGGTCTTAGCTGTACGCTAAAGTAATTTTAGCTCATAGATTAAAAAAAAAAAAAAAGGAAAGAAATTGCATTGGATACGTGAATTGAGAACCACCATGGTTTTCCGGCCTTACGCAAAACTGTTCTTCGAGGACCGGGATCTTGAACATATGTTTAATCGTGCTCTAGCAGTGGGATAAACCAGGTAAAGCACAGCGTTCCATAGTTCACCTCTACAGACAGTTTTAGACAGTTTACAGGCAGGTCAAAACATCCTAGCAGAGTAATTTTTCAACTGAATACCAGGTTTTCAATGACCTCTAATTTCTGCAAAGAAATTGTTTGGCGCTTTTTTTTTTCCCCCGTAAGGAACTTGCTCCATCAAAAAAATCAAATCCAAAAAGAACAAGTCTGAGTCTTTTAATCAACAACTGAATAATACGTGGTTTGGGTTGGGGAGTTAGGGGTGGATAGTTTGGCTTGCTAGCATTCCCATTGTCCATGGTGTAAACCAGTGTAAGAACCCACCAGAAAGACAAGACGTCTCAAAGCTCACTTTCTGTCTTTGGTGTGTCTTAATTGCGGCCCCAGAATCAAAACAAATCTCCTACTGGACCAAAAATTGGACCAGGACCTAACAACCAGCCAGCCAGATACTTCCACAAATCAGGAACACTTCTTGCTAAGTATTGCCTCATTACAAAGGCAGTATAGACAGGGGGGACAGCTTACAGACAAGAAAGGGAACAATAAGTATTGTGACTTATCACAGCATAATTTCAGAATCTATTTTAGTGTTTATTAAATTGCCAATACCTCAATGTACGAGGACTGTTTTATGGCCCATTCACCATTTTGCTCTCTGTATTTTGTCCTTATGCAATTACAAACAAATGGGTTTAACTGTCAGCAGCGTAGACTCATTATAACATCTGAAAGTCAAGCCTATGTTTCTTCCAGTTCATACATCTTCAACAACTAATTTTCCAGGCTACATTTTGTTCTGAGTCACTTGCAACTCCAACTTTTGACATCTGTCCTGATTTCATTGTGATTTTTAATACTGATTATTCTAAAATCCTTAGCTTCTACGACAGGAGATCTCAGCTTCCATTAAGACTGCAGGTTTTAAATCTGTGAAAAAGAAAACTTGCTGACATGAGCTCAGGATTATCAGAACTAAAAGTAGTGCTAGACAGAAAAAGGTAATTTAGCTTCACCATAATGTAATAAAGGAAAAAAACCATACTTCAGTGTAGACTCAAAACAACAGCAGAACTTTTGAAATGGTCTGCAGAAGCCAAGAAAACAACTTGGGCTGCCAAGAGTTCTTTTGGGCAGCACTACAGTGAACAAACTCACTTGGTGAATGTCTTGACTCATTCTCTTTTTTCGCCGAGGTATCCACTTAAAACTCTTGTCCTCACATGCAGTTTAGTAAATATTCCCCTTTTTGCTGGCTTAGTGGAATACCCAGATCATTCTTTTCAGCCCACTAAAACTTTTGTGCCCAACAGCTAATTAGTGTTTGTCCTGTAACTACAGTATAGAAACTGTGGTCATTAAAACTAGTTGTGGAGGCTGACATACAAAAGAAATAGTGCTAATTGACATGCAAAGTATGATTATCATTCCTTTGGTTGTGATAGACTTAGCAGACCAGATTTCAAAAGTTTATGTCATCACCATTTGAAGTTTTGCACTTTTGTAGAGAAAAAAATATTCCCTTCTTTCTCTTTTGTTTAAACGAGAGTAAGGGAACTACCTTCCCAACAGCAGAAAGCAAAACTTTCACAGGAAATTGCTTTCTTCCTTTCGTCATCACACTGTGGGTAGAAACAGTCTTGCCTGGTGTAGGATGTAATAGTCACCAAAAAACAACAAAAAGCTGTTTCCTGGTAACTAGATGTCAATAACAATTGGCCAGTTTAGCCAGGACAAAGACTGCCACAATTACTAGTCAACTGGCCCAGAGAAAGCATATGTAATTCTATTCCTGCAGTAGAAAGCCCTTCCTGCAAAGGTATGAGATCAAAGGAAAAACAAAAGACTTTAAAATATCAGAAGCAGAAATTGAACTAGCAAGAGACTATGATTTACATAAAACTGAATTTTTTTTTTTGCCCATCTTGATTTCAGTGGAGTGCATAGTTTTGCAAGTCTTGCCATATACCTCACTCTATAACTCTCCTTACAGTGCCTATGCTAAAAATTGTTACTGTAAAAAAAAAAAGCCATTCAGAGTAACCCAGAGCTTTTGTATTTTTTGTATCACATTGACTTCTAACCTTTTCTCTTTCCCTCCAAATTACAAAATATCTTTACGGGGGAATATCTGCTGGGGACAAAAAAAGAACTGACAAAATGAGTCTCTGGAAATACAATGTGAATATCAAGCTATTTCATTCCTTCCTCTCACAGTCATAATTTGCGAAAGACTCTGTTGACCAATTTCTGCCCTCATTTACAGCATTTAATTTTCAAATGTTAACAAATCATGGGTCTGGTCTCAAAAGAGTTGATCACGAAAAATCTGAGATTTAAAATAAACATTTGCAGGCTATTTTTATTTGTTGTGTGTATTTTTAACTGTTAGTGTACATTTGGGTCATTATTTCAAGATTTTCTCAGAATCTCCCTTAAAAAAATTAAACTAATATTTGCCTCTAATCACTTGTCTCCAAGGGCTTTGGCTAGAAGAATAAACAGCAAATATTGGAGGCCTTGATATGGAATAGCAGCAGCTGACAGCATTACAGTCACATCTGTCCAAACGTATTATCTCTGCGTTTCGAGACCTGTGATTCTATTGTCTTCAAATGCTGATCTGGTTCTTCCAAAGCTTGTTCTATCCTGCAAGAATAAAAACATAAAAAGTTGTTAAATGAATAATGCTACTGAGAAAGCATAAAGTTTTGTCATAAGACCCCTATAGCTGTTCCTACTACCCAATAACTTAGCATGTTCTTTGTGATCTTGGCCACCCACTGCTCCGAAATTGCCTTCAGTGTTCCCAGCTTCCACATAGCTCCAGTCATCTCCCTCCCAGCTGCCTTCCAAATCCCCAGGGCTTCCCTGCTCTGCTCGGTGGCTTCCAATTTCTGTGATTGTTTCTAATGTTACCTCTGGATATTTTCTGAATACTGAATCAGCTGCTGCTGCTCTTTCAAATCCACCGCTCTATGAAATACTTACTGTTCAGCTGCTATTGAATGCTCTTTGATCATTTAGGCCCTCTTTTCTTTGTCAGCAGATACAGCCCCTACTGCTTCACCTACTTTATTCTGTAAAAGAGCTTACTGCCCTTCATAAATTTATTCTGAGGGAAGATGCTAAGCCAAACAGCTTTCATAAATTTCACCTAGTGCATATCATAACACACCTTTTTCAGCTCTAATCATCATCTCACAAGTGACGCCTTATACAATGCATGATCAATGAAGAAAAAAGAAAGAATTTTAAGACTGCAAGTTATATAAACTTATCTGTTCACTGTGTACTTTGTTATCACAGAATCACAGAATATCAGAGATTGGAAGGGACCTTGAAAGATCATCTAGTCCAATCCCCCTGCCAGAGCAGGAACACCTAGATCAGGTCACACAGGAATGCGTCCAGGTGGGTTTTGAATGTCTCCAGAGAAGGAGATTCCACAACCTCCCTGGACAGCCCATTCCAGTGTTCTGTTACCCTCACCGTGAAGAAGGCTTTTCTCATATTATAAGTGGAACCTCTTATGTTCCAGCTTGCACCCATTGCCCCTTGTCCTATCACTGGCCGTCACTGAGAAGAGCCTGGCTCCATCCTCCTGACACTCACCCTTTACGTATTTATAAACATTCATGAGGTCACCCCTCAGTCTTCCCCAAGCTAAAGAGACCCAGCTCCCTCATAAGGGAGATGCTCCACTCCCTTCATCATCTTTGTAGCCCTGCCCTGGACTCTCTCCTGCTGTTCCTTGTCCTTCTTGAACTGAGGGGCCCAGAACTGGACACAATATTCCAGGGCAGAGTAGGGGGTAGGAGAACCTCTCTCGACCTATTAACCCCTTCTAATACATCCCAGGGTGCCATTGGTCTTCTTGGCCACAAGGGCACAGTGCTGGCTCATGGCCATCCTGCTGTCTACCAGGAACCCCAGGTCCCTTTCCCCTACGCTGCTCTCCAACAAGTCAGTTCCCAACCTATACTGGTACCTGCAGTTATTCTTGCCTAGATGCAAGACTCTACACTTGTCCTTGTTATATTTCATTAAATTTCTCCCTGCCCAACACTCCAGCCTGTCTAGGTCTCTCTGGATGGCAGCACGGCCTTCTGGCGTGTCAGCCACTCCTCCCAATTTTGTGTCATCAGCAAACTTGCTGATAGTGCTCTCTATTCCCTTATCCAAGTCGTTGACAAATGTATTGAATAGTACTGGTCCCAGTACCGATCCCTGAGGGACTCCACTAGATATATGCCTCCCACTAGACTCTGTCCCATTGAACACAACCCTCTGGCTTCTATCCTTCAGCCAGTTCACAATCCACCTCACTACCTGATCATCCAGACCACACTGTTCACATCAATGGCCTAGACTGTTCTTAGCCCCCGATTTAACTCCATGATGATGTTCTCCTCTAACAGATTTCATCTTAAAAACTCCCTTTAATTGAGCAACCGAAAATGTCTTTTCATGCTGAGAAACCTGGAAAATTTATCACTATTTTTCCAGTCTGAGCCTTGATGGCTATGTTTCAACTACAGTAAGCAATCATTTTGTTATTCTCGTAGTTATGACAGGTTACTAGACTTATGTGTATATTTCACCTCAATAACGCTGCAGTTTTCCCAGACAGCTTACACAGTACCCTTCAGGATTCTCATATCTAAGAAGGTACTATCTGGGATATGTGGCTTGTCCTGAACTTGAATTTTCTGCCACACAGCAGTAGCAAAAATTATCTACTGAAAGTATTTTTATTGGTATTGTAGGTATTGCTGTGGAGGAAAGGCCCAGACTACATGGTTTCTTAAGATCTTTTATAAATCTTACTTTCTGTAATGCTACTATTATTCTAGATTTTGTCACTGCCAAGAGGTTTAGGATTTTTTTCTATGGGTTTCACAATAGTATAGTGCTTCTTTACCTAGACTTTTTCCATATTAAATCTTCATACAGTCATGACTTGTGTTCCCGCATCAATGCTTCTCTTGGACTGTAAGTGCTAGCACTTAGTTCCATTATGGAAGTGTTTTGAACATCGGGCAAGTTAAAACACATTTTTACCTTTGTGGTTTTTTCTTCTGTAGTAAATGATAAATTGAACTTGACTCACCCATCACTGGATTCTCATGGAAAAAAAATAATTCTAAATCCTCAAGAATTGTTATGTATTAAAATCTTGTTGTCCAGACAGCTTTGTTACATATCTGATTCCTTCTCAAGATGAGATCTCAGTTCCTTAAGCTTCTGTTGCAGCTTAGCACTATTAGGAAGCTCCAAGTTGAAGGAAGTAATTTACTTGGTAGGAAGGAATCTGATTCCCTATATTTTGTCCCAACAGTTTAGACTGGGATCCTTCAATTTGGCTTTCCCAGTGAATCATGAAACATTTTAATTTTTGCACACAATTTAGTTCCTACTTCGCAGAATCGCAGAATCACAGAATACCAGGGATTGGAAGGTACCTTGAAAGATCATCTAGTCCAATCCCCCTGCCAGAGCAGAAACACCTACATCAGGTCACACAGGAACGCGTTCAGGTTGGTGAACCTCTTATGTTCCAGCTTGCACCCATTGCCCCTTGTCCTATCATTGCCCGTCACTGAGAAAAGCCTGGCTCCATCCTCTTGACACTCACTCTTTACATATTTATAAACTTCTACTAGGTAATTTCTCAACTTTTTCATGAAAGCAATCATAATGCTCTTTTAATTCCTTTCTTGTTTCAATCTTTTTTTCAGGTGGTCACACAACTTTCAGTTTCCACAATACCTCTTATTTTAATTCTGTTCTGCCATGATTTGGCCCGCTTGAGCTCCAGAGGAATAAACTTCATCCTTGAAAACTGCATCTCACCTCTAGTACCAGGGCTTTCACTTCTGATTCCTCCAGTTAGCCACCCACCAGCCTTCAGCATCTTCTGCATTACCACTTGCATGAGTAGATCATGGCAAGACACCAGACTAATCTTGGAAGTTAATATTTCTTCCTAAGTCTGTACATAAACAAAATTGCTGTTGCTTCACAGAACACAAGCTCTAGGGACTGCACTATTGGAGAGAGAAGTGTATCAGTGCCAAACTATAGCGTATATTTATCTTCTATTCAGATATCAGAGGCAAAAGACCAAAACTGTCCAGAAAATAATTTTCTACCCCTTTAAAAATAGCCTCATTCAAAATAAAAGATCAAAGATTAATAGCCTAGTTCAAAATAAAAGATCAAAGATTTCAGTTTCTTTTGCAAGACTAAAGCTTGTGCATTCTGCTTCTGGCTAATTTAGAACGTTTTAGCTTGTCTTTCATGTATCTTGGATTCTAAGTCTGGGCAGCCATAGGGCTTCAGCTCAGCCTGCAAGCCTGTC
Source organism: Nycticryphes semicollaris (assembly GCA_013400055.1). NCBI lineage: Eukaryota > Metazoa > Chordata > Aves > Charadriiformes > Rostratulidae > Nycticryphes > Nycticryphes semicollaris. The sequence goes on from VXBJ01007801.1 coordinate 31,503, forward strand.
TGCTTATTCTCCACTCTAATCTTCTACTAAATCAACACATCACCATGCTGTGTCTCAGCTCTGTCAAATCACATTTTCCAAAAGAAAACCATTCTGCATGGACATTTTTGACTGGCCAAATATATGAAAAGGGAAGCAAACAAGAGAATAAAAGAGATCGTGATCTGAGACTGCAGTCTTTCCCATCATACTTTCACAGCCACAGGCATTTGCTTTTGGTGTTGTCAGAGGTGGAATGTCAGATAGCTCTGTCAGATTTGGTCTGACCCAGTATAGCCTTTCCCATGTGATTACATTCCTGTGTTCTGACAGCATAGAGATCCAGGGTGTCAATCCAAAGGAAAGGAAAGTTTCCCCCAAAGCAGACAGCCCCTAGTCTTATTTTGAAAGTTGCACAGTAGATTGCTGTGATGTTTGTGATGGTCATTCTTCTAATATGATACTTCCAAAGCAAGATGAGGTATTCAGATTACATAGACTTTCCACCAGCTTTGGGTAAAACATTCTGAGGGAAGCTTTCAGGAGCTGTGTTGTTGTTTCTCCTGCTGTGGTTATGCTTGAGACCCAAGAAGACTTCCTTGCTTCTACATCTGAGTGAATATTCCATGTCAGGACAAGATCAGGACATGGACCATTGAATATCAAGTACCTTTTGATAAAAAGTTCAAGCACGCCGAAAGAAAGAGATGTGACATACACTCTGAACAACAAACCAAGACTGGAAAAGAGCCCACTTATTACTGGGTCAAAAGTTCCTGTCCTCTTCCTTTTCCCACAATATAATTGCTGTAAATGCTGCTAGTTACTTAAGAAATGGGCAGAGACTCTTAATGTAAAACCAGACAAAAATATAAAAAGATTAACAAAGTAGAGCAGAAATACAAATGAGAAAAATATTTTTTTCTGAATCTGAAATGATTAAGTATCCCTACAACTTTACCATACTCACAAACAAAAATGATTAAGATAAACCAAATTAAAATGAAGAATTATCTTCGATATTCAAAAAAGTCCTCTATGGCAGCTTCTTTAAACCTTTTTGCAATATTTGGAAGAAAAAAACCCAAACCCAACAGAAAATACTTTTTACCTACCTATGTATTCTTTCCAATTGGTAATTATTAGATGGAGATCTGTCAAAGAATAGAAAAATATTTTTCCATAATTATTTTGAAGAACATGGAATCAGTTTCACTATAGTGTTATTATTTGAGACAGCTGTAAAAGGTGCATGTTTTATTCAAAACTGATGTGAGAAATATTTTCTTCACTAGGTAAAGACAGACATGCAAATCAATTTTCAGTAACGCGGGCATGAGAAGGACCGAGAAATAAAAATTACATGAAGCATAACAAGACTTGGTACCTGTAATCCACCATAAATCATTCCAGCTTCAAAATGTTTCTTCATGTTGCCTGTTTTCATATATAAACAAAACCAAATGAAAGCTACATCACAAACATTTGGTTCTTTTTGATTATTCCAGGCTGATTTCAACAATAGCTTCATTAGTTATGTTCAGGATTGGACATAATGGGGTTTACATCATTCTTACTCCAGGGAGAAATTACAGTGGCTTGTGTTTATTAGTTTTGCTCTCATAAAAAAAAAATCCTTCATTCCACCTGATCAGGTGCAGATTTATCATGAAGTAGAAGGAAGGAGAGCGAAAGATCAATATACAAGCATTGACTCCACTGGTGCTTATATTCCCAAGTTATGTAAAGTAGGAACTGCCATGGGCCCATGGAGACTGCCAGGTGGACTGCTAACCTCCTCATTGACTGCCATGGACTTGTCAGGGTGAAATACATATAAAGAATATTTCTGGTTTAAAGTACACCTGCTTAAGTGTTGAACTTGGTATCACAATTGTTATGAGAGACAGATCGTATAAAAAGAATTAATACCTGATCAAAAAGAAATTATTAAAAGAGACTTAAAAACACAGCAGCTATTCCCACACAGCTTGGCGGTTGTACAACTGAGAACAGTTGCATCACACTCTGAAGGTTTCCCCCAAGATTAGAAGGACCTAGAAACTTTCAAGTGGATATATGTAAATTTGACTTCTCAAAAGCTGAAAGCATTGGTCATACAGGTCTAAAGAGCATTTCACATTAATGAGGTCTTGCAAAGACTTTTAATACTTTAACATACTAAAAAATCTGAGCCTTTACCAGAAAAAAACCCCACAGAGTTATAAATGAGAAAAAAAGAGCATATGTGTCCAATCCTGCTGCAAACCATCCACACGCTAACGTTCACTTCTTTTCTGAGGCTAAGCAGAGAGGATTAAATGTCGAAGCAGTACAACATGTCAGTGCATATTTCTGAAATTATTTTAAAACATTATAAATTTCTCAGTAGATTTGCTTCAACAGAATGGTATAATAATAGCATCTTAAAAGTACTACACAAGTCTGTTTTCTTATCTTCTTTTGTATCCTATCTTCTAATTACTCATGAAGTTTTGCTGTAATAATCTATGAAGCATATAAATGAATAAAATTACTCATAAATAAAATACATAATGCATCAGTTGAGGAAATTTATGATTTGGATGAAATTTAAAGCTGTTTATATGTGTGTGCGTACTAGTTGCCTTGTGTTCATTTTCATCAAATCATTTGCTAGGGTTCATGTATTATTTATGTCAAAACAGGACTCTGAATTTTCAAATCTTCTCTAAAATCTTTAAATATTTTAAAATTCTTCAAATCTTTTAATTTTTCCCTCTGCGAGTCCTATAAACTTGTTTCCTGTTTCCTGCTCCTCTTTATGGAACTGTCTCTCAAAGGAAAATGAAAATAAGGTACATATATGGCTAAAAAGAAATTAACAAAAAACCTCAAGCCATTTCTTGTCAATATGAAATTCAAAGTAACAGAGATCTCCTGGGTTCTTCACAAAGTAAAAGAGTAACATATCCATGTTCTGCCCCGTAATCTGCCTTGTTCCTATATTGCTCTTGAGTAGATACGCTGGAACCTCCACAGATCTCCATAAATTCTATCATTATACCCATGGACACAACTGGAGCACAGCTTTTGCCAGCAGATACTTCAGTGCTAACAAAGGGGCAAGGTTTCTCTCTCAGTAGGAAAGGTGAAGTTAAATTATTGCCACAAGCAAATATTCTGTATCAGGAAAGGTGAAGTTAAATTATTTCCATGAGCAAATATTCTATATCAGTAGCCTTGGCAATCTAGTGGCAACGACACAACATTTAGTTTTGTTAGAAAAGCAAAAAGTACATTTGCTGCTTAAAGTGTACAATCAAATAGTGCAGACAGCTGTTACAGCAGCACATAGAGCCTGAATCCTCACCTCCTGCTTGCATAGACCTCTGTTTCCCCTCCTCTTCTGGTGGTATTGGTGAATGTTCTATACCAGGGGACTGAGAAAGAAGGAAAGGGTCACAAGAGTGAGGAAACAGCTAAAATAGGGTGGGGGAAAGACAGAGGGTTTCCTCCCTCTGCTTTTTGGCTGGTCTTCTGAAGTCTCTACAACATTCTGACGTCACACTTATCCTCACCTAAATTTTCTCCTCTCTCCATCCCCCAACACATTAACACCTGTAACCTTCCTAAATCCCATGGCCTGACCAGCCTTCCCAGACTCCAGAACATCACTGACATTTGCCAGTCTTGCCCATATGCTTCCTTTTAGCACTCCAAACCCCTTCTGCCAGTTCTCTCAAAACTGCATTTCACCTACTTGCTGTGAAAGAAACTGTGAGCCAGCTCTTGATCTGACTCACTCTACAGAAGAGTAAGACCCATACTCAGTACAGTGCTATAAAATCCTTCTGTGCCAAATTTTAAAGAGGATCTTTATTTGGTGATGGAAGTTTAGTCGCATCTGCTTAACCTGACATATCTCTGTAGAGCTCTGTTCACAGGTTTGCCATGTCTGAAACACTCCAACATTTAAAAGTCCTGTTTTCAATAACTTATTTTGCCAGTGAAAAGTCAACAAGGTCTACATTTAAAGCAGCACAGAATGCATCATTTCAAATACTTAAACCATTAAACGTTAATCAAGTGCTGTTCAACTAAGCTCTGAGGTGTTGTGAACTGTGAGTCTCCCTTGGAGATATTAATATTATAATCATCAGAAGATCTAAAGTTCTTTCCAGCATTGTGTCTTGGAACCTGTTTTGCCCATTGGTTAACTAAGGCTTCTCAGCTATGGGTAGGAAGAGATAAACTTCAATAAGCCTGGTCAAATCATGGCCACCATTACAACTAGGAAGAGATAAAGGCAGCAGTCAAGGCTGTAACAGTTAAAAGGTCCTTTTGACTGGGAAAGGTAAACAGATGTGCTCTGTTGGCTAAGGAGAAAAAATGCAAGACAATGGAAAGACTTAAGGTTCATGTCAAGAATGTATACACTGTGAAGCTCAAAAAAAAAAATGAGATGCAGACTTGTTTAATCACAAATATCTGCAAAAATCAGGAAGAGGAGAGATTTTTCAAATTGTCAGCAGAAGCCTGCAAAAGTCTTCTAATGATACATGGATTTTTCAAATCTATTGGTAAAACAAATGTACAGGATACAGCAATCTTACATACCAGTGAATTAAACACATCCAAGAATTTTCCTTTGCACCGAGGCAAAGTCGTGTGTAATCAAGTAAAACCTCCTAGCTTCCAAATCAGTGTCTGCATGCCAACTGCCTGTTGGTGATGGCCCCCAGAACGATGATCTGCCAAACTGCCCCCAAGAAGTATTTGGGGAAAGCGCTCGCTGGAAGGGCTAAGCTCACACCAGGGCACAGTTTAACAGTTTGTTAGCATAAAGGATCATGCTCTAAAGGTCAGCAGTACTCTCAGCCATGCTGAAATCTCTTAATGTAGGCACAGTTATTCCAGGAAGTTCTTATGGCAATGATTTCTCCCCTGCCCTGTGCCCGCTCAACCCTCCCTGCCCCCCACCAAGCAAATTAGAAGAAGCTACTGGTGAAGTGGCTATTTTCAATTTGATTTTCACCAGAAAATTACTGAAGACATGAAGGTGGGAAGCAAGCTTGATACAAGTGAATGAGTTCATTAACGTAAGGAGAGGAACGAGTCAAAAGATTAGAAGAAAAATAAACCGAACTGTAACACAGTCAAGGATCTGGAGATGTAGCCTTCTGGAAACTTAAATAACAGGAGACTGCCAGAAAGGTAGCAGTAACTGAAAAGGGCTACAAATGGGGAACAGCAAACCTCTGTGATTCAAGACAGAAAGCAAGATAAGAAATCACTGTGGATTTACCCAGACTTTTTCAACAACATGAGAATTAGAGAGAAATCATGCAAGGCACAAAGACATCCCTCATAATCATGAAGGAATCAATAGAAAGGATTAACACACAGGGAAAAAATCAGAAGGGCAAAGTGACATAGCAAAGGTGAAAAAAATAAGAGGACAAAGAAAAAAGAAAATTAAATACAAGCCCTTCTGCTTCCCAGGAAAGGAAAACTCTCTTGGAGTCAATTCAGAATTTAACAAACTGATTTACCTCTGGAAGTGCTTATATCCACTGACTCAAGGAAGCCAAGAGCAAAATTACAATTTAATGTTTACTGCCAGGACTCTGATAGGCAGTTCATTTTTAGTGGTTAAAAGGGATTGCTCTACACAGAAAGAACAGAGACAGAGAGAAGTGGCAAAAGTGGGCAGCAAGCCAAGGCAAAGTGTCTCCCTCCTCCTCTGTTCAGCACTCGTGAGATCCCGTCTGGGGTGCTGTGGCCAGCTTTGAGCTCCCCAGTACAAGACAGACACTGGCATCCTGGAGTCCATCCAGCAGAGAGTCACCAGGATGGTTAGAGGGACAGCACACAGGATGGAAGGTGAGAGGATGAGAGAACTGGGCTGGCTCTGCCTGAACAAAAGACAGAGGCTTATTGCTACTGTCTCCAACCACCTACTGAGAAGTTATAGAGATGGTGGAGGCAGACTCTTTTCGAGGGTGCACAGTGGCAAGATGAGAGGCAATGGATACAAGCTGGAATGTGGGGAATTCTGATTAGAGACAGGAAAACCTATTTGCCCTTGGGGTGGTCTGACACTGAAACAGGTTGCCCAAAGGGGATGTGAAATCTTCGTCCTTGGAGATACTTAGAACTCAACAAGACCCAGAGCAACTCAATCTAATTTGATCTGCTTTGAAAAGAAAACTGGACTAGGTGACCCTCAAAGGTCCCTTAAAACAGATGATTACCAAAAAAAAGTGCAGATTGCTTTTGAAGGCAATCAAGAGTTGGGTCTGCTGGATACCTGAGAGGAAGCACGCCTTTCTCAGAAACTGTTTCCTCTAGTATTGAAACTATTTCTCTGGTTTAACGCATCTGCACTAGAAACTGTTTCAAATTCTAAGTAGATTTCACATCATATCATAACATTAAAATATTCCTTCAAGGCAGCAAAACCTTGGTGTCCCGACTCTTCCCTACCTGTCAAAACATAATAACAAAAGGGAAGCCACAACAAGACTGTATGAGATGTGCAAGAGGCAAAATCACCTTTTCCAGCAGCTTGAAAAGTGGAGATCTTTATTGCTATCACTTGCAATGATTCTTGGTCTAAAAGCATCTAGAGCAGTCTCTCTGCTTAAGAGAGAAACCTTTTTGCCACTGTTTTACACTTCATTAGGAATCTTTTAGCCATTCCCAACAGTTCCAATCACCTGTGCAGCATGGAAGGGTCGCTGTGCTGAGGACTTAGAATTGGTCCATTAATTTACATTTTATTAGTTCTAGAAGTAATGTTCTGCACATAACTGCTTTGTCAGTGACATGTGCTTCAGAATTATTTAAATAATGACCTTCTGTAATGAATACCACACTACACTGCAGTACTCCCAACGTGACATTGGGAGTTGAGGGAGAACTCCATAATACTTATTTGTCCCTACATGCTTGTCTGGTATAAAAAAAAGTTCAGACACTTCTGTCCAGCAAACCAAAGGCCACTGGGGCAAAAAAAAACCCTGCTGCTAAGGCTGGTCTGTTCTCTGTAGCTATGTAAATTCCAAATTTCACCCAGCGCTGAAAATCTACAGTAAGTCTACAGTTGTATCTACATGGATACAACAGAATTTCACTTCCTGCCATCAGGTCTTAAACAATTCCAAAAAATAGTTTCAATTTGTCATTCTCCCGTTTTTAATGATCAGAACAAAAACAAACCATGTGTGTTTTCTTCAGAGGCTAGACATGTAGTGTGAGACGTGTCAAGACCTACCTAGAAGGGAATGCAACTATCATTTCTATTTTTACCCTTTGCAAAAACATTATAGTAGTATTAAAATGAACACTCATAACACTTTCAAAAGCTTCAAAAGCCTGTTACTGCTTTTTTTATTTTGCAGGCAGGCCTAAGGCCCTTACCTGGAAGTAGCCTCAGATATATATAAAAATGGCAATCTATTTTTATTGCTAAGAGTATCTTAATTTAGTTTGTTGGAAATACAGAGAAGTCCTTCAGTGGTTTTCCAAAGGCAGTTTAGGCGCTGTATTGTCTTACCCCCTTTTTTTTTTTTAAATGTAAATATTTACATTTTATTTTTATGTATATAATCATACCACAGTCAGATTAGAATGGCCTAAATACTTTTTATCTCTTTATTCATTGATGTTCTAGCACTGCAGCTTGTGATACTGTAAAAGACGCAGTATTTAGGATTAAGATGATAAAACTTGGGATCGCATCCAGGAGGATCCTTTTAGGCCCATTTCAAACCTGGGCTTGTTATTCTTCAAAGGTCATTTCAGACTCAGGTAGTACTCAGTTTGCATCATGTTTAATAAAAGAAGAGTTATATTAAAGCAATTCTGCTACCCATGAAACACAGCACAGAGACTAAGGAAAGAATGAAAAAAAAAATAATGAAAGGAAAAGCGCCTGTCTTAAAATATATGAAGAGAAAAAGGGAGCCAAAAATGGAAGGAGAAACCCCACTGAAAACTCCATTCCTAGGTTTCAGAAAAGAGGATTATCTCTAATTCTCAACAATGACTTGCAGCCACTTGGTTGGATCACGATATAGCAGAAAGCCCTACACAACCAAGGCCTTTAAACTTGACTCTAATATTTACCTTCTCTAGTCACAGAGATCGAGCAGGTCAAATGCCTGTTTCTGAGAGCCTAAAGGGATCGTTACAAGCGAAATTAGTCATCAAGCTTATTTATTGTAGCAAGTTAAAAATTAGCTACTTTGTGGCTTAAATTGCAAGACAAGCAGAAAAAAAAGAGTGCAAATTTTATCTACAACCCATGATTTTTTTTAATGGACTCGATGAGACACAAATGCAGAATGCCCACTGCTCCTCTGTGGAATCCAGATCTCGTCTTGGAGGTAACAACATGCTGATAAAAGTCTAGCTTGATTCCCTCACAAGTTTCCACACGTTTATTAATTTCAGATCCAACAAATTGCAGCTGAGCTCTGAAAATGAAATTAAGTTCTTTCCAGCTCTGTGATACGGCTTCTGAAGCCCTCACATGTGCCCTTATCTATACCCAGATCATTTTCAGATGACCCAAGATGCTTTATGAACATTGTTAGAGTGAGAGAAGAACACAATATTACACAATATTCAAGATTGCTAATCATCTAGAGTATTTTGTCCAAGGGACATATCGTATGGGACAGGAGAAGAGGAAATTACAAGCAAACAGAACAAATTCATCTTGTAAGTGAAGTTATTACATATTGATGGAGCTGATGTAATGGTCCATCCACTATGTTGGAGATTCCTTCAAATTCATGCGGTGTAAAATAAAACTGGTGTCACAGGAGCAAGGGTGGGACAGATATTGTGGTTATACACAAAGTGGAATCAAAATCATCGAAAACACAAGAAACAATCTGAATTTCACCTCATGATGACTCTGACTGCTGGACTACAAAATATAAACACGTCTGCTTTCTTCCCAGTCAGTGACACGTATTCACATTTTTTTAAGATGGCATAGAGAATGAATTTACTACTATTTACTACTTCTTACAAATACTGAGTCTTAATATATATTGATTCATGCCTCTGCTTGTTTTTACTGTTAGAGCAAAGAAAGCATGTACCCTTCTTTGAATTTCAAAATCAGAAAACAAACTTCACACCCTCCCTTGTCCATAAAGAAAAGTATCTCTTCTGATTCATTCTATTCCTCCAAGGAAAAAGGAATGGGGGGGTGGAGCTTTCAAAGGTCAGAATTAAATGATTTTCATAAAATAGTATTTTTAAAAGTGACATTTTAACAGCAGAAAAAATCAGCATAATGGAACCGGCAGTTCTAAAAGATGAAACAGTGAAGGACATTGATTTGCCCGTAAAGCTCCTTTCTGGGCCACGTATGGGGCCACCTACTGAATTGTCTGCACTTCACAGGCTGAGAGAGCAGTGCAGCCTATCAGGGAATGCATGCTAAAATGGTTTTACTGTATAAATTCCCATCTATCCGAGATGCTCTGCTGATGTATTAAAATGATCACCCACAGCTTTTATACCTGTGCAGATTTTACAGTAGATTGAGAACTTTAATGAAAAAAGCATGAATCACACGAAACAATTTAAATCTAATTTCCCTCTAGGTGTTACAGGCAGTAATTCCTAATGACCTTTAATTTTTTTAAAATTATTAAATTAACAGCATTAATAGAATGTTAGTCATTAATGTTTCCCTACAATTCTGCAAAGAATAACTACCAATTCACCAGCACTACAGGCTTCTGTGATTTGATCCAGTCTCACAGACTTAATGGATGCGATTAAATTATTTTATGCAGAGTAAACAATTGCAGTGTTTCTCTTCTTGCGCCTGTCCCAACCTAAGCAAATAAACTGACTGCCAGCATCAGTCTCATGCTTCTCATGTGAAACCTATTGTGAACTTTGAAAGCCCAGTACTGTAAGAGAGAACCTGATGTACTTCTAAATAAATTGAGAGATTAATTAGTTTAAGAGTTTTGAACAATTAAGGTTATGGCCCCAGTCATTTGTCTACAAAGTATTCTGTGGGAAATTAAATGCAACTAGAAGAAAATCATTCTTCCCTTTTTCTTTCCCATTGCTTAATCTGTCTCGCCAGAATAAAGTATTTTTCCATCATCCATTTTCACTACACAAATAGTTTTTCTTTCTTGGAATTTGAAGGTAATTTTCAGGAAATAAAATGACATCACTTACAAGTTGTACTTTTGTAATAAAAGGTTGGCTTTCTAGAATAAGGAAATAATCCAGTGTAACTGAAATGGATTGGTTGCAGAACTATTTCTTTAGCATCACTTTCCTTCACATGCATGTCCTCTGGCATTGCCCAATCCCTGATGAGTCTTCAGTTTGGCTGTGTATGCACCAACTGAAAATTTCCTTTAAAGGATCATGAAAAGCCTTTACCTATCAACCCTTAAAAGAATTAAATCCTTAACAACTTTCTAATTTGTTATGATTAAATGAATTATTCAAGATCACACAAGCAGTCAGTGCCAAAATCAGGAATGGACACCAACAGTATTTGAGGATTTGGCTTCCTATCCTAGTATCTCAGATAACAAGCTCCTGCCACGGGCACACACTTGCTCTCTTCCCTTGTGTGCCACTGCAGCTTTAAAATAATTAACATTTGACCTGGTTGGAGAAAACTAGAGGACAGGTTGTGAAAGAATCTCTTTCAGAACTACCAGTAGTTTACGAGAGATGCCCTTTTAGTGTTTAGTGTCTGCTCAGGTCCAATTTTTACCCAGAATATTTTGAACAAATTCCATTAACCGCTTCCAAGTCAGTGGTAAAAAAACTCACTTTGACTGTTACAAAACATGAACACTTCCTCAGAGTGCTCAAGCAAATATGTTTATACTTTGCTACTTGAAATTTGTCACATAATTACTGCCACACAATGCAGTGCAAAATATTTCATTTTTTCTAAACCACTTATTCAAATGTAATTTGAATTTCAAATGAGTTTATGAAAACTAGTTTTTCAAACTTCGGATATGACACGGCAGATTCATTGCTGGAGACATACTTAAAAGCAGATAGAGATTAAAGATGAAGTCCTGCACTTCTCTAATCAATAACAGAGTTTCCAAAGGGCCTGGGCTCTGTGCTTTCTGCTTCTGTTGATGTTGTAAAATGCATGCTCTATTTGCAGTAGCATTGGTGAGATGGCAGTATCTTGCCTGCGGCTGCAGCAGAGAGATACACTGGGTTCAAAATTTCTCTTGTTGACTGTTTCCGAGGGACAGCTGTTTCTTACTCCCAGATCATCCATCAGAAAGACCTGATGAGAGTAATGAGAAACCTGGGGCCTGGTGCTAATGATCCTTGTCCTAAATCTTTTGCTTCTTACAATGACTTTGTACAAGTTTTCTTGGATATGAGCAAATTTGCTGAGGTAGGCTTGTCCTGCCTAATCAAGTTAGCAACCAGAGGACATGACAAGAGTAAGATATTCCTTTTTGCAAGGTTATTTGTTTGAGGTTTTTTTTTTTTTTCTTGTGAGTTCAGTCCCCAGTTGGTGACCTTCAGCTATTATGAAATACAGATGGTATTGCCTTTTCTAGCCAGGTGGTTTCAACACTGTTGTATACAAACAGTCTCTAGATGGTTCTCATTCAGCATGTCCCTCAAAATCATGGATCACAGGAGCTGATGCAAACTATAGCATCCTTCTAATTAGGGGTCATTAGGTGGTTGTCTTGTAACACTGGGGCTCCACAGTTTTCCTTGGCTACCTGGAACTTTGCAAATAGAAGTTAGGATGTTGCTCTTGACCTAGCAATGCATTTAGGGCTAGTTTTTTTTTTGATCATCCATGTCTCTCCTTTCGCAATATCAGTCAATATTAACAAAAGTGTTTAGCTTCTACATGTTAAAAAAGGAGTTTTTTCCCTCTCTGAAATTCACTCCCAAATGCCATTTTAAAAATTATTACTCCTGTTATTTTGAAAACCATGAAGATGATGTTTCTCTGTGCTTTCATTTAAGTAGGAGTTAATTAAATTCTTTCTTTGGGTTTTTTCTTTCCTTGGGGATGAGAATGTACTACCACTTTTATTCTGTTGGATTCCCAATTTTCACACCTGTCAGAGAGTACAGATTGGGGCAGGCCACACAAACAACAGTGCGCTGAATGGCAGCCCCCAGGATGGAATGGATAGAAATATATTTCCAGTGGTAGATAAAACTGAAAAACCAAACCAAACTAACCAGAGCAGCAAGGCTCCTCCACATGAAAAGACTGGACTTAGACAAATGCCCTCCACCTCACTGAGACAATACTGCTGAAGAGGAACATTCAGGGAAAGCACATGTAGTAGAGCTGGGCCTGGTGGAGGTAAACAGTTGTGTTACGAAGCTGCTGATGTTAAATGAGGTTCAGTGAGCGAGATATTACAAGAAATGTTTTCACGAGCATGTTGGCAGTGAGTGGTGCAGGGCAGTACTGGACTCTGTCTCACAAAGAGGGAAAGCTATTGGTAGGTAATGTATGGAAAGCCAAGAGTGTTTTTTTTTCTTTTGTCACAATTTTCACTAAAAAGACCTGTGATAAGGTGTTTACATCTGACTAAGATATTAGAGTACCGCTAGAGAGTACTTAGTGATTTTCTGCTGAAATGGGCCTCATGAACTTATGACAGGGCACTTAAAAATAGGAGCTGAAGCACTGCTAGGAAGAGTGAGAGCTGAAAGAGGTGAGGTACTGAAATCAGAGAATTATTACATTGAGTTCTTGACTTCAGTAGAAGTACTCAAGGGTTGGTTGTATCTATGTCCGTTTAAGTGTGCGTAACTTCAGGATTTAACCTGAAATATAAACTGAACACAGGAAGTAACACCTATATAATGACCTGTAACAATACAGATGACTTTACTAATGATTCTTGCTTTCTTGTTTTCTTTTGTTTAATTTTCATGCTTTCTCTCCTTTTAAAGTCACGCAGTAAAAACTCTGCTGTTAAATATGAGATTTTTTTCCTTCTCTTCCTATGTCTGAAAATTGTCCAAAACCTGGACTGCATCCAAATATTTCAAGACGCGCCCGTTCAAATAAATCATATAACCATAGAATGATTCAAGTTGGAAGGGACCTTAAAGATCATTGAGTTCCATGGGCAGGGACACCTCCCACTAGAGCAGGTTGCTCAAAGCCCCATCCAGCCTGGCCTTGAACGCTTCCACGGGCGGGATATCCACAACGTCTTTGGGCAATATGTTCCAGTGTCTCACCACCCTCACAGTAAAGAATTTATTGCTAATTTAATTTAAATTCCTTATCTAATTTAAACCTCCTCTCAGATTAAAAACATTACCGCTCAATTTATCCTACACCACTCCCTGATAGAGTCCCTCCCCATCTCTCCTGTAAGCACACTTTAGGTATTGAAAGACTGCTACAACGTTGCCCCAGAGCCTTCTCTTCTCCATGCTGAGCAGCCACAACTCTCTCAGGTTGTCTTCATAGGAGAGGTGCTGCATCCCTCTGATAATCTTTGTGGCCCTGCCCTGGACCCATTCCAACAGTTCCATGTCCTTTCTATGTTGAGGACTCCAGAGCTGGACACAGTGCTCCAGGTAGGGTCTCACGAGTGCAGAGTTAGAGGGGTAGAATCATCTCCCACAACCTGCTGGCCACGCTTCTTTTGATGCAGCTCAGGATGTGGTTGGCTTTCTGGGCTGCCAGTGCATATTGCCAGCTCATGTTGAGCTTCTCATCCACAAGCACTCCTAAGTCCTTCTCCTCAGGGCTGCACTCAATCCATGCTCTGCCCAACCTGTGTTTATGCCTGGGATTTCCATGTCCCAGGTGCAGGACCTTCACATGCGCCCACTTCTCAAGCCTGTCCAGGTCCCTCTGGATGGCATCCCTTCCCTCCACCATGTTGACCATTCCACACAGCTTGGTGTCATCAGCAAATCTGTTGAGAGTGCACTCAATCCCACTGTCCGTGTCTCCAACAAAGATGCAGATCCCAGTACTGACCCCTGAGGAACACCACTCATCAGTGATTTCTACTTGGACTTTAAGTTGTTGCCTGCAACTCTTTGAGTGCAGCCAGCCAGCCAACTCCTTATCCACCAAGTGGTCCATCCTTCAAATCATGTCTCTCCAGTTTAGAGACCAGGATGTCATGTGGGACAGTGTCAAATGCTTTGCATAAGTCCAGGTAGATGATGTATGTTGCTCTCCCCTTCTCTACCAATGCTGTAGTGCATTCATAGAAAGCCACTAAACTTCTGGGGCACAACTTGCCCTTGGTGAAGCCATGTTGGCTGTCACAAATCACCTCCTTATTTTCCATGCGCCTTAGCAGTTATTCCAGGAGTATCTTCTCCGTGAGCTTGCTGGACACAGAAGTGAGACTGACCAGCCTGTAGTTCCCTGGGTCTTCCTTTTTTCCCTTTTTGAAAATGAAGGTTATGTTTCCCCTTTTCCAGTCAGCAGGAACTTCACTGGACTACCATGACTTTTCGAATACAATGGAAAGTGGCTTGGCAATGTCATCTGCCAGCTCCCTCAGGACCTGTGGGTAAATAAAACTGGGCTATAGAGCAAAGAATTTCCTGCAAATGAGAAGCAAATTGGTATTAGTTGTAGGATGCATCTCATCAACACTTACACATTTATAAACTAGACTTCTATAACTGCACTGGCCTCCCTGACCCCCTACACAGCTCCCATTTAGAGTCAGTGGAGCAAAAGCCAAGCATATCCTGAGGACAAATAATCTGGCTTCTTTTAGATATCTTCATTAGGATGAGAGGAATAGTGTTGCAGTATTGCCCGTTGGTTTTCTGTTGCCTATGAAGCGAAGGTGGAATGATTATTACTTGTCTGGTAAATGTCATCTTGAGTGTTAATGCAAAAACATTGTAGCTGGAGTTCTGTCTGATAATAAACAGATACAGCAACCAGCTCTCCTTGCCTTTCACTGTGCCAAAAGATGCAGCCATGAATTTAGAAATAAGATTTTTGGTCCAGAGGTAGCAGTAGAATAACAAAATGAATAAGCAGCAGAATCAGTTCATCTCACATTTTCAAAGATAAAATCAATTAAAATAATCTGGACCAAATTTTTTGTATTTTATTATGAGATTCAGAGGCTCCTATTAAATATGTGCTTTCCACCTCATCTCCAGTTAGGCTAATAAGAAACAGATGCTAAAATCTTTTCTGAACAGCTATGAGCTTTGAGAAAGTTCAGATCTGCCCGTCACTCTCATAATTTGCATGCACAGTATTATTTCTAGGATTTTCCTTAAGTGATTTCTGTGCTTTTTCTCTTGATTATTCTAGTTCTTGTAAGAAAGATAAATGTGCTTCTTCTGATTTCCTTGTTTAATATGATAAGGGTCTACTAAGATTAATTTTCCTTTCATACATTTGCTAATAAGGAGACATTAGTAATCAGAAGATAGTCCTATTAAGCATTTGATTCACACTGGATAGAGATGTAGCATTACATTTCTCTAGCAGCATTGGCCTTGTTCAACAGATCTTAATGAAGGATTGATTTTGATGTCATCTTTAATGAATACATGGACATAAAGATTAAGTCTTTCATTCAAGCTTATGTGAGACTCTGAAAATAATTGAAAGCTTAAGGTTACAGACTGAGACAAGACTACTGTAATGTAACCAAGCCACTAAAAATACCAGGCTTCCAATACAGCTATCGAATATTGATTGAGTGTTTGCACAGAAGAAACTGAATGAATATTTGTTTCAAAACTAATTAGGATATATTTCAGAATGATCAGTTGCTCTCCTTCACACTCTGTACATACTCAAGAGATCTCAATGAAGCCATAAAATACATCTAGCAAGTGCAGGTGCTGGTGTTTACATGATAACCTGTTCAAACTGGGGCAGCACGTACTCTTCCTGGGTAGCTTTAGACAATGTGGAATGAGAAAAGACAATTAAAAGTGGCACCACAATTTAACTTTAGATTTTTGAGTCTTTTAAGAACATAATCTCTATTTTCTAATCTTCTGTCACCAGATACATATTTTTTTTACAGAACTAAAACCAAAATAATTTAAAAACATACATTTTCCTAGTTTATGTGTGCTTTTTGTTGAAAGCCATGTCATGATTTAAGTATCACACCTGAAAATACCAGAGATAAAATGTATTTGACAGTTTGAGTGAATTTTCCTTCTATAATAAAAAGTCTTCACAAAACTAACCTTGCTAATTTTTCATCTAAAACTATTCCTTTGCCATGTACTGTAGCTTAAAAAAATCTTCTATTGACCTGATGGGGTTTTATCTTTTGATGTCAGAGAGTGATATTGCAGTGGTCCATGAGGGTGAGCTGCAAATAGAGAAAATAATAACAGCAAAGCTAAAATGACTTCCCTGGCTGCAAACCAGGGAGGTCTAACCTAGTGTGAAAGCAGTGAAACAAACATTTAAGTAAAGAATTAACTTTTCTTTTGAAGTGCTTTTTTCTTCTATTTCCCTCTCCATTCTTTAGTCCAACAGAGCCAACGGACCTATACAATTACTGAGACTGGAGAATAGCACACCTTTGAAATCACAGTGTTGGGTAAACTTATTTGCAACTGTATGCACACATATGCATTTTGGAAATCCATGCAAATATCTATTAATTTTTACAGTAAAGAGTACAGAATATTTCTAGTTCCATATAAGACTATTTCTTGCTGTTTTTTCTGCTGATCATTTTATACTTCCTATTATCTTTCATTCTTTCATCCCATTTCCATTTCATTTCTTCTCTTGCTCTAAATAAAAATGCAGAAAAGAGAAAAATGTCTGTACTTAAACATTTGATTTCACTGTGATTGCTGCTTTCACTTGTGGAAGACTTGAGGTCATATTAAAAATATTTCCAAACAACGGCACTGTTTCTTTCTTCCAACACACCCCACCCCACCCCCATCTTAAATCTAAAGATAGTGGACTGACTATAATAAGAAGCTATCTAGCATTCATATTATCTGATCTAGCAGACAAAAAGAAAACCAATTTTTCATTTAATGTTCCAACACCTCTTGCTTAAATGCATGACCGTAAAAGAGTTTTAATTTTCTTATGTAGAATTGTCACACACAGTCTCTTCCTAGTTCCCGTTGGACAGGAATTTAATGTATAAGGGAACTAAAACTACGAGCTTGGCTATGAAAATCAAAGACTCATTATTACTGTAAAATAACTTGGTTTCTCCTGGTGAAATCAGAAACCTTTTAATGAGAAGAAAGAATAAAAAAGTACCACCTCTCTTCAAAGAAACTTTTTTTCCTGAGAATCACCATCCAGCAGCACACGTTTGCTGGTGACACTGCTGTAATACAGCAGAGATCTTGAAGTTCCAAGACCCTTCAACCCGAACACACTGGCAGTCCCTGCCTCTACCATCCCCTAGCCTTAGTTCACACATTTTCGCAATAAAATGGCATGAACTTTTATGGAAACCTGGAATTATTTCTAGTTGCTTTTTTTCCCCATCCTGCTTGGAAAAAGGGCTGTTCTATTTAGACAGTAGAACACCACTCCACGTTGCAAAGAGGTTTTAATGGCACAGAAGCCTCAAGTCTGAGCTTCTTATCCTACCTTTTAGTTCTGTCTCCCTTTTCCCACCTTTGAGCTTTGCCAATGTTTCATCTGCTTGAAAAAAAAAGTCATCTTTGTATTCAATACTTCTGATTTGCCAAGACTGCCATGCTTACTGAGCCTCCTAGTCTGTGCTAGTTTTAAGAATGAAAGGTAACAACAGCTTTTTCTGCTAGTATGATGCTAGTCGTCTTTTTCCACTTCCTCCAGGAACTCTCTCCTTGGGATTTCAGGTATCTTCTAATCTATGTCACCATTCCTTCCCTGTCTCTGCTTGCTCAACCTGGCTTTGAAACATTTCAGGCAAAGCTGAATTCTTTGATAACTGCCTAAACCGTGTGCCTTTGTTTTGCTTTGAAACACTGAAATGGCTTGAAAGCTATTCATGTATGTCTGATGGGTTTTTGCTTTATGGGTTTCATTGTTCTCTTTCTTTGCCATTTGTGAAACAGAAATGCCCCCAGCTTAAAAAATACTATCAATATTACTGTCATGACAACTGTCATCTACAGTTATGTGACTTTCTCATTTGACCTAGCACAGTTGTTTGGCATGCCTGTTATGAAAGGCACACTGAATTTAAGATAATTGCAAAACATCTGCTCTGTCTTCACACAGCTACAGATGCCTATCCCTTATAATAAAATCTTTTCTCTAGTCTGATGAGATATTCTGGAAGTTCAGCTCAGTCCTAATTTAAGGCCCCATCTTAAATTCTCCTGAGGTAAAATCTTCCAGATAATACCTTCCAAGTCAAAACTGAAAAAAAAAAAAAAAAAAAAAACAACCATTATAAAAAGAGAAAAAAAAAAAAAAAAAAAAAAAAACCACCACCATTATAGAAAGAGTAAAAAGAACATGACTATAAAAAGTCGCTACAGCTATTAACCAGGCTGTTAACTAAAAGTGCTCACATATTTTGTGAACTGTTCTACAAGGATACATGAAAGTGCTAGGCTTTTGGGAACAATAACACCCCTGAGCTAAGAGCAGGAGGTTCACTCTCTCTGTCTATTGGAGTCCTGTACAGAGGCAAAGCCCCGTATCTGAGGAGGAATAACACCAGGTACCAATACAGGCCAGAGGACAACTGGCTGTAAGACAGCTCTGTAGAAAAGGGTGTGCTGGTAGGCAACAAGTTGAACATCAAGAGCATCTTGGGATGCATTAGCAAGACTGTGGTCAGCAAGCCAATGCTTGTTTCCTCCTCTGTTCATCACTCATGAGATCCCTTCTGGGGTGCTGTGGCCAGCTTTGAGCTCCCCAGTACAAGACAGACACTGACACCCTGGAGTCCATCCAGCAGAGAGTCACCAGGATGGTTAGAGGGACAGCACACAGGATGGAAGGTGAGAGGATGAGAGAACTGGGCTGGCTCTGCCTGAACAAAAGACAGAGGCATATTGCTACTGTCTCCAACCACCTACTGAGAAGTTATAGAGATGGTGGAGGCAGACTTTTTTCGAGTGTGCACGGTGGCAAGATGAGAGGCAATGGATACAAGCTGGAATGTGGGGAATTCTGATTAGAGACAGGAAAACCTATTTCCCCTTGGGGTGGTCTGACACTGAAACAGGTTGCCCAAAGGGGCTGTGAAATCTTCGTCCTTGGAGATACTAAAAAATCAGCTGGTCCTATATCAGCTTGACCTTCCAACCTGGATGCTCCTGTGACTCTGCATCTCAGATATTGCAGGAGCAAGGACCTATGGCTGAGCTCCCATATTTCTCTCCTTTGTGGGGTTCAGAAGTCATAATACCTGTTAGTCTACAGGTACGTATTTCAAGTCACGACCTCATGTGACTGGGAAAGAACTTCAGGGTGACATCCATTGCTTTTTATGAACATTGATTTCTACATGGGAATTCTGTGCCACCTTTTCACGGTAGAAAAATATATTGATTGTTACTTTTCCCTGTCTTTTCTGTCTTTCATTCCACTGCAAGTCTCCAGTGTTACCAAAAGAAGTTTAAAAAAGTGTGAAAATATCTTGGTCACCTAAATTAACCGATATTGTTAATTCAGTGATATAGCCACGCTAAGAAAAATGTATCTCAGTTATAACTTTTCAAAACGTGTCATTAGCAAAATTTTCACTCTTCAATTCTTTACACTAAGTGAACTTAACCTACTTCTGAGGTGCTTAATATGGATTCCCCACCTCCAGATGGAAACTGACTTTATGTGAAGTGCAAAGATGCTATCTGAAGTTGAAGAGAACTGCTGAAAAGGTCCCAGTTACAAAAAAAAAGATGAATATTATTTTAATCTAGAAATAAAAATGAAGTTTCTAGCTATGGAAGGAGTGAGGTGGCAGAACAGATATCCAGGAGGAGCAGGTACAAAACCTGTGTGAATATCAATACAGCACGTATGGAAATGTGTTGGGGTTTTTTTTAACTCTAGAAAATCACTTTAAAAATTAATTTAAAAAAATCAGGGGAGGTCCTAAGTCAAGTACCCAAAAGTAAGGACATTTAAAAATTAAATTTGCCTGCCTCTGCAAAATTGATATTGCCTTTTCCCACATGCATGATTTCTGAAGAACTCTTGTTCAATGCACAAGCAGTGGGATGTTGTATGAAACAGGACATGTAGAAAGAAAAGATATGTGAAGAAAGTAGTAACCAGACATGGCTGTACAGAACACAATTCTACTCTTTTCTCTGTCAAAGAAATTCAACATGTTGTGGCTTCTAGGATGGCCTACAGCCATATAGTCTTCCCCTGGGAGAATACAACAAGTTGAAAAAACTTCTGTATTTTCCTGATACAAAACAAATCTCAATTCTGACTCTTAAACGTTTTTCACTAAGTGAAATAAGCAAATAGGAAAATCTAAACATTTAAGTGGTGACCATTGTTTTGAATTAAAGGAAGAATTATTCACAGACAAAGGAACGGGCCTTAATAAATTAAGAATATTGAAATGATATCTATTTTTCAATATTTATTCCATACAGGTTTCTTCTAAATGTGAAAAGAATAATAAGGGGGTTTAGGGTTGGTTTTTTAGGGTCTGGTTTATTTTCCATTCTTCGTGTAAGAAACACCATTAGGTTCTGATTGTCTATTTGCAGAAGAGCTCATAAAACAACTTCAAAGAATTCAAACTAATTTCATTTTAGTTTTGCAGCCTTTCTCTTTTCTGTTTCCAAAGGTATAATTCAAAAGGGCACCGTCACTCTCAGCTGCCAGCCAAAAATGAACTCATGCTTGGTCAAGAAGTGTTTGCAGGAGCAAGCCTTGCAGTAACTCTTGTATCATAATGATCCAGATGGAGCAAGATTGATGGGGTCTGGTCCTAGAAATGTTTCCACAGGTTGGGAGAGTTTGAGAACTTTAAAATATCTTTAACATTTCTAGATAAATTATTAATAAAGAAACAAACAAACTAATGTTTGCTCTTCAGGTTGCTCCTACAACGTTTTGTGCTTTTATTCTGCAGTGCCAAAAGAAGGGACATAAGTTAATTAACAACTGTTTTACTAGAGTCCCACTGACATCACTGATGATGCACATTCAAAGCAAAGAGTGAACGTGTCTGGATTGCTTTTGATGTAGTTCTTTTCTGAAGCACTGGCAGAATATTTTAAACCCATCAAAATGTACTTTGCTCTTTGTCAACAAACTCACAGCTTTTAAAAAAGTTTAACCTTCAGGTAGATGCCATACTTGGCCATTTTGAACGGAGAAAGAGATTCAATGAAAGTTGTGAATATGCAATGTGAGTAGTTTCAGAGAAATTTATGTACATCCTGAACAATAAATGTAAACAAACAGCTGTTACAATCCCGTAAAATGGCCCATCTGAGATTTTGAGATTAATTTGTATAAAATCTCAGCTTTTGAATCAGAGTGTAAGAACTGCATGAAGGTTTTGTGAACCTCTGCCAAATTATCAACATATGTTCTAAGAAAAAGCATGGCATTTGCCTAAGAAAAAGGAAATAGTCTTTTGACTTCTCATTTAAAACTACAACATTATTCCTGAAATAATGTTTCACATTCTCCATCTGCCTTTTTTCTACTATTTATTACTGGTATTATTTACTAACACTGATCTGCAATTTACTTGATCTGGGACTTAGACATATGAGAGAAGTTGTAGTGAGGAAAGCCACCCACTCAAAATTTTGCAAAATACAATTTATGTAATGTCTGTGCAAATACTGATGAGAATTCAGAAAGATCTTATTGTTAAACTGTGAACAATTAGGAAGTGCTGTTAATCACTTCAAATATTTAAGCTTAGTGCTAAATAAAATACTGATATTTATACAGAACCTAAACACCACATACTACTTCACGTTGTATTTGTACAAGGAGCTCTAGCAGGCAGTGCTGGGGCACACTCAGAGATATGGACAAGGAAGGTACATCCCAACTTAGATGAGCATAGGCATGAGGGAGACAAAATAAAATCAATACCGAGTTGTGGGGTATTATCAAAGTTATTCATCTGTGCTGTCCTCTACTGGCTTGATTATGCTTTTCAGAAGGGCTAATGGGATTCCATGTAATAAAAACAGGAAGGAAATACAACATGAAAATAATTATAGATGTTAAAAAAAACCAGAAAAATGTAGGAAGCTTCAAAGACCTTCTGAATCAATAAATTTCAATACCCTTATAATTTCCCATTTGAGTTCTTTCATTTGCTGGCTTTAAGAACATACAACTTTAAAATCTACAACTGAAGCATGAACATTTAAGCTGGTTATTTGTGGCTCCCTTAGTAATTCAGCAGAGAGAAATGGCCATTTCCAAGATGTCAATCCATTTACCTGGTTTTGATGTTTGCTTTCAGTGACATGAGCAGCATCTTGTAGTGTCTACTCCTCTCCAGTTTGAAGGGAGCCTGGCATGACTAGCTCACATTTCAGTATCTCTGAGAGAAACTTTTGCAGTCGTTTAAATGAATCCTAAATTTTCCTGTTTTACTAACCATATTTCACTCATTATCCAGTAAAAGGAATTTATAAGATTCGAGAATCTCAAATGCATTTAAGCAAGCAATATTCAGCACTAGCAACTCAAAGTGTACCTTTCATATTACTAGGAGTTCTAAAACTGTTCCTTACTGTTTGCTGTTTTACTGGGCTTGGCTTCATTCTTATGCACCTTTGGTGGAATTCATATTCTGTTCAGTCTTTAATCAGCAAAAAGATCAAACAAAAGAAACCAAGATCAGAATTACTCAGCATGAAAAATCTGAATAGCGATCATACAAATTTATTCAGTCACAGGAACTTAGACAAAACTTTCCTATAAATTCTCACAGCATATTAAAACTTTGAAACCAAAATATTAAGAAATGAGAGTACGAATAAGGCAAACAATTAGACAAGGAAAAAGTCTAAAAAGCTGGGATATGTGGTCTAATTGGCTAATTAACATCCTCAAACAGATACTGGAAATAGCCACACATCACTTGATTTGAATGAATTTCTTCTGGAGAAACAATGTGCCTCTTGCCTTTCAAAGCACTTGATTAACTCATGGGAGGCATCGTCAATTCAGTGATGATCAGATGCCACTAGCAGAAGTGAAGAGTAGATGACTGAGAGAATTACTGATTGACGTGAATAAAGATTCAAAATAATACAGTGACAAATGGTGGTGGTGGTGGGTGTTCATCTCCCTGTATTCATTGCTGAGACTGGGCTGATTGTCTAGGTCCTCTATATAGTCAACAGGAAGAGAGAAAAAAAGCATATCCAGGAGGTGTTTTATCCCAGACACCTTTAAATGTGCTTCTGGAGATGCCTCCTTCTCTTCCTGCATTGACTGCAGAGAGTTGAGATGATTTATACCTGATACCTGGCATTTAAACAACTAAAGTCAAGGAAGATGAATTCTACCCTGGGGACAGAAAAAAAGTCCACCGTAACTTAGGAGTTCATCAGTTTTAATTGACTGAGAAAGAATACTAGTAATTCACAGAATGACTCTAAGCCACCAGGGCGCTTCAGGCATGAAAGGTAAACTGGATCCTGTGATGTGACAGACAAGAAATCTTCCACAGACGGAGAAGTAATAATGCCATTATATGGGTCAGATCTCATCTGGAATTTGATGTCCAAGCACCAGTGACATAAAAGAACTATTTAAATCAAAAATGTAGTATTACAACTAGCCTTCTATCCTACTCTTTGGTTACAAATTAAAAACAGGTCCTTCATCCATATATCAGAGATATTCTGGAACAGCCTTCTGTAGAGAAAAACCATCAAAAACCCAGATGCTTTTAAGATGGGTCCTGAGGCTGCCTGTCTGCACTGAGAACATACAACTAGATTCAGTGAGAAGGCAGTAACCTTGCAATTCAAAGATACAAAAGGTGGAAATTATTCTGTAATGACAAAGATTTCCAACATAATCATGTTTAGCTTGCAAGTACAAATATGGACATTCATGAAGAAGAATGTAATTTTAAATGAGATTCTTTTTTAATAAGCTTTCCAAAGAAAACTGCATTTTCTTGAACTTCAGAATAAGCAGGGAAGGAAAAATAAAGCTTAAAAAATAGTCAATAAAGACAATAAAATAGTTAATATCTTCAGATGTTGTTTAAATAAGTTGAGTGGGCAAATCAGTTACACAAAATAAGTTTCTTTTAACAATTTTTATTCATAATATTACAATTGTTAAATGAGTCCTCCTTTTACATGCAAAATAAGCCTTTGCGTAGAATCAATTTTATTTTTATTATCCAGTAGTTAATTTACTCATTTATGTAGGTCTTTCATGCAGCAAGAGAGGAGAGAAAAAAACACTCCAAACTATTCCTTTTTTAAAATCAGTAAGTCTAGCAGGAGAAATTAAGTCAGGAGAAGGAAGAGCAACATTGAGAATGATAAAGATGTGAAGAAGAATTTTATTTGCAGTCTTACCTTCATGCTGTGAACAGAGCCCTGTGTGCTGAGCAGGCTGCCTCCAGAGATGCTTCACTTGTCCAAGGCTCCTCAAGACATTCTCCACGTTTTCGTGGAGGTCCCTGAACTTTTCCACTTCTGGAGCACATGCTGGCAGAACCTCCACAGAAGCATCTCCAAGGCAAAGGCTGTTGGTTGTCTTTTTATTTTTTTTTCCTGACACCATATTTTACCTGAAGTTCAATCACTGTACAAATGCAGCAGTTCAAAGGCATGACCTCATTCATTCTGGTGAATACTCATCCCTCCTGGCTCCTCAAGGAATGCATTGCTGCCTTGCTCTTGTAGTTCTTCTATATATTCACAGAAGACTTTCTTTTTAATATTGTTTCAGTGATTTAAAAAGAAGATTCTGGAGTAGATAATTTCCTTTTCAGAAGGCAAGGGACTACTTTTTAAAGCACCCTTGATAAGAAATGTACCCAATACATTTCTTTCTAAGACACATTTTTCAAGTGTAAAAAAGTTAACAGTCTTTAGATCTAAAGAAGTCAGTCAGAAGACCTAAGACAGAAGACCTAAAGAAGGCATAGCAGACCTATAGTAGCAGACCTAAAATACTCAATGGGCTGCAAAGCTTTAAAGCTTTCCAGTGAAACATGCCTACTTTGGACTAGAAGTAAGAGAGGGGGCACTGACAGTTTTCTGCTTTTACGGCAGAAAGCAGTTGAAGATAAGCTGGAGCACTATGCATGGGTTGATGTCCTAGGGAAAGTTTGATGTTGGGACTGCTATTTCTGAAGGTTGTCAGTTCTTTGAGCCATCCATGAAGTTCCAAGAGGTATCAGAAATTGCAGAGAGGATGACGGCGTGATCAGTCTCAACAAAACTACGGACCAGCATATTCTTCAGACATCCATGACTTCTACATTGCTGACTCAGGGATAGACTAGAACCTCAGCTGCATCTGTGGCCATTTCAGAGGTAATAGAAGAATCAAAGTAAAACTGGATCCTTTGGCATCTCTTTCAGCCAAAACATATTCAAGCCTGGCTCTCTGGAATATGTGATTCGCATGAGGTAGTGCTAAGATCGTGTTTTTCCATGGTCACTAGAAGACTTCCTAACTTATATTAAGGAACTCAACACTTCTACTGAAACCGAAGTCTGAAGCAATGGCTGAAACCTTCATGTTGTCACCATCAACATCTAAATACACCACTTTCAAACCTATCACACATACAAACTGTAAATTTAGCACATGACAAAGAACACTTTCAATGATAAACTACTGATGACATTTACTGTCACCCCATGTTGTCATTTTAAAGGTATAAGCAATACAGAAGAATCTTGCAATGCGTTGCCAAGAAGGATTTAGAAAACATCTTTTCTCTTTGAAGAGGAACTTGGAAAACACTGTAAAAATTATTGTGTAACATCTCCACGTCTCCTGTATCAAATCATGATATAAAAAAGTTGGGGTTTTTTTGCATTTGTTATTACCAGTTGTCTGCAAATTCTGTATTAGGGGCAACTATCTCCTTTAGGCCCTTTGCTTACCATAAGAAGCAACAATAATACTGTTTATTATTAGAGGCTTAATTCCATCTTTGTTGATACCGACTGCTGTCCCATTATCCTTTAATGGTCATTTGGAACAGAAATTGGCTTTTGAAAAAGACAGGTAACTTACCAGTAATTAATCTTCTTTAGGATGTGTAGTCTAAAAATAAATCTGTTCTCAGGGTACACCTGCACCTTGTCACTCCATACTGCAAACATTTTCCTTCTGCAGTAACCATGGAGGATGTATTCACACTGTTGTCATTACCTTTGGCACAATGGCATAAAAAACCTAGCATGCCACAAACCGTTTTAATTCTTTCTTGGACACAGAGACACCATCTAAAACATTGAAGGAAACCCTGCTAATAGAGCTCAGGATGTCTTCTTTTTTTTACTCTTAAATTAATATCCACAGGTTTGTTCACACTGTGCAACTTCATACAATTACCTGCCATAAATTATCTAGCAGAGGTTCTTGACATCTCTTGTGCAAACAGCACTTCTGTATTGACTCTGCCAAGTGCTGTGGCAGCTCTTGAGGCAGCTCATCAGAGATGGCAGCTCATCAGAGATGGCACAGTGCCTGGACAAAGAATAGTAGATATATAGCAGTTCAGTAACTCAACAGTCTCACTGAAGCTGTATACTCAGTTGGCAGTATCAATTCCTAAGTTTTATAGCAAATACTGAAACACAAGGCATCCATCTAGATAACTACTGGATCTGTCAGAGATATACATGGCCTATACATTCTGAGAAAGTCTGCACTACAAATATAAAGGGAGCTCTTTTGATATTAAGGATACAAAATAAGGCACATTTCTTAGAAGCATAAAGGAACGTGAAGGAAAACACAAAGTGACGTTAAGACATCACCTTCACCAAAAATGATGGCTGCATCTTAAGAGATGGTCTGTCTTTGAAGAATAAAGTCAAAGGAGGAACCACAGGGGTATGATTTTCTCGTGTTTTTCTAACAGAGAAGATAACAAAGCAAGCCCTTTTTTTTTGAGAAGGAGAATCCACTAAAATACGAAACACCAAATTCAAATTCTCATAACTTGCATGCCTGGTGGAGGGAAACATCTCTATCACCTTAGAACTTAAGGCCAAGGTGGATGTTAAATTGACTTCAATAAGGGTAAGGAACTTACAACAAAGGACCAGACTACTTCAGTTTGAGCAGGTAACTCAGAACAGCCTGAACTGATGGGAAGGGGAGGAAGACCAACAAGCACATCAACCCAAAAACCTAACCTAGTTAATAACACGAATTCCCTTCCACTGCTTATAAGGCTGTCTCTGAAAAAGTGAGCTTTCTTGCATCTGGAGCATAGAGAAAAGCATTTCAAGACCCAAATGAGCCCAACAGCCCACATTCTGCAATAACAGGTACAGGAGTAGCAGCTGAAGTCTCTTTGAGACAGGGAGGAGGCCTTGATATTAAAATTCTTCCCCACCACTGCATTGGGCATCCCTCATTCTGTTCAGACATTTTGAGAAAGTTGGGGAGGGTCTGGTAGATGAACTACTAATAAATGAGTATAGTTCTCTGTGACCCATTGCCAAGGACTAATCAAATCCCAGAAGAAAGAAAACCCATGCACATCACCACCAGTTCAACAGGACAAGCAGAAAAATAGAATCACAGAAACACAGAATAGTTTTGGTTGGAAGGGACCTTTAAAGGTCATCTAGCCCAATGTCCCTGCAACATGCAGGGACATCTTCAACTAGATCAGGTTGCTCGACCCCCCCAACCAACCTGACTTTGAATGTTTCCAGGGATGGGGCATCTACCACATCTCTAGGCAGCCTGTTGCCAGTGTTCCACCACCTTTATTGTAAAAAAAATTCTTCCTTAGAAAGAAAGCCTAAGTTTTCCCTCTTTTAGTTTAAACCTCTTACTCCTCACCACCCTATCACAAGAGGCCCTGCTAAAATGTTTGTCCCTATCCTTCTATAAGTCCCCTTTAAGTACTGAAAGGCTACAATAAGGTGTCCTTGGAGCCTAGAAGGAAGATGAAAATACTTACTGACAAATGATTGTGAGACACTAACCTAACATGCCTGTAAAAACATGTGATTCTACGAGACCACAGACAAATTATTTTCAGCAGCTTTGCCATTGCACAAAGTCTTCATAAGGCAGCGTTTAAAAGCCTGACTATAATTCTGTGTGGAAAGATTACAAAAAAGATCTTCACATTGTACGGCATGGAGAAACCCTGGGGGAAAGAGGAGCTGCCTTCTAAAGTGTGATTTAAACAGCTTGGCTAGATGATCCTATTTATCAAAACAGAGACAGGAAAGTGGTGGTGATTTATGAAGTAACACCACTGAGTCCAGCGGAGGGTCACTATGCTGGTCAGGGGCCAGGGCTCACAATATACAAGGAAAGGCTGAAGGAACTCATTTTATTCAGCCTGGAGAAGAGAAGGCTCAAGTGGGACTTTATTGCAGTCTACAGCATCCTGATAAAAGGATACCAGAGAAGACAGAGCCTGACTCTTCTTAATGGTGCACAGTGATATGATGAAACACCACCAGTTAAACCTAAAAAATATTGCCACAAAAAAAAGACTATAGTTGACTTCAGGGAACAAATGAGCAGGTTTACAATCAGAAAAGTTCTTAATCAGTAAGGACTACAAAAATCTACTTACCTTTGAGACAAAATTAGATCAATTTATGAAATGGAGAGGAATGAGAAGGACTGGACTAGCAACCCTGACAGTGCCACATCCCTACAATCTATGTGGATGCTTACTTGTGACAATCCTAAATCTATTCTTGAAACAGTATTTCCAAATCATCAGTGACATTTTTTCAGAAACTCACAAAGCAGTGAAGGAATATGTACCAATACAATTATTCAGGATGTTTTTTTCCCAGTGTGAAATACCCAAAAACCACAGAAAGAACAACACTGGTACTTGCAGTAAAAGAGCAGCACACGCAACCCCACACCCAGGGCTGCCAGAATGAGAGCACTGAGTGGGAGCACCACATGGGACAGGCTGTTACCACCCACCACCGATGTAATTCAGCCTGCAGCCTACCTCTGAGCTGCTCTCAAGAGTGGGTCCACATGCTATTGGTCTTGGAAACCAGATTTTTCTCCTATGGACAACAGATTAAGCTGCTGATACCATGCTTCTGAAGATGCTTCTGTGCAGTTGGAGGAAAAAAACATGTCTGGGTTTCACAGTGAGGTGCATCGCTCTATGCAAGAAAATATTTACTTGGCAAAAGCTTAATGTGGTTGGTTGAGTCTTTCTAGTCCAGCACACAAGCTTCAACTGAAAGTTTTCAATGGGTAAGTTTTCAAAGGCAGCGGTTATACTCTTTGCATGTGACACTATAAGAAACAGATGAAAACTACCTACGTCAGTTTGGTGTTCTGAACTTTCCACAAGGAGTCCTGTTTAACAGATGCTCTCGTGAAAGCCTATTTGCCAGGTGAAACCAAGAGTTTTTGCTTTGGCTGTCTCTCAAACACAAGACTAACAAAATGTTTTCCAAAAATGTTCAAATGGGAGATTATTCACAAATTGCCTTTGTCATCACTCAGAGAAGAATTGTCTCTAGCTGGAAATATTTCAGAGATATTTATTGTATTCTGAAAACTTCATTTTATTTCTAGCTTATTTACAGTTAAACATTCAGAATCATAAAATATGAAGTATAAAATATTTAACAAAATAGATGCAGTTCATGTTGTTCAGATGCACCATAGATATATGATGAAACAGTAAACAGCACAGGAATTTCCTGACAGTCCCCCACCTCTCATTTACCAGGGAAAGGATCGTGTAGACCTGCCCTATACATTCTGGTCTGATTGGGATGACATGAACCTTTCACGTCAGAGAGACCACCACTGCCACTCTGGTTTTTGTGTCCTCAGTCTTCCACAGTTACCTTCACTATCTGAAATGCCAACAGTAAGGTTCAATACATCAGATACTATCTGAAGTTTCTGAAGTTGGTATTTTCAATACTTTTTTACTTTTTTTTTTTTTTTTAAATACAGAATTTCCTAGAAAAGAAGAATCAGGTAATTCAGGCCATATGAACAAAAGAGTCATTTATTATATATATATTCTCTAGTAAGTTATAATAGTCTCTTGGATTTTAAATGTCTTTTTGCTATTTTCAATGCTTAAAAATTATAATTTTAAAACATTAAATATTGTGTTATATACATTATGATTTAATTTCTCATTTCTAAACATGGAGCATTCTCCAAGTAAGATCTTGGATGAAACAAAAAACAACTTCATTGACATAACAGGCTCTAAAAGTTCACTTCATACAACCAGAGATTTGACTATATGAAAAATAGCCAAACATCGATTTGCTCCTATATGGGATTTTTTCTGTTTGTTTTTCTGGTCTTGGGGAGAGAGTTTTTTTGGCTTTTGTTTTAGTACAAACGGAAGGACAGATCTGGTCATTACTTTTGTCAGCGTTCAGTACTTTAACTTTTTTTTTTTTTTAATCTCATACCTATTTTATATAAAATAACAAAATATACAGAGAAAGCTGAGTTTGTTACATTAGTTCATACACATACAGTAAATAAAAGTTTTTTTTATGTATGGCTTTGCAAAGGTAGATTATGAAGTGACTTTTGTATTTTATTTGTTTAAAAGCATTTTAAGAGAACGTGTTAGTGTGCTTACAATAGCGGCCATGGTAGTCGAATGTCGAGCCAAGAGTTTAACGCTAGGATCACTGGAGGTCTTGCCTGATACTGCTTCTGCAGCCTTCAGAAGACAAATGTAGTTTATTACAACCTCGTCTATCTTAGCTATAATTTCCTGCTGCTGTGTTTCAGAGTTCATGACTTTAACTAAACGCATGCAGGCTTCTGTTAAGCAACAGAGTACTTGAAAGCTGGAAGTCATAGCTAAAAGCATTTCCTCAGGGCTTTTATCAGCCATGGCCATTTTCCTGCAGGCACTTCCCAACTGTCTTGATTCCATAGATAACAGTTGTTTGTACTTAGAAAGTTTAAGGTCATATGTTTCTGGATGTGAATCTTCTCTCTTGCCCATACTTGCTCGGACCAGTGAGAGTAGCTCATTGGCATCCTTTTGTGCTGCAATAAATCCATCAGGCATTGCATACGTCTTCTCTTTCATCATGTTTATGCGTGTGATTCGTGCATCGAAGGCCACATCATTGAGATTCACATCAGTTTGGCCACCTTGGATGTCAGCACTGCTCTTCTCGTGTGCCTTGACTGCCTCATCTTGTGGGGGCTCAGCAGCTTTCAGGGACTCCAAGACTTTCTGCTCATTTTCACTGGAAAACAACTCATTGACTGGTTCTGCGAGCTCACACGGGATCTGAGGTTCGAAGAGACGTGAAAGCTGATGACTGTCTCCATCATCTTCATCATCATTGTCATCGTTTCCTCTGCTTAGGAAACAATAGCTAAAGGGGCCACGACACCTCCAGGTGCTGGTGTCCAGCTTCCTCAAGGGCAACGTTCTACACTGCTTGGAGTCCTTCTGACTGGAGCCTGTTCCCGAACACCTCTTACTGTCCTTCCTATCAGTGCTGACGTACACACAACTCTGGGAGTAACTTTTTGACAGCTTTTTTCCCAGGGGAAGTTCCACCCTTCTCTCCGATTTGGGTTCATCCCTTCGGGTGATGTCCAGGCATTTCAAGCTGGCTGCGGCTGCCTTCTTTTCAAACAGCATCTCAATGCCTGCAGATCCTCCAATGATGCTGCTGCTGCGTCTCAGCACTTTCCTGTTGTGCGGCATCCTGAGGCTTCCTCCTATCATGTCATATGGCCGTAAACTAACTGTTGCCCCACAAGCCTGATTTACTTTGGGAATGTCACAAGAGTCTTGATTTTGACTTGGCACCTTTGATTCTGATAGCATGGATGATAGCATGATGGAGTCAGCTAGAGGCTGTCTAGGAAAAGCTGTAGGCATGCCTCCTTGTCTTCCCTTTTCAGGCTCTGTGAAAGCTACACTAGGGGTAGTAGAAGAGCAGACAGAATAATTAAGCATCATCCTGATAATATTCAGAGACTGAACTTTTGAATATCTTTAACAGTCAGGACAAATGGATTCCTGGTATTTCCCAGTGGTCTCCATTCCTCAAAATATTTCACCAAAAATTCATTTCTAGTTTTTCAGGCCTTTTGTATTGCATTAAGATATCCCTTAAAATCTATTAGCAAAATAAAACTTAGGAATAGTTAGTTGTTCTTTCCACTACAGAAGACTACTGTAAAAAGAAAAAAAAGGAAAATACAATAATCTATAAAACATCCTAAATCTCCCCAAATATGGCTTAACTGTACCTGAGAGGGTATGGAAAGATGCATTCATGGTAATTTTGTTTTGGTTATGTGGGGGTTTTTTTGGCAGAGAAATAACATTTCTCATTCTAGCTCCTAGCCTGGTCCACTTTTGGATTTTGATGCATTCACATGCTACTGATACATGCGGGTTGCTACCCAGAAAGAGGGAAATATTTAAAACCCAACTGAAAGAATTTCCAAAGCTATCTCTCAAAAACTGCAGCTTTTTATAACAGTAAGTTCATAAAATCTCTTGAAACTGCATCTTAAAAATGCAATAATGGTTCTGTATGTAAATTATTCTGTAAGGAAACATCTACTTTCAGATGATGAAGTAAACATGCTTAATAAAACAGTGGCATTTTCTCATTCTTAGAGCTTTTTATTCATACTGGCATGGTTTTGATAATCTGCTAAAATAGCATTTAAGATAAACAATAAATGAATCACAGTTTTTTTCTCTCCTACATTAATATACCTTTTGAATTCATTTTACAATCTAACAAGTACCCTGGAACTCAAGTGACTATGGCCTTTGGAGAGACTTCCAAAGAGTGGAAAAGAGGCCTCTCCATCAGCATCCCCCCAGATATTTTCAACTGTCATGAGAGGCTTTTAAAAAACTTGACCTTTTTAAGCAGCTCACATGAAAATCTCAAGACATACAACTAAAATGAACAGATACACCAAAGGTCTAATCCCACTGCCTGCTACAGCTTGATGATGTAGTTTCAGGTAAAGATAATGTAAATATCACAGCTAGTCCTCAACCTTTACACATAGCTTAAAAGAACCCCAAACATAAGAAACACTTCATTACTGCTGTACCTGTAGTTTCTTTTATCTTGGGGATCCGATGACATCCTTCTCTCAAAGTGCCAAACAGTGGTTCAGCATTAATCGCTGAATGCACGACAGGCACCGTCATTCTGTGACACACGGCTTCAGGCTGCTGGTGCAGGTCCTTGTATGTCGTTCCATGGTTTGGAAGAATGGCAGCTCTTTCATCTGCTGGGATATAGGCAATGCCCTTCATTGATGGATCAGAGATAATGTGCTTAACATCAGAGGTACAAAGCGGAGACTCAACGGGGGTGGCACACGTGCTACTGCCTGTGCTGCATCCTGCATCCACTGAAGAGCACTGAGAGCTTTGCAGCGAAAAATGGCCTTCACTTTGCAGAGATGACATGCGCTTAGCCAAGTGATACTCACAAAGTCTAGCCACACTCTGCTCAGCTTCTGGAAGCTTTGAAGGATGGTCATCTGCAGATAAATCGGTATCTTCTGCGTCATTTAGGTCTTTGGCTGAAGACACGGGAGTCATATCTGACAGAAAGTTTTCACCTTGGCTAAGCCCCGAGGTATCATCTCGATCCACCTCAGGTTCTCCTTCATCCTTACAGTCAGTTTCTGTTTTACCAATGACAGGACCTCTTGGAAAAGTCTTCCCGTTCACTGTTTCTGGGCTTGGCTTATCTGCTGCCCCGTCATCGGCAGCGTACCATCTTTGGCGAAAGGCAGTTCTCTCCACATTAAAAGTGCTTAGGCGTTGACTGTCTCTTGCGGAAAGAGTTCCAAATTTAGCTTTTAGATCTTCATCGGTCTCTGCTTTTTTAGTTCCCTGTTGCTTTTTCACAGTAGCATTGCCATCAGAGGGTGCTTTTATTTCGCTGTCTGTCATCTTATTTTTCCTTTTACTAGTGCAAGAATATACCAAGGATCCCATGTGCAATTTACTGAAATAATCAGTGACAGATTTTGTTTCCATGGTCTCTGGCTCCATTTCCATGTTATCTGAATGAAGAATCTGCTTTGAAGGCACAACTTTAGACTGTAGCTCTGCAGCCTGACGACCAGCCAAAGGCTGCGAGGGCTTCATGCCTGGCCCTCCAGCCTGATTCTTAGCGATGGGAAATTCAGTCTGCTCTTCCACAAGGGGTTGGTAGCCTTCACTTGTGGTCAAAAACATACGTGCAGTGTTTTCTGATTGTTTCTGTGCCGCGGCTAGTTCAGAGCTTTCAGTCATTTCAGAGGAATTTGTTTCATTGCCAGAATCTGAAGATGACTCAGGGCTATATGCTCGCAGGATAGCTACACCTGCAAGCCACAAAAAATAAGAGTCAATTAAATGACAGCAGCTGAAGCACCTGGATAAGTGACAAGCAAAGGGGGTGTGTTAGAGACAAAAATATGCTTTGTAAGAGTACTCTGACTTTATTGCACAGTTCCCGGGACAGGTAGTTTAGTAACACAATGGTAGTTCCATTAAATAATATGGAATATGATGTATGCAAAATGATGGCAAAAAGAAAAAAAAAAAGAAAAAAGGAAAACCAAAAACACCACCAACCCTCATGAAATGGAGTACTTCCAAAGCTAAATGGATGAGATGGAATGATTTTCAATGAATAAATGTAACTATGGTGAAAGAACCTGAATTGTCATTCGTCTGCTGTTCCTCTGAAGCAGCCAGAGCTTCTAGTGCTTGAAGTGTAGAGACTACAGCATCATCTAGCCCCTTCTCACACTTCCCCTCTGTATTAGTAGGGACAGCATCGATAAGCGACACTGGAATGTCATCATTGCCTAGATTACTGGCTTGCTCCTTGTTGTCTCTAGGCTGCGTTGCTTGATTCTGAGAGTCTTCCTCATCTGAACTGTCCCTGAAGCCAGGTGGAGGAGCAGCAATGGCCATGTTTAAGGTATGCAATAGGAAATCATCTTCATTATCATCACCTTCTGGAGGTGGAAGTGAAGTCAAATCAATAATGTCATCGCTAGAACCAGAAAGGCTGAGAAGAGCAGGCCTATTGATTTCTCCTACCATAATGTCTTCTTCACAGCTTACTTCATCTTCATCTTCTGCATCATCTGTGTTTTCTGCGTAACAAATATCATGCAGCAAAGGCTCTTCTATCCCTTCCGCAGCTCCAAATATTTTACCATCGTTTATAGTGGCGTAAACAGAATTTGTAGCAAACTGAATGCTTTCAGCATCCGGTGACAACTCCAGGCCTTTAATGTCATTGGCATTACTGATATAAATGGCTCTTTGTTTTTCTAGTACTTCTGGACTTTCATCCAAAAGCCTTTCATAGCCAAGAGTCTGAGGACTGATACCATCCAAGTTGTGATCTCCAAATATAAAGGAAACTTTTGCTCCCCTGGGGGAATCCTGCGCTTTCTTGCTAGATTCCAAACCTGAGAGTGACAGCAGTGAAGGCTGATTAAAATTTCTGCTTTCTTCTGCTTCGGTGGGGTCACTTTGTTTGGCCAGGTGCTGATCATATCCACCCAAATTGTAAGTATTTTCTATGTAAAGGTGTCTGTGTTCTTTTTGACATAACAGACTTTCAGAAACATCTACAGTTTTCTGTTTTGGATCAGCAAAGGACATTTGAGTCTCTTGATCTCCTTCAGCCAGGAATGTGGTAGTTTTTGGTATACAATTCCACTCTGAAGCAAGGAGATTATGCTTCCCTCTATTTTCAGTTCCTATAGGATGGTGAAATAAAATCAACGCTGTGAAATCAAAGAGCAAAGTCATGCAATTTTTAAACAATAACGTGTTAATGATGAGCAATAAACACTCTGAGTAGGACAGCTGGGGCATCAAATACTTCAGAAAAGCACTTTCAAACTCACCTCTGCTCTAAGTTAAATAC
Source organism: Nycticryphes semicollaris (assembly GCA_013400055.1). Classification (NCBI taxonomy): domain Eukaryota; kingdom Metazoa; phylum Chordata; class Aves; order Charadriiformes; family Rostratulidae; genus Nycticryphes; species Nycticryphes semicollaris. Next base: position 67,530 of record VXBJ01007801.1, read on the forward strand.
CTTTTGAATTATTGACCTAAAATTTAACTGGTACTTTTGTTTTTTAGTACAAAACTAAATCTCATCTAGGTACAAATGCTATTCCAGGAATAGTAGCACAAAACCAAATCCCCAGCTGGTTTCTCCAACACCATATGCATTCTTACAGAAGATATATGCATATAAAATAATAACACTCACAGGGAGCACACATCTGTTTCATTACAGCATGAAAGACATTAATAGCCTATTTCATTTTACCATTAAGATGCTATCATAGGCTGAATATTAGAATATTATAAAGCTGAACCGATGTACTGTGCTGCTAGGTTTGAGCCAGCAAGCAGATCTCATTTGGCATAGCTTTGTATTTATCTGGAGGTGCACTGGCTTAAGCTGGCTTCTGCTTTACACACCGGCCCATCATTAACATATGGTGCAATTAATACCTGTTTCTCGGCTCCCTGTGTTTTTCTTGTTGGCCATGTTAAATATTGAGCGCCGTGAGTCAACCAGCAGTCTATAGTATCCAGCTGTTAGGCAAGCAAGGTTCATTGCATCTGATGACTCCATCAGTAGAGTAATAGGCTAAGAAGAACAGAACGAAGTCTTGGTTAAGGCTGTTCCTCCTCGATCTGTTTACCTGCTGACAATACTGCTACATGGAAGCAAAAGGAATTACGAGGACAGACACCACATTGAAATACGCACATGAGAACTTATTTTCCTCACTATCAAAGAGTATAAAAAATTTCAAAAAGACTGGAGTTGCAGTAAGTCCAACTGGACATTTTAATAGCTGATTTTGCCCTCTTTCTGAACGAAGTTAACCATTTTAGGACTCTTGCTCCATCCTTTTTCTTGCATAGATATATTATTCTTGCCAAAGCACTGTTACTGTTATTCTGAAACTGCCAAGGGCCATGAATCTGGTACATTAGGTGCTGGAGGCTTGCAGTAGTATGGCAATCTGCAGCATTCCAGAAAGTGAGGTGCCCTAAGCACATGTAAAGAAGTAAAACATGGAAAGCAAACAGAGTCAAGGAAAGTTCAAGTTCAGAAAATACGGTACTGAGGTTACAGCGATCCTCACACGGCAGTGAGAGTGAATATTATAAGGACAGCTTAAAAGATTTCAGTGTTTGTGGCCTGGCATTACTGAAAAGACAAATGATGAAAAAATAAGCAGATAAACAGAGCCAAAGACAACAGATAAAGAGCCTCCCAAGGGAGATCAACAAAGAAAACAAATGCAAAGTACTTAGATAAAACGATCAGATTTAACAGAAAAATGAAAGACCTCAGAGCTTTGAAAAACTATGGCTGCCAGGCCAGTGAGCATCAAACCTCAGAAATCCATGTGAAATGTACTTTCTTTAGTTCCATTTTCTTTTGCCACAATATATAAGTTTCTTTACCTAAACCTTTTGTTCATGCCTCTTTAGCTTTTAACACCAAAAGGTGCTTTTCTCAAATTCATTTTAAGGTGGCTAGCCTCAACAGCTCCTAGAGAGCAAATAAAAATGATACATAAAGAGAAATTACACTATAGACAATCCATCTTATGACTCACAGTTCATAGTGGCTCATAGATACATAGACATTTGTGACAATTTATTATAATTTAGCAGAACCCACTGTCACAAGACAGATACAGATACCTGCATAATTTTTTCCAGGTGGAATATTATATTACATGGATGGCTCTCCAACTTACTCAACCCCTTATTAGAGAAAGGACAACTGGTTCTGATGGAGGTTGTGGCCAAAACATAATTTATGACCATAGTTTACTACTCACAATAGGTCTGATAATTTTGTAAATGCCTGTGCTGCAGGGGGATTGGACTAGATGATCTTTCAAGGTCCCTTACAATCCCTGATATTCTGTGATTCTGTGATTTTAGGCATAACTCGATGTCCTGATTGTTGTATGAACAGTTTTCAGCAACATGGAAAAATCCATGCTTTTTTTTTCTTTAAAGTATTTTAGGCCTCAGTTTGAGGTTCTATTCAATACCTGCTTCTTTCAAAGCATTCAACTACAGCTATAAAAGTTAATTATAAATTATTAAGCCCACAATGGGCTAATTAATCTTTATTTTTCGAGTGACTACTAAAACCTAACATTTGAAACGTTGACCTCAAATTTTCTGCAGTGATTTACAAAAATGGATGATCTCCACAGAAATCTCAGATTGCTGAAAACGGTGCTGCGAAGTACTGTTAATCTGAGCAGTCCTCTGACAGCTAAAATTTTACTGCTTGCTTGGGCCAAGTGATAAAAATTTGAGAAGACACTAAAAAGAACCAAAAATAAAATAACAATCCAAACTGTTTATTCATTTAAAAAATGGCATATATGACATATATTGGCATATTAAGAATCTTGATACGTGATCCTGCTAGCCAAGGGATGAAAACATCTGTTGAGAATACCTGTGTGTTCCTGCATCTCCTACACAGGACACAGTGACAAGCCCTACTTGTGCTCCACAGAGAGGCAATTTTTTTGTCAAATTCCACTCAGAACCTCCTAGATTTGTAATTTTAATGTTAGGTCAGTCTCTCTGGGTTTAAGATTGCATGTGTCAAAATGTAAGGAGGTGGAGATATACATGGTTTGAAATAAGACAATAACAGTATTATAATATGAAAGAACACAGTATCATATAATGCTATGGCATACAGTGCTGCAGTTGACATACAAGCAGATGGGAAGAATTCAATTTTTATATTACTTTCTCCATCTGTTAAAGGGGGATAACAGCTTTCGCTTAAGATGGCTATGAGTTTAGCACAGGAAAGTAGCCTGAGGTCCTCAGATGTTATCATTGCTAAGTAAGGAGACAGAGATGCCTTGTTCACCAACCTCTGCATTTCCCTTAAGTTCCTGTCAAAGTGTATCTTGATTAATTTAGAATCATAGAATAGGTTGGGTTGGAAAGGACCTTACAGATCATTGAGTTCCAACCCCCTTGCCAGGGAGGGGAGAGATACCTCCCACTAGACCAAGTTGCTCAATTGACAGCAATGTTTTTTTCACTAATTTAAATATGGGGAAACGGTTCCAGGACAATAAATCTAAAGCATTCAAAGCAAAAGCTAAGTAAAATGATTTTGCGTATAGCTGGCTAAGCAAAAAGAACTGTTAAGCTTTATTTATTTTAATAGAATATTTAAGTTTCAGTTATAATGAGAACTCTTCCTTCAATCTCTGATTATCCTGACTAATGGTCTAGACAATCTATGAAGCCTTTCGCTTCAAAACCAAATAGAAAATACACCAAGGAGAAGCAGGACAATATAATATATGAAACTCCACTCATTGCCCCTAGATGCCACAGGTGCAAAATGTTAAGTGGGATTGAAGACAAATTAAATGACTATAGGTGGATGAAAAGCATCCATGAATATATAACGTAGGGCAAAGTACTGAGGTGGAATATAAGGGCTAAGAAAAGAATCCTTGCCCTTCTATAGCGTATTTCCCTGGCAATTGCTACACAGTTACATGCTGTGAACTTTGCAGATAAAACACCGGATGGATTACTTGGGACAGAGGTCTGATGCAGCTGGCGATTTTCTAAGAGTGATAATATTGTCTGTTACGCTACCAGGAGCTTCTAGTGGCTCACGGAGCTACAAATGAAGGCCAATTTCATCCTTACCTTTGCACACCACAGAAATCAAGGAAGACAATACCAGAGCCTGTTGCCTGGGGTCAGCCAAGAGAAAAATCAGAATAGAATGAGAGTACTGCAATGCACCAGTCTGGTACACCGTAGCCCCCTCAAATGTTGAAGGTTTACTCTACATGCACTTTGACTAAAAAAAAAAAAGCTAAAAATGCACCCTGAGAACATTATTGTCATGACAAAGTTCAGAACAGTCCAAATAGCCAAATATTATATCACCACAAATCAACAGCAAACTTACTTTCACATCTAAGACATGCAGTTCAACTCTAACACTGCTTTCATCTTCTGTAAACATCTCAATCCTGTTCACATGGCTGAAGTCTGCCAGGAGAGCCACCAGGTTTGTTTTGGTGTTTATCACATGACTGATACCGTACCGTGGCCCTACTAACAAAGTCACTTCCGAACGCTTTTCTCCCTGCTTTAGGAGAGAAAAAAAAATAAAGTAAAGTATAAAAAAAAATCATAGTGACAGAAATTGCCACTGCCTTCTTTCACTTTCATGAAGCTACATTTGCATAGCACTTCTACATTAAAGATTATTATGTTTTTCTAAGAAGATACAATACAGAAGAGCATCCTTGATACATAATTAAGAGCAAACACTGAAAGAATCTACTCCTGAATATTCACTGTACTACAGCTTTTAAAATGGATAATAAGAAGGACAGACAGATGGATGGATGAATCTGCTTCTGTTAAAAGAAAATCTTCATCCTCAGGAGTTTTTCAGACTAATAATATTTGTATTCTTCAGTTAATTGTATGGTGTTATTTGCCACAAGGGTGCTAACCTATCTCCAAAGCCCAGCAAAAATTCAACTTATAATAGAGATGTTATTTTCAAAATGAAAAGAAAAAAAAATCATTTGGTTCAATTTACCAATCATTTTTAAAGTTTATGAATAGAATCTAAACTTCTGAAGAAAATTATACAGTCCAGCTTTTGCAAAAAGATGTTTGGATAAAAAAATCAAAAGAAGATAAACCATTTCAAGAGAAGTATTACCACTAGTGTTGCCTTGAAAACACGTCCTCCGTATAATCGTAGATCACTGAGGAACTTCAGATAATGCACCTTGGCTTGCAGAGCAGATAGCTGAGGAAGGAGAAAAGGGGTAAGAGGCAGTGGTGGAAATCATCACATTACCAAATTCAGAAAGAAAATGTATTTGTGTACTCTAAGCAGAATGGACTGCAATAACAGCTCTTCAGAGCCTGAAACTAAATCATTGGATGCTTGAGTTTCAGACGAGAAACAGTTTCATTTTTAAAATTAAGATCTTGCTCGTTTAGTCAAAATGCCCTGAGGACTTGGGTATGGGCGGATTAGAGCGCTGCAAGAACATCATAACTACTCCAATGAAGGGAAAATGTTAAATTACTCAGATTAAACATCTGTTCATTGAGGGATTTCAAGAGTAAACAGCAGCTTTCCATTCATAATCACCATCAGTTCTTAAACATTTATGTACCTATACAGAGAAAGAGAACAAAGAGTTTGCTTTTGTCAGCTCTGAGTATTACATTTTGCTAGGTACTTGTGGCATATGGCATATTATTCCACTTCATTACTGCATTTCCTACTTTTAAATTAAACTCTTCTACTATTTAGTAGGGAATAGAAGTGAAAGCTAAATACATTATACCAATATATATGACCATATCATGCAATTCACGTCATAATTTCTGTCTTTTTTTCTCCTCTGAGCATAAACTACCTACTTAAAAAGAGACAACTTGGAAACATCTTCTGAGACTGAATGGAAACAAGAAACAGTTCATTTCACTTAAACAGTGTGAACTCAAACCTCATACCTCCTTGGTGTCAATCCTTTTATCTGGACTTTTAAAAGATAAGATAAAAACAAGCTCATCTCATTTGCCAATCTCATTTCAGCCACTAGATTTCTAATTCAAAATCTTATTTGTTCTTGACCAGCATTTTAAGAGCCTCCATCCTGAGTTTTTTCTAGACACCAAGGAGAAAATTAATCTGGAGCAGAGCAACTGGTGGGAATGCGTTCCCCTTCCCTTCACCAGGTGTTCAGCTGGTGGAGAAATATACAAGGGTTGTCAAAAGCAGGAGACCTCCAAGAATGACAGGTTTCCCTTCACATGGAGAGAGAAGACCCCAGAAGAAAATCAATTCCTGTGTTAGTACTTACAGATGAGATAGAAGGTGACAATGAGCTCAGAAACTTTGTTTCTGAGACCTAACTGCTAAAAAAACAGGTGGGCACAAAATGTATTTCCAAAAATCGAATTAGAAAAGAATGAAGCAAAACCAACTGAGTCTATTTGCTGCAGGAAGGGATCGTTGCACCCCCTCTTCCAAGAACTGATGTTGTATGCTACTGTCATCAACTGCAATGCCTGCAGCAGTGATGGCTTCCAAAACAAACCCAAACTTACACTATCAGGAGAAACAATAAGTAATTGGCATTATTCAGCTTTAGCCTCAGCAGTACAGGAAACATGCAGTGCTTCTGCCAAAGAGGTGGCCTTTCTCACTGAGGTCAAACACAATACACCTATGTTCACAACCATGATGTTAACTGAAACCTTGAAGCAGGATTTCTGCTGATCACAAGGAATCACAGCTCAGGCACCAGCTGTTTTGTTTAGAAAGTGTCATGGAGCAGGATCAACTCATTCTTTATCTCAACTAGTCACTCTTAGGTTCTTTTCACAGTCCCCGGAGAGAAACAGGCATTTCTAGGACACAAGTCATCTGACCTATTTTTGGTTCCTAATGTGGGATGGGATGAATTGCTTCCTAGAAGTGCCTATTTCTCTCCATGGACTACAAAAAGAGACTAGAGAACTTGCATAAAGAAACTTCATTATGGTGTCTCAAACCAGCCTCAGCTGTATGCATGTAACAAAGGCATTTCTCAGAGACATTGTCCTCTACATGTTTTTCCAGCTGAAGTGAAAGCCTGGTTCTAGAGCAAAGCGTTCTAGAACAGCAAGGAGGGTCATTTACTGTAAAGAACATTATCTATCCAGTTAGATCACGGCCAGAGAAAAGTCTCTGTCTTCAGCCTAATGGAAAACAATCCTGAAAAACAGCATTTATGTCAGGTCCGTGGGTTGATGTGGTTCAGATGAGAGCATCAGAGAGAACAATAACTTTCCTAACAAGTCTGCCATTAACAGAAAGCGCTAAATGAATTAAAAAATATATATCTTTATCATAAATGATGTATTAATAACCAGTTTTCTGGCACTCTCAAGGAAAGAAGATAGTTTAGTTGAGATATAATTAATTATTTTTAATTGTTCTTGGCTATGTTGTACTGAGCACCAAAAGTTACATCTCTGAAAATATAATGGCTAGGTGTTTCTCCAAAGGATTAATTTAAAATGTTTCCCATGCATGCCACCATTTCTGTTCTTTAAAACATATTTTCCATTAAGATGCAAATGTAATACCTTTTTACCAGGAGGAACTAGGTTTTGATTTGCTTTGACAAGGTGTGAAAGTGCTTTCTTTATGTTCTTTTCTTTCATGCTTTGCAGCACAGCAGATGGAAGAAAAGTCTCTAATCCCCATTCTTTTCTGCAATAAAAGGCATATATTTAATTTCATATTCTTGTGATGATTATTTACCTAAAGACTGGTGACTGATGCCAAGTGAAAGAACATCTGAAAACAGGAGAGTTGGTCAAGTCTAGAGTTTTGCAATAAAACATTACTTTCTATACTCAAACTATGTATTACTTATGAAAAAGATGCTTTAAAATTCTATATAATTGCTCTTCTATCCCTTTCCATCTCTTCTACCATGGCATTCAAAAAAGAAGTTTTAATTTCTTATGTTGAAAGTCTATGCTGTATTGTTAAACACCACTTAATTACATAGGCAAGTACCATTATAGAATTAAAATCACAGAAGACTTAACAACATAATATCAGATCTAACTTTATTTTCTAGGGTTTTTTTTTAGAATGTGCAAACCAAACAACCCCTGACTTTGTCATTTATATTTTGTGGGTTTTTTCCCCCCTCAAAAACAATTCGTCACCCTCCTTTTACCGTACTTTCTTTCTGCTTGAAGCACCCCTTTTGACAGACAACTAACTCTTCATTTGTAAATAATTATTTCTGCTGATTCATTAATAAGATACAATATAACATCACCTTCAGTATGATGGATAAAGTCTACAAGATTGAGTGTGCAACAGTTTTTTCCATTCTGCAAGTAAACTAGGCAACAACAGCAAAAGTTTTGGGGTTTGGGTTTTGCTGTGGTTTGTTTGTTTGTTTTAAATCCAAGCAGATGTATACACAATTGCATTTTGGACATTTTCTCTTTCTTTGCAGTTACATATACATGTTGTTTAACATAAAACAGGTGCCTACTTGGATACTTCTGTATCTAAGAAATCTTACAAATGGAATCTAAGACTCTACAGTCTTCAGAACCAAGAAAGCATCTGAATCTTACTTAAATAATCTCTACTAAAACTTTAGGATTCAGACTATATAAACTTAGGTCTGCCCATTAAATCACTGAAAGCAAATGAGGTAATCTTATTTCATTTATAGGCTATTTCACATGCCAAAGCAGATGGCCCAAAGGTAAATGGACCAGAAAGTCCATATACATACAACTCTTAACGCACCAAATCAATTTCAGCAACAATGAATGTACGTAGAATTGGTGCACGCATATACCCATACTAAAGAAACATCCTTAAAGAATCTATGAGTTATTCCTAATGTTTCACTTTTAAAGAGCACACTGCATTCTCAACTTACTCTATATATTTGAGGGAGATTTTCTGAGTTTGCTTGGTGGTCACAGTTGCAATATACATTTGTAATGCAGCCAACCGCAGGGCAATGTCGTATTTCAGTTCTGGTCCAAATCTTTCCTGAACCACGTCATTACAGCTCTGCCAAAGAACCAGTAGAGGGAGCATCAAGTTCAAAAATCTTGCACTAAAAATAAATTATAGTCTTTTTTCTTTTTTTCTTTTTTTTTAAATTAACATTGCATAAAGAGTAATCCCAAACTCCGAACCAGGACCGTGCTGAAGATAGGACTGTGCTCTTAGAGGTGTCAGATGTTCACCGGAGTATGGGCACTTCTGAAGAACACAAGGACTTCTGCCAAAGAGCAGAAGGCATGAGCATTTTGATCTAAGCTCTCTTCATCATTCCTCAGGAGAACAGTAATCCTCTTTCACAAAGAGTGCTGGGATAGTACCAGTGTATCTGGACTCAGGATAGCAGGTGAGATACCCAGGGGAACCACACTGCTTGTACATCAGCTTTCTCATTCATTTTACTGGAAGTTCCTGTTCCTTTTCAGACATCATTTCTGCCTGATATTACAATACCAGAAATAAGTATTAGCAATTACTTCAGCTTCACCCTTTTCTAAAGCCAAATATATTTTGGAAAGATATCAAAGCATTACTATTTGGAGAGACTTATGAAGGAAGAGGGCTTTGTAGATGATAAAGATTTGCACATTCCCCAAGTGCATTCATTGGCTTTATGCTGCAGAAATAAAAACCAGGATTTAATGTAGTCCCGCTATTGTATGTGGAGATATAAATCTATATACACACTGAGTGCATCTATCCTTTCGTTCTCCTTTATGCTAACAATGCCCATGCTTTCACTTACCTGTACATAGAGATACTCAAAAGCAACTGGATCTCTTCTTAAAAGATCAATGGGATCCTTTGGGACAAAGCTAATCCTGAAAAGACATCTCATCTTATGCGAGCTTGGCCTCTGGGTCACCTAGGACAGTGCAATAAACATATCAGAGCTTGGCAACTCTGGTCATGCAACGCAGTCTGTAGTCTTGGGCGCTGTGACACTGCTCCAGAGCCACGTGGTAGCAAGAAAAAATAATTCTATCCAACACAGAGCTTTGCCACGGGCTCCTTATTAAGCTCTTTGCATAAGAACATCTATATAATCTTGTGGAAAGACTTTTAGACTCATATAGGCATGACTGCCCAATACAACTCCACCTCAAAGCAACAGAATTCACTCATTCAAAACCAGAGTGAAAGGAGAGAGAAAACAGACCTCAATGAAAACCACCCAAGTAAAATACAAACTGAGATGTACTTCAGTAGGACCAAAATACTTATAAATGAGAAGGGCTAGAAGGTTTCTGGGGAGAGGTCACATTTTATTTCTTAGAGTGTCTAAGACTAGAGGTGAAGTACATCTTAGCAGTTACTATTCTCACTTTCTCTTTCTTGTTTTAATCCACTAGACAATTCGTAAGAAATTGGGTATTTTGAAATTTCCTGGGTTGTTCTGGATGAAGAGACCTACCCCTTGACTTCCAGATGAGACTAATCTCTCCCAATACATTAAAAATGAAAAAGATGACTTTGCTTGTTGGTCAGCAAAACTTTGCTGAGTGTGTAACACCGTAATCCCTTTATATTAATGTGGGACCACGCACAGCTAATGAATAATTGGGTGAAAGGGTAACAATCTAATAACACCATTGTAAGTCATGGTCAGCGGCAACCTTCTAATGGCAAATTGAAGTATTGCTGATTTTACAGGAACTTCAAAGAAGAAACCCTCAGAATTAATGTAGTTTATGTAGTTTATTTAATTAGGCTAATGCAGTTAGAGAGTTAGTGTACTTTATAATCAACATCTTTAATTGATAAAACTATACTTTTAAAAATTTCCAATGAAGTCTCTGTCTTGCCCTAACAATTTTCAAAATGTATGTTTATCTCTAATTGGCTCTGATCTCATTCCTAAGAATTTAAACATACTCTGTATGTATAAATAAAAGCTCTGGATAGGATTTTCTAAAGCTCAGTGTGTTGGTTTATTCTGATCCTCCTGATTTCAATGGGAATTTTACCAATTACTTCAAAGTGAGACAGCTAGACCAGGAGAGCCAGTACCGAGTACTTCTGGATATTTTGCATTCATTAGATAGCTTAAGCCCACAAGAAAAGAATGTTAAAATGGCAAAGTCAAGTGCTTAAGGGTTAGAATGCCAGAAAGACTGTTAGTTGGTAAACTAAGCTCATTCATATTATTACAATGACTCTAGTTATAAGATCAAGGGAATTCTGGCATTGAAGTTAAATATTTTCTCTCATCTCATCTAAGAATTTGTTACTCTTTTTTTTTTTTTTTCTCAGATTTATGTGAGATTTTAAAAATAACAATTCTCTCCTAAAACACAGAACTATCATGGCAAATTTCAGGCTAAACAATTTTGCAAAATGATAAGAAGCTAAAATCAGGGTCCTCTTCTGTGAATAGTGAAGCAACTTTCCCTCTAGTCACATCTTCCTGATCTAAGGACGTAAGTCACACCAGCATTATCTAGGTCACAATTCATCATCACTGAAGTGACATAATGTATTGCTGCATAAACAACCCAATCTTGGCTTCATCAGAAAGAGTATTATTTCCTGTCACCCAGATACTGATCTGTATAATCAGTTAAGAACCAAAGATCAAAATAAGGTTTTCAAAGGAATTTGAGCAGACTGTGGTTCTCAGAATTTCTGCCATCAATTTCCCGGCTGTTGAGAGCATTAGCTGGGCCACATGCAATATGAAATAAGCTTTGATAAATATTGTCTAGCTTTCAGTCTGATCTTTAATGAACTTTTTAAAACTTTTTAATGGCGCAATGAAGCAATGAAATAGGATGCCTATATAACACAAAAAATAATTGTTTTCTGTGAGAACTTGATTCTTACAACCACACCTAAATACTGCTGCTATTTGATAGACTGTATCGAACTATAAATCCTCCAATTAACTCACTTGAGTAATTAAAAAGATGGATAATGTGCTGATTAACCAGTCCCATTAATATCCGTTTTCACGTATCATTACACAAACCTGAGTTAAAGTCTCCTGTTCATGTAGCAAAAGGAGTTTTGTTCCAGATCCTTCAACTCTCTGCTCCAGCATCAAGGAAAAGTGTTCAATACACTTGATGGAAAGTTTTTCTTGGAGTGTTAAGATGACATCCTAATTAACAAAGGATTTATAAAATACGCTTAAATTCATGAAACACTTAGGACCCAGTTCTTCACTGCCACACACCCTGCATGTACCCAGCACAGGGTGGAAGCCCAGATGTTAAACTGAAGGACGGTTGTGTTTTGTACCTGTTTTTCACAACTGTATTGGACATCAAACACATTCACCCAGTAAGAAATCATCACCTTCATATTCAGACATCTCTGAAATGTTATCAGACTTGCACGTGAAAAATATATATATGGAATTGCTGTGAAGTTTAACATGCAAATTATACTAGTGTCGGCCTTAAATCATATGTCTCTGTCTCCCTGGAAATAAAACCTCTCCATCAGCAAAGGAGACATGGTATTGCTGCTCTTCACTTACTGTCAAGGCAGGGCACTCAAGCAATACAAACCAAATTTATATTTATATAAAACAAGAAATTAAATGAATAAATTTATTTTTTCTTATAGTAAGAGATTTTTTTGAAGTCTACTTCTTGATACTTGTGTTTACTGGATGTTCTTGAGTTTTAAATACTGATTTTAAAGTAATGTCAATGATGATGATACTTGTGTGGAGCAATAGCTCTGAATTCAGGTACTATCTTAATTTATAGTATAAAACCCATTTGTAGAGACTCTCAATTATTTTTTTTACATTGGGTTATGTCTAAGGGTAATTAATTTGAGAACAATAGTTTCTAAAGTAACAGCTAAACAAACCTCCTCAAAAAACATTCAACCAATCCCTACTTTAATTTCATATAACTCTTTGCAAATACATGCAGAGTATTAATATCAGCTGACAAGGTATCTTTTGCTTCAGTGAATGTAGTAGAAAAATACATAATAACCTATTATTTAAAAATAGTTTCACATTACGCTGGTGAAAAGATTATAACAATTTTATCCATCCAAAAGATTTTTAGATATACATAAATATCCAGATGGATAAGACTCACTAAGGATGAATTGTAATCCATGTGTTTTAACATAATTTAGGAAGATTAATTGATCAATTACAGCATGTTTATGGAAAATCAACACCAAATTTGTGGAAGGATGAAAAATGTATGTAGGAGGATAGGAACAACTTGGTGAAATGTAAAGAATATAAGACAGTATTAATGGATTGCAAGCAACCATGCTAAATAATGGACACTAATATTATACTATTCTGACTAATGGGGAATTTATTGCTTATACATTAAATCTACTTTTATTTATACTCCTAAACTATGCTCAAATACAAGGGGCATAACAGTAACATGAAGAGTCATAATACCAAATATAAGTTTTTAAGGGGGAGTAATAATGGCACTGTTTTCCACTAACCGGCTTAGGCCTTTTAAAATATGATGCTAAGGCACATGGGCATTGAGTTATCAAACAAAATTTTTTTCCAGCCTTTCTGTACCTCCACTAACTTAGTGTCAGCTCAGGTGCTGCCTCCCAGCAATAGGGGGAAGCAAGGATTGCAGATAAGGCACTGGTTGCACCCTCTTTGGTTAAGCAGTGAGTTACTGGACTGCTGGGGTGGAAAAAATCTGCATTTCCCTTTAATCAAGTGGGACATGTTTACTTCACCTCAGTTTAAGAAAAGAAGCAACAAGCCACACAGAGCCATCCACAATGAGGAATTTACACACACATACATGACTATGCAATATGTAGCTTTGCAGGCTACAGAATATATAATTGCTCAAGTTAGATTCAAAGGAAATTATTCCTACAAAAAGTCAGAATGACTAAGGTCAACACAGGCTTACAACATCAATACAGCTATGTTGCTGGGCCCATGTGGGCTTCAGATTAGGTGTAGTCTTACAGTACATGACACACCCATGAAAGAACTACTGAAAAGTAATGTAAAGTGATGGCCAAAGACTGGTTTTCAGAGCTAGAATAACCTGGAATAAACTGGTTGGTTTTATACTCATAAAAGAAAATACTGGAAAGCGGGCCTGTCGGCCTTAGGAGGATATGGAGGCCTAACTATCTGCATGAAGCATGTCTCCTAATTCTTTACCCAAGCAAATTCTCAAATGGACTGAAGGAATTCATTATCCCACGTCTGTAGAGTGGAGGCTTGTATCCATTACCTGCACTCAATTTATGCCTAAATTACATACGTGAACTACAAACAGATATTGCAGCAAATTTTTAAGTGTAACTTAAATATCTGTTTTGCCTTCAGACTGGAGTAAATTTTCTCTTGTTTAGCTTAGTAAACCACTCTTCTTGCTCTTCTAACTGATTGAGCGTGCTGCTGAATCGCAGTGAGCAGAAAAGGAACCTTACTTCAAATACGCATGGCATTACAATCCCTTAAAGCCAGCAAAAGCTGGGCAGTGCAGCTGAAAATTGCATCCCCAGCCTTCGCTGACCGTTCCCACCCTTTCCTCTCTCTTGTCTCAGCGTTCCAAGCATGCATGCTACCATGTGGTGAACTAGCTTTGGTAATCAATCTGTGTTACAGCTAGCTCACCCAAGCAAAAATGCTTGAGAGACTGGAAGTACGCCCAACAGGGCTAGTCACGCTGCTTACTACGCTGCTCCACTCCACCCACAGACAGACACTGATGACACCTCTGGTTCAGGAACCTACATGGAACAGTGTCACAGGCATTCCCCAGCAATCTCAGTCGTGTGCCAGGGCTTCACCCCTTTATTTCTCTATGTGAAATGTGTTTTGGAAAGCATAGAGGGCATTATGGTGAGATGAGCAATTTATCATCAACGTAACCCTACAATATCCCATCCCAGGTTCACTGGATGACAAACTAGATGATATTGGATTAGCAACCATCTTAATCTCTTTAGTTCCTGACTTTTGCTGACAAATCATGCTAGCATTTGGCAGCATATCAAAATGATAGGGCCACATAATTTTAATTGCACACCAGGCACATTAAAATGATCATTTCTACTTTTTTTTCATTGACATTACAATAAGTTTTTAGCAGCAGAAAAACGAACCAAAACCTCATTATTTCTGAAGTATGAGTCCAGCTCCAACTGAACACGCTAGTAATTTTATTCTTAAAGCATTCCAAGTAAATTATAATTACTGAAGGTCTTGAAAAGAGGTAACTGGTATTCTTGGCATTGCATACCGAGGTACATCTAGCCTACCTTTATTGAGGTGCTGCAGTCAAACCGGAAAGATTTGGTTTGTCCGTTTTCAAGATACACCTTCAGAACATTTGGCATGAAAAGGAGTGAATTGTCCTTAACTGTTTCCTGCCAAGCAAATTAGTGAATCAGATTATATGTAACATGGGAAATCTAAACATTATTGTATAAAGAAGGATATCCTTCAGATGGAAAGGTAACATGTGAAAAGGAGTGCGTTGGCTCAAATTGAAAGCAGAATTAGTAATGCCCTGTCAGTGTCCAGCCATGTTCATTACAGATGCACTCCATAGGTCTCTTTCCTGGAAAAATATCACTATTCACACACATTTTATGTCTGTCTTGGTCTATTTTCTTTCCCTAAATACTATCTGTCTGACAATAAATGCTATCTCTAAAGCTGAAATATTTTCGTTGAAATATTTTCAATAAATCCAAAAAATAGACTATTATTTCTCTGAATATAGCAAGCTATACAGTGTCTTCAATATACAAAATGGGAAGTGCAGATTCATCAGTAAGAATTCCAATAAAGATGTTTTACATTCTCTTTATAGCTGGACATTCAATGCTATTATCTGTCATAATTTAAGAAGAGTAATGTTTAATATTGCTACTTAACTGTGATGATTTGTAACAAGGATGGTAAAATAAGCAGGAAAAAGGAAGGGAAGCAAGGCTTTTTTTTTTTTTAAATCATAATAAATTGCTTTTGACAAAATGTAAAATCAATTAATATTTGGAAGACACTTGGATAAAGACATCAGTGTGGAATGATGTTCTGGCAAATTATGAAAATGAGCCAGGAGTTCACATTTAAGGAAGAGTTCCATGCCTCTCAAAGGGAGGCTGACTTTGCCTGAGGGCCAGAAACAACAAGTTCAAGTAGATAAAACAAATTTGAAAGAAGTCTGTAAGGTAATGTTAATCTGTTTTCCTGACACGCTACTTTGCTTGAGTTTAGTTTTCCTGTTACAAAATTACCCTGAAAAATAAACCAAGCAAGCGTTATCAAGACTATAAAGAAAGACATACGTATGCTATCACCACAAAATACATTCACTAGCATTTTAATTTTGTTTTAAGAAGGGGCAAATTTTTCACAATATCGTGGGCCCAATCAATGGACTTAAACGGATCCTTTAAAAACTTCCATAACAGAAAAACCCATCCCTTTATAAGCCTATCACTGTTGTTCCTACCATATAATCCCTTCGCTTTCCAGCTCTGAGGCATACCTTTGGATGAAATGCTCAGTCCTTTCTGAGGTTAAACAGTTGAATACTCACCGACACCTGGCCATTGATAATTACTTCTTCTGAGAAGCGCACTTTGACAGGATTGGACTTCAATCTTGCCTTTTTTGCAGCACTAATAAAAGCTGATTTAGGAGACTGGAAGGAAAAATGATGACAAGATATATCACATAATTTCAAGTTAAAACCTATCTTTCCTTTTTCAGTTAATTCCCCTGATTCTTACACACAGGGAACTTCACATATAGAGCAACACTTTGCAAACCAGTCACTGAAGAATGGAAATACAGTATGTGTCCTGAGATAATACATATGCATATACACTTAAAGCATCACTGATGCATACTGCACATACTGAAAACTATCCCGCTGTCAGACTGGAGTGATAAGAAGGGCTCTTGGTGTACATACAAATTCCTTGTAGTGCTTCCATAACGATTGCTGTCAACCAAACTTGTTTTCATGAATGGACACCAACCAGTGATGAGCCAGTGACCCTTCCTTCAAATACTGAACAGAAAAAATTTGAATAATCTGTAATCCACTAGATACAGATACATACACAACTTTTGCAAGAAAAAGTATCAAAGCCCTCTAAGTGCAGTGGTGTCTCACTGTATTAGCCCACTTCAAAACACAGATTAGAGTCACCAAAAGGCACCTGCAGGCTAAAAGGTTTCCCTGAATGTATTCCCTACACAAGCCCCATTAAAAACTTGGCTACAGGAAATGTGACATTTTTGGGGACTTCATGGATTTTAAGTCCAGAAAAATTCATCTTTTTCTTCTGGGACCTAACTGACTTTTACCTACTACATTGTTCAATAGATTCACCTGTGATCAAATGTTCAGCCAGTGGAAAAAATTCTCTCGCCATTTGAGAAGTTTCACTGACTCCATTATTAGTAACAAATTAAATATTCACAGTCAACAGTGTTTCCATTTTAAGCAGCAGAAACAAGGCAGTTTTATTCTCAGGTCAGTTACAAACAGAGCTTCTGGCACTGCCTAACTCCATAACCATGGTAATGGGCAATGGAAGAAATCCCAGCTTTGGCTGAAAATCACTGGGCTCCTTTTGGCCAGGTCTTGGTCCATTAGTTTCAGTAAAATGTGAATTAAAATCTTATTTTAACTCCTGAGAAGTGGCCTTATTGGTTCTGGATACTGAATAGACTAATTCATGTTGCTTTGCCTGTGAGAAATTAGTGTAGGCATTAGTGATGATGATCCTGAAATAACGTCCTATTATTGATATGGCATGACAGCAGTCCTTGTAAACACAGAAAATCTTGTCACCATCACTCAAATCTTGACTCAACTAACAATCTGCAGGAAGGATAGAGCAGTCCAAGTCCACGTGTTCTTTTAATCCTTGACCTTAATTGATTAAAAAGTGGTGGGTTCTGTTTGAGGTTTTGTTTTTTGGCTGAGGTTTTTTTGTGTGTGTGTGATATCACAGAATCGTCATGGTTGGAAAGAACCTCTGAGATCATCGAGTCAAACCATACACAAAAACACAACCCACACCCTACAATCTCGTCCACCAGAGCATGCCCTGAAGTGCCACATCTACACGTTTCTTAAATATCTTCAGGGATGGTGACTCAACCACTTCCCTGGGCAGGCCGTTCCAATGCTCGACCGCTCTTTCAGTAAAATAATTCTTCCTAATATCTAATCTGAACCTCCCCTGCTGCAACTTCAGACCATTTCCTCTGGTCCTGTCGTTATTGATTTGGGAGAAGAGGCCAACACCCACTTTTCTACAACCTCCGTTCAGGTAATTGTAGAGGGCAATGAGGTTTCCCCTCAGCCTCCTCTTCTCCAAACTAAACATGCCCAGTTCCCTCAGCCTCTCCTCCTATGACTTGATCTCTAGGTCCCTCATGATCTTGGTAGCTCT